>OY740781.1:94417656-94725156 GCA_963514005.1 Raja brachyura
TAAAAACTGACTTCAAAAGTTTTTATAGATATGTGAAGAGAAAGAGATTAGTTAAACCAAATGTAGGTCCCTTGCAGTCAGAAACAGGTGAATTGATCATGGGGAACAAGGACATGGCAGACCAATTGAATAACTACTTTGGTTCTGTCTTCACTAAGGAAGACATAATAATAAATAGGGACCAGGGGTCAAATAAGGTGGAAGAACTGAGTGAAATTCAGGTTAGCCGTGAAGTGGTGTTGGGTAAATTGAATGGATTAAAGGCCGATAAATCCCCAGGGCCAGATAGTCTGCATCCCAGAGTACTCAAGGAAGTAGCCACAGAAATAGTGGATGCATTAGTGATAGTTTTTCAAAACTCCTTAGATTCTGGACTAGTTCCTGAGGATTGGAGGGTAGCTAATGTAACCCCACTTTTTAAAAAAGGAGGGAGAGAGAAAACGGGGAATTACAGACCAGTTAGTCTAACATCGGTAGTGGGGAAACTGCTAGAGTCAGTTATTAAAGATGGGATAGCAGTACATTTGGAAAGTGGTAAAATCATTAGACACAGTCAGCATGGATTTACGAAAGGTAAATCATGTCTGACGAATCTGATAGAATTTTTCGAGGATGTAACTAGCAGAGCTGATAAAGGAGAACAAGTGGATGTGTTATATCTAGACTTTCAGAAGGCTTTCGACAAGGTCCCACATAAGGGATTAGTATACAAACTTAAAGCACGCGATATTGGAGGTTCAGTATTGATGTGGATAGAGAACTGGCTGGCAGACAGGAAGCAAAGGGTAAGAGTAAACGGGTCCTTTTCAGAATGGCAGGCAGTGACTAGTGGGGTACCGCAAGGCTCAGTGCTGGGACCCCAGCTATTTACTATATATGTTAATGATTTGGACGAGGGAATTGAATGCAACATCTCCAAGTTTGCAGATGACACTAAGCTGGGGGGGTAGTGTTAGGTGTGAGAAGGATGCTAGGAGGCTGCAAGGTGACTTGGATAGACTTAGTGAGTGGGGTAATGTGTGGCAAATGCAGTATAATGTGGATAAATGTGAGGTTATCCACTTTGGTAGCAAAACCAGGAGGGTAGTCTATTATCTTAATGGTGGCAAATTAGGAAAAGGGGAGATGCAATGAGACCTGGGTTTCATGGTATACCAATCATTGAAAGTAGGTATGCAGGTGCAGCAGGCAGTGAAGAAAGTAAATGGTATGTTAGCATTCATAGCAAAAGGATTTGAGTATAGGAACAGGGAGGTTCTACTGCAGTTGTACAGGGCTTTGGTAAAACCACACCTGGAATATTGCGTACAGTTTTGGTCTCCAAATCTGAGAAAATACATTCTTGCCATAGAGGGGGTACAGAGGAGGTTTACCTGACTGATTCCTGGGATGTCAGGAGGAAAGACTGGATAGACTTGGCTTGTACTCGCTAGAATTTAGAAGACTGAGAGGGGATATTATGGAAACCTACAAAATTCTTAAGGGGCTAGATGCAGGAAGATTGTTCCCGATGTTGGGGAGGTCCAGAACAAGGGGTCACAGTCTAAGGATAAGGGGGAATTCCTTTAGGACCAAGATGAGGAAAACATTTTTCACACAGAGAGTGGTGAGGCTCTGGAATTATCTGCCACAGACGGTAGTTGAGGCTAGGTCATTGGCTATATTTAAGAGGGAGTTAGATGTGGCCCTTGTGGCTAAAGGCATCAGGGGGTATGGAGAGAAGGCAGGTACAGGATACTGAGTAGGATTATCAGCCATGATCATATTGAATGGCAATGCATGCTCAACGAGCTGAATGGCCTACTCCTGCACCTATCTTCTATGTTTCTATGTTTCAATATGAGTGTTCCAGGACAGTTGCTGCTGATATTTACTCCTCAGAATTTGATGCTTTCAACCATCTCCACATGCTTACAGGGGTATGTGTACCACTTTGCTTTCTGAAGTCGATCACTATGTCCTTTGTCTTGCTGACTTTGGGAGAAAAGTTGTTGTCTTGACATCAGGTCACAAGGTTTTAAATCTCCTTCTAATACTCCGTCTCGTCTTTATTTGATATCCAGCACACTGCAGCAGTGTTGTCTGAGAATATGCAAGTTGAATTATATTTGTACGTGAGAGCATGAGTAAAGAAGGGGGCTGACAACGCATCATTGCAGAGCACCACTGTTGATGATTATCATAGAGGATGAATTGTCCCCTATCATCACATTTGAGTTCCACGAGTTTGGTGATGAGCTTGGGTGGTATAATGGTGTTAAAGGCACAGCTGTAGTCTATGAATAGGAGTCTGACATAGGTGTCTCTTATACATGTGTGCCAGGGGTGAGTCTAGGGCCAGGGAGATGGCATAATCCGTGGACCTGTTGTGGCGGTAGGTGAACTGCAGTGGGCCAAGGCTACTTGGTAAACTGGATTTAATGTTCCATAATGGTGGATGTTAAATCTATTGGACAGTAATCGTTGAGGCATGAGGTCTTGAATTTCTTCAGCGACATTATGCTTCTGATCACATGACCATACCACTTCTCCGCTTTTACAGGGAAAGGTCAGCAGTTGTCTCTCTGTCTCCTGATATTTTCCTGTATATATGGCAACAAACAGATAATTAATGGACAGTGGATAATTGCATAATTTCAGATGTTGGGATCCACCACTTGTAGTTTCAAAAGGCAGACCCAATGTCATATTTTTAATTACATGTTTTAACTTATTTGATTTTACATGTTTTTATTTTTAACACTTTTGCAACATTTTTAGTAACTGGAGGGCTTCTGAACGTCTGTATCTCTTCCTGGCTCTCCCATGCAATGCTATTTGTTATCAAAAGATCCTCCATTGTGCTGAGCCTCAGTGGTGACAATCAGACCTGCTTTACCCACTTTACAAACGTTCACCAAACAATCCTATCTACGACGGCAGGCAGTGGATAGAACTCATTGGTTAATGTTTGTGTTTTGTCAATGCCGAGAGGGAAGACAATACATGATTACAATCGAGCTACTCGAAGCGTACAGATACATGATAAGGGAATAACATTTAGTGCAAGGAAAGGCCAGTAAAATCCGATCAAAAAAGGTTTGAATTAATAAGAAAGCTTTGCATTTATATGATGCCAAACATAACCCATACTTACACATACATAACCAACTTACTTTACATCAAATGTGGTAATAGGTTTATGTTCATTATTGTCACATGTACTGTGTCAAATGTCACAGGTACAGTGAAACGCTTTGTTTTGTATGTCATCCAATCAAATCAGATAATACTACTTATACACAAATATAATCAAGTCAAATTCAAGTACAAGGATTAGACCTAAGTGGAAGAGACGGAGTACAAACTATTGTTATCTGTAATGCATTGGAGAACATCAGCTCTACGGAAAAGTCCAATATCATCAAGGGGTGGATGGGAATCAGACAGGACCCTAACAACAGTAGCAAATTAAAAAAAACAAACAATGTAATAATGGCCCATCTACATCATTGAGGGATGCAGATTTGAAGGATCAAGTGGCTCAAGTTAGAGGGTTTCATGCGGCTGTTGCCGTTGGTCTGCATGGCAGGGGACGACCCAGTTCAGAGCCGACAGGCTCGTTTAAAACTGGGTTTACGGCTGTAGCCGTTACAATCTTCAGCAGATGGCCCTAATTATAGAAGCTGCCGACTCGGGAGCAGGCAGCCAGAGTTATAAATTCAGCGAACTTACATTCATAAATTGCGGGTGTTACTACAGGTGAGTTTTAAATACCGCTTGGGTAAGTTCAGCCTGTTGTACCACCAGTCAAATTTAACTGAGTTTCCGCTACAGCTATGTTATAGCACATATTCTACATTATTTTAATGTATGGCTATAATAAAGTTGGCATCTATAACAGTTGCCACAGGGTCATGTTTGTGACTATCATAGCCAATACATCCTATGTGCTGCAAACTCCACACAGATATATCTGTGGTCAGGATCAAAGCCTGGTCTGGTGCTGTAAGCCCAGGTCTCTGGCATCAGCTTTACCAGCTGCACCATTGTGCTGGTATCCTCCAATTTATAATATCAGTTCAGGTTCTATTCTTGGCAATATCATAACTATTTGTTATCATGCCAATTTAGTTTATGTTTTAAAAGTTAAAAAATTACGAGGAACATTTATTATCACTTGCACCAATAAAAAGGTGTAATGGATTTGGACCTGCCATGGCAGTCCAGAGCCCCTGGCTTGGGAAGCCTTGTTGAGCTGTGCCTATCGGTCACCTGTGGGAGCTACACCTGGTGGCGTCATGGTAATTTCCACTCATTAGAGGGGACTGTGGAAGATTCCTTTCCAAAAAAAAGCCAACTTTATGTCTATTAATAAAGTGATCAAATGTCTGATTTAATTGGGAGTATTTTTCCAGTCATGTAACCGTCATTGCCTATGACAAACACCTGGCAGGTTTCCAGCATTTCTCTGGCGTATGGGGGCCAGAGGTGCTCCAGTCTTTCCCTGTTTGCTGCGTTGGCACCAGAAGGGAGCAGGACTGGGAGTCACTTGCACATGCAGCTGTTTGGAAAATGAGGATACCAACAGAGCATCGATCTGCACAGCTAGTCCCAGCGGCTGCTGAAGGGAGCAACCTGACAACCCCAAGTCGGGGCAAAGTGCCAAGTCTCGGACATCTACGTCAGACAAGATTGGGGTTTGTCTCAATCATGAACATCTGAGGAATCAAATTATAACACAAGGAATGCTCCGTCTTAAGGCATGTCAGGCAGCAGCTCCTGGTTCCGGGTTGCAAATGTCTTCCTACTCAAATCAACGGAGTGGTGAAGATGGTGCTAAAGTATATGCACATAAGTCTGAAGCAACGCCTGGTTCAGGGTTGCAATTTCCTCCCACTTGGTTGACCGTAGTGATGGAGATGGTGCTAAAGTATATGCACATATGCCTGAGGCAGCTCCTGGTTCAGGTTTGCGTAAGTTCTCCCATTCGGATGTATGAAGATGGAGCCAAATATATTATGCCCCATATTACATAAGCATACACAGGCAGTTCAAGTCATATGCCTGCAGCTGCCTTGGTTTCAAGGTTCGCATTGTTCCTTCCACCCAAAAGACTATCGGAGATGGTGTCACAAAATATGCTCGGCATAGAAGCATGCACAGACACTTCGAGGCATACAGATGGTAACACCTGGTTCAAGGTGCAATTTTCCCAATCTAAGAGAAGAGCCTGAACGTGACCATCTGCCTGGATCCCATGCTTTAATGCATGATGTTGTACTCCCGCTCTAAGAGAATGTCAGTACGGACTAACTCCAAACATGACCCCGAATATGACTATGTGCCAGGATCCCATGCTTTAATGCATGATGTACGACAATCGCATGAGGAAAAGCAGTGTTCTTTTCACACTAAAATTGCTGCTCCATCGGGGACAGACTAGCCACTACAAAAGAAGTTTGCCAGCAGCATCAGCTGTCCAACAGAAATGACAAACATGATGGACAGAGTCTGCAAATGCAACCTCGCTGAAGCTCCAACAAAGGTAAGCCACGCTGGTAAGCAGGTCTCATTATTAACCTCCGTAAACTCCGAAATGGAACAGTCTGTCGGCCCAGCTTAAGGTTTACTACCAGCATGGGCTGTCTCGTCGGTTTTCACGGTCTTTGGGATAACATCACGTTGATGTAGAGACGTTGGCAAGGTGCCTTACAAAGTAACCTCTGTAAGTTCCAAGTAGGAACAGTTTGGTTACCTTGGATCAGGGTAGACCATCATGAAACTGGCTGACTATATGAGTCATAGTGACCAGATAAGCACTGCTTCATCATCTATGAGAGGTATCAGACTGGGCAATAGAATTAAGTAGTTGAAGATTTTCTCAACATATGGTTTATTCTCCTCATTTACCAGAGTCACTGATTCATTGGAATCTTCATTGCCATTTTCTCTGGGACATAGTTACCAGCTCGTCTGCAATATATTATACTTTTCTGACCTGCGTGTAATGTTGTCAATCAACAATGTATTTATAATAATCCATAGGTTGTCAACAAATGTCCAAAAAATTGGGTTATGCACCCTGGAGATTTAGACATGTAGTCACTGTCAAAAGTCAGCGAGGTAATTCTTGATTCAGCTTTGCATTATACTAATCTCCACTCTGAAGGGAAACGCTACGTATCCATCGTGGCTCTCAGTCAAGAGTTGACAGGAAACTAGTTTTCTCACAATGAAGGGAAACTGTGGTTCAGCTCTAGACATGAGCTGCTGATTATATTATCAGCGATATGTATGAATAGCTAGATATGCATCTTCCGCGGGTAGCGGAGCTCCACAAATATTCCGTCCGTAGGTTCTACGGAGGAACAGCGGTTCCAAGTACATTCAGTGGCAACTCATCCGAGGATGTGTGGTCTGACCAAGGACTAGAGGGGTGTATTTCTCAAGACTACAGAAATATGGTGCAGGTCGAATCAGGATGCCATTAGGCTAATCAAATTGTGGGTTCACTTACCCAGTTTAAGATGGATGATTGGGTGTCTGCAATTTAACTAACTCAGAGTATCGATCTTGTAGTTGTATACCCTGTCATATATAAATGCATAGGCACAGTTTCTGCAGTTTATAACAAAGCTAGTGGTGAAAGCCTATGCTGCCCTTCTCAGATTAAGGGCATTATGTCACCGAGTTGTGGGTATTATGCAAAATTGCAAATGATAAATCTTATGCATTGTCAGTAGATATTTTGGCAATGTTACATTTAAGGTAACATGGAATTTAACAGTATGAGTTTGCCTATTCAGTCACGCCATGGTAGACGGCTGAAGCTACTCTTATTTGCTCCTTCACATGTGGTGGCTGGGATAGCCTGTCTTCTCGGCCAGCTAGCTCTGCACGATTGGATGAGAAGCTTGTGAACAACATGTGTGAGTCAATTCTATACGGAAGTAACAAGGTTGTGTGGCTTCCAGTTTGAGACTAGAGAAACTTATGGGACAGCACAATTGACAGTTTCCTGTGCTGCTTTATCATGTCTGCTATACCATAAGTGGGATGTAGATTATTAGTTCTTCACCCACTATTCTTTAACGTTATGCAGGGTGTCCTTTATTTCACCACCTTAATAGCCTACACTCATTGTAGTGTGCGATGTACATCAGTATTTGTTGTGCAAATATTCATCAACATTTCACTAATGGGACCAGTATCTTAAAATGATTATGCTTTTAGCAGCTGATCTCAGCATTAAGAACACATCCTTGCTCAATCTCTGGCCTAGTCTCTGTCATACTGACATTAGGGTGTTATAGAAATAATCTCATAAGCAAATGAGCAGGATTGTGTGCATTTGAGGTTGACAGCATACCCACCACAGCAGAGATCAGGGATGTCATTCAGCATACAAGTGCACTCAGTTGCTAGTGCCTATGATATGGAACATAATTATTTTCTTTCAATACGCTCAAGATATTGCTGATGGCTCACTAGCAGCCAATACAATGGGTTTTACTTTCACCATGCAGCAAGAGGTTTACATAATGCACCTTAACAAATTATAAATTTGGTGGAATATGTCTGGATTTTTGCAGATAGAATTATGCACTTTCTTGCATACGTTATTGTCCAACTCAACAGTCTATTGGGCCTACAGGCCAGATTAGAGCAATGGCCATGTATGCAAGTTAGCATTGTGATGTTAATACCTCATGTTTTTCCTGGCATTAATGGTTTATCTGTTTTAATGTTTTCACACAAAGATTATGTCACAGTATGAAACCACAGAGCTTTGAAATCTTTATGTAGTCACTCACGTGACTTTGAAATAAAACAGAGAGATTAAACGAGAACTTACCCGTTTGAAGTTTGATCTTTATTTCATGAGAAGTTGCCATGAGGGATTATGTGCCCTCCACTCCCATCCCTATTCTCATAAAGATCATTCGGTAATTCTAGCCTTCAATCTCTCAATAGCTTAGGTCAGCAACTATTCTGTGGGTTCATACCGCTACTTTGAAGATTGAGGTGCATGCGGTCTGGCGGGCTTCTTCACGTAATCCCTCATCGCAACTTCTCATAAAATAATGATCAAACTTCAAACTAGTAAGCTTGTTTAATCTCTCTATTTCAACAGTGGGAGTTGGCCCATTCTGGATTTGGCCATCTGTTTTCCTATAGCACAGAAGTTGTTTTTCCTTGGAATTGGTTTATAGGACTGGGTCGTGCTAACAACTGGTCTTCCGTAAAGAGCTGCTAGCTATCCACAGAGCTCATCGCTGTGTTCTGTGTTCCAGACAGACACTTGCAGGGAAACATGACCTCTGACCTTGGTCCTTCTGACCTCTTCTCACCCTTCTCCTGTGTTGTAGGGTATATATATATATTTTTTTTATGTCACTTGAATCCATTTCAACTGGATCATCAATTACCCTGGCTTCGCATGCAACAAATGTTGCTGCCCTATAAAGTGAAACAAGGACAGCAGAGAAAGAGTGGCTACATTCTCAATAGATCTGATTTACAAATAATTTAAGTGAAACTGACTTCTGGAGACATTGGGTGCAGAGTTAAAAATTGGCCAAAATGTAAGTCACTGCATATGGAAGTGATGGAAGGTACAGCCATTGAATATCAATGCCAGAGAGAGATGCAAATCAGTGCCACAAATTGTTCTGGACCTGGCCAAGAAAGACAAGGAAATGTGTTCCTCAAGTTACTTGAATTGATCAACTGCATAAAAGCTTTGTGCTGCAGTGACATTTCAACTTTTGGCTAATGGATTTTCAATTTTTCTTCAGGCTAACCCTGACCAGATGACATAGTTAATTGATAATCTCACCAATAAATATGTAGCAGAAAAGACAGATCTTCCCTGATGCGCACAGACAATAGCTTTGATGTAAACCTCGGGTGAGGATAACTCATATATGAATGAATAGTAAAACATTCACAAATAATTAATAGCCCACTCCTATTCCTGGGATTCATTGTGTGTTCGCCATGAGGCACAAGAGAGTTTCTGACACTTACAGAACCATAACCTATCATGACTCACCAACACAGGAGACATAGTTAAGGGAAGAAAACTTGGAAAAATCAAAGAATATACATTGACTGTTGTAAAAAATAATAACCAGGGAATACTAAACCAGTTTTTGGTGCAGTGACAAGTTTAAAACAAGAGAATGTTTGTATGTCCACGGGGATACAGTACAGTAGAATTAAGAATCTTGTGGAATACTGCTTTTTCTGTTGCAGGTGGAAATACATCAGTGAAACCATGGATAATGAGCTCGCAAGCCAGAAAGACAATTTATAAGTCAGACCTGCAACACTAAATGGTGCTCACAGAGTGCAGGTGAGCAAGACGAGCAATAGCCGGAACACAATATTTTTTGAAATTAGATAAAAAGCCAACAGCGCACCAATTCAATGTGTGTCTGGATGTCTGAGACATACGCAAGGATGTGCAACAAATTGTAAAAGGAGATAAAGGACAAAGGTGCATTTGTCATGCTGCACTCAATAGTTCCACTCAGGAAGAAGGGAGCAATGAAAGTACTTTGTACGATGTACAAAGAAGTAATCCATGTTCAATCTGTCCTATCACGAGTGCTACAGATTCTATTAGCACAGGATGTCTCACATCAAATAAATTAGAAAACTTAAGGCAGTCACTGAGGGAACAAGCTGCGGTTAGAAAATAGTTAATCTTCTGTACAAACTCAATAAGTTAACAATTGACTTATCAATTGTTTTGATAAGTCAATCATTTTTGATTGACTTAAAATCATTTTTTTAGGCTTTAATTTTATTCAGCAGCCACACATGCCCAGGCCATAACACCCCCACCACTGTGTTTCATAGACGAGGTGGTATGCTTTGGATCTTGGGCAGTTCCTTCTCTCCTCCATACTTTGCTCTTGCCATCACTGATATGTTCATCTTTGTTGCATCTGTCCACAAGACCATTTTCCAGAACTGTGATTTCTATTTTAAGTACTTCTTGGCAAACTGTAACCTGGCCATCCTATCTTTGCAGCTAACCAGTGGTTGGCATCTTGCAGTGTAGCCTGTGTATTTCTGCTCACAAAGTCTTCTGCGGACAGTGATCATTGACAAATCCACATCTGACTCCCGAGTAGTGCTTCTGATCTGTCAGGCAGGTGTTTGGATATTTGTCTTTATTATAGAGAGATTTTTCCTGTCATCAGCTGAGGAGGTCTTCCTTGGCCTGCCAGTCCCTTTGCAATTAGTAAGCTCACCAGTTCTCTCTTTCTTTTTAATGATGTTCCAAACAGTTGATTTTGGTAAGCCTAAGGTCTGGCTGATGTATCTAACTGTTTTATTCTTGTTTCTCAGTCTCATAATGGCTTCTTTAACTTTCATTGGCACAGCTTTGGTCCCCATGTTGATAAACAGCCATAAAAGTTTCCAAAGGTGATGGAAAGACTGGAGGAAAGACTCGGTGCTGAGAGCTCTCTTATTCCTGCAAAAAGGAGGGAAGTAAACACACCTGAGCAATTACAAATGCCCTTGAAGCCAGTTTTTTCCCAAACATTATTTTGCCCAGAAATGGGGGGCACTATGAATAAACACTGCTGTAATTTCTACATGGCGAAACCAAAATGTATAAAAAAGGCCTTTAATAAATCTGACAATGTGCACTTTAACCACATGTGATATTTTCTATTACAAATCTCAAATTGTGGAGTACAAAGGCAAATAAATAAATGATGGGTCTTTGTCCCAAACATTATGGAGGGCATTGTAAATTCTGGATGCAGGGCACCGATACATAAGACTCCACCACTATGCTGAAATCGGAAGATAAAACATAAAAACATAGAAAATAGATGCAGGAGTCATTCAGCCCTTTCAGCCAGCACTGTCATTCAATATGATCATCGCAGATCATCTAAAATCAGAACCCTGTTCCTGCTTCCTCCCAATATCCCTTGATTCCGTTGATGGCCCAAAGAGCCATCTTATTATTATCTTATTATCGAGAAATTCACATTGAGTTATGAGGCATTGGTTGGACTGTGCATAAATTGAAGAAAGATCCATTTATCTAAAAAAAATAAATGCTGGAAATCCAAATTAGAGACAGAGGGTGAGAGCTGATGGATCAAGGAGTGCAGTACATAGTTCCATGGGAGTGGCATCACAGGTAGAAAGGGTGGTGAAGGAGGCTTTTGGTTCATTGACCTTCATCAGTCAGTGTACTGTTTATCATGTTGATTATAAAGATGGGATTATCTGTAGTAGTTGTGCAACATATTGGTGAGGCTGCATTTGGAGTATTGTGTTTAGTTTTGTTCTATAGGAGCGATGGCATTAAGTTGCAAAGAGTGCAGAAAAGATTTACGAGGATATTGTGGAGACTCAAGGATCTGCGCTATGGGGAGAGGTTGAGTAGGGTAGGACTTTAGTCCTTGGAGCACGGAAGGCTGATGAGTGATCTTATATAAGTGCATAAAATCATGTGGGGGTATAAATAGGGTGAATGCACAGTATCTTTTATCCCGATTAGAGGAATCAAGATCCAGAGAACATTGATTTAAGATAAGAGGAGAAAGATTTAATAGGAACTCAAGAGACACCATTTTCACACAGATATATGGAATGAGCTGTCATAGAAAGTTATTGAGGCAGGTATAACTACATTTAAAAGACATTTGGACAGGTACATGGATAAACATAGAACAGTATAGCACAGGACAGGCCCTTCAGGCCACAATGTTCATCCCAAATATGATGTCTAGTTAAACTGAACTCATTTGCCTGCACGTTAAATATTCTTCTATTCCTTGTATTTCCATGTGCTTATTTGAAAGCCTCTTAAACTTAGTGGAGGCAGTGGATATCTGCCACCACTATCATCCCTGGCAATGCGTTCCAGGCCCCACTAAACCTCTGTGTAAAAAAATTTGGCCCGCACATCTCCATTAAGCTTTGCCCTCTCACCTTATATTTATGCTCTTTAGTGTTGGATATTTCCTGGGAAAAAGGTTCTGGCTGTCTACCCAAATTATGCCTCTCATAATTGTATGTACTTCTTTCAAATCTCTCCTCAATCTCCGATATTCCAGAGAAAACAATCCAATTCTATCCAACCTCTCCATGTAGCTGAAACTCTTTAATCCAAGATGCACTCT
This sequence comes from Raja brachyura, assembly GCA_963514005.1. Next base: position 94,429,800 of record OY740781.1, read on the forward strand.
GGTAAACTTCCGCTGCACCCTCTACAAAGTTTCCTCTTCACCCTCTCCAATGGAGCTTCTTTCCTGTAATGAGGCGACCAGAACTGCACACAATACTTTAAATGCGGTTTAAACAAAGTCAGAGAGAGCTGCATCATGACTTTCTGACTCTTATATTCAATGCCCTATAGAATGGAGGCAAGCATACCTTACACATTCTTTACCACCCTATCTAAATGTGCTGCCACCATTAGTGAGCTATGAACTTGTACTGAAAGATCCATCTGCACATCAATGTTGTTACGGGGATTCCCATTGACTGTATACTCTCTCCTTACATTCAACCTCCCAAAGTGCAACACCTTGGATTTGCTTCGGTTAAACTCCATCTTGAGTAAGTGTGAGGTGTGGCACTTTGATACTTTTGAACAATCTTTAATCTCACATTATGGGTCTTCAATGTTAAATCTCGCATTAAATTTTGCACCCATTATCCTTTACCTGAACTGTGGTCAGCTTGATTGCATTCATGTGTAGTCTTTTCCTTGACTGGATGGCACACAAACAAAAGCTTTACACTTGGTCATCTTCATGTGGGCACTATATTTATAATCTGCAGTTCCTTCCAACACTATATTTATGGATCCGTTATCTTCTTGCAATAATAATCACTATTAGCAAGATGCTCAACACTCAAGGATAAATTCCAATAAAAAGATTGGATGCTAACTGTTGAGAAGACTAATGTTGAAGTTACGATGCATAACACAGAACCATAGAATCATCAAAAAGGCACTGAATTGAGCCCTTCATTCACAACTCTTCAAACATTTTATAAATGTGAGAGGGATTCTGCCTCTACCACCCTTTTAGAACCCTAGACCACTGCTGAGCAATTTTTCTTTGACCAATCCCTCAAATCTATGCACTCTTAAGGCCAGGGGAATAATCTTTTCTATTTGTTTTCGTAATATTATATACTTCAAGTACATTTTCTCTCAACCTTTTCTGTTTCAAAGAAAACAATTCAGCCCATCTAATCGTTCTTCTTAATTAATATTTTGTTCTGTCCTGGCAACACAATAAGTTTCCTTTGTGTTTTCTCCAGTACAATGATGTTTGCTGTGTAGAACTGAACCAGAACTAGGGGTGACACAGCGGGACAATTGCTGCCTTGCAGCACCAGAGACCTGGGTTCAATTCTGACAATGGGTACTGCCGGTACGGAGTTTGTATGTTTTCCCTCTGACTGTGTGGGTTTTTTCTGGGTGCTCTGGCTTCCTCCCATATTCCAAAGACATGAAGGTTTGTTGGTTAATTGGCTTCTGTAAAATTATTCTGTGCAAAATAGAATAGGCATGTGGGTGATTATACTAGTCAGCAGGAACTCGGTGGGCCAAAGGGTATGCTTCCATGCTGATTCTCTAAAATGTAAAAAAAACTAAACCTGAAACAAAATATTCAAGCCATGGTCTAATTTATATTGTATACAGTTTCTTGTTCTTGTATTTGATGTTTGGCTAATGAACGAATGTGTGCCAGGTGCCTTTTTAATTACCTTCCCAACTTATCCTGCTAACTTTGAGGATTTAAAAAACACATTTACCAAGGTTCCTCTGTTCCTCCATGTCTCTCTGCATTCTCCCATTTCTTGGACATACCCTTGCCTTGTTACATGTCCATACATGCACTATCCATTCTCCTCATGAATGAATTTCACTTGTCACTTTTCAGCAACGTAGTCCATATCATCTATGGCCTAAAAATGTCTTCCTTAATGTCAACCACACACCATTTTTTGTATCAAATGCAAATGTATTTATTGTGACTCAATGGCTTTTTTGTATCAAATGCAAATGTATTTATCGTGAAATATAGATTTCAGTCAAAATCATTAATATCTACCAGAAAAAGCAAGAATTTGAGCCATGTGTGAACATACTGAAAAGAGCCCACTGACAAGGCCACCCATTAACAGTTACACTTTGCTTCTGGAATGGGATAATTTTGGAGCCAATTGGCTACTTTCCCTAGGGTCCCATGAACATTTAACCTTTTGATCAGCCTGCCAAGTGGGACCCTACTAAAAGCCTTGCAAAAATCTATATAGACTACATTGGATGAACTGACTACATTGCATGAACTGTCCTCTTTGACCTTCCTTGTTAACGCCACCAAAAATTCAATTAGGTTCACCAGATATGGCCTTCTCTTTACAAAACAACACTATCTATTCTTGATTAATTTGTGTCTCTCTTTATGAATGTTTATACAGTCCCTCAGAATTGATTCCAATAACTTGCCCTTTAATTAAGCAGACTTACCTATAATTGCTTAGGTTATCTTTTCTCTCTTTTTAACCAATAGTACAATGTATGTCGCAGTTCCCTCATCATCCAGAACAGTATTGATTTTTGCCATGTTCTTCTAAGCCACTGTGAGACGAGTTCTGCAAATGTGTGTAAATGTTCACAAATAGATTTCAATCCTGGGTCAGACCATTACAAACACTCATGGGGCAAAGTAAACAAGGTTAATGGCCCATATTATTGAAATGGCAAAATAAGCCTGGCTTATGCCAAATGCCAATTTAAGAAGGAACTGAGAAGGTTGAATGCAGTTTCACCTTGAGGTATAGCCTGGGCTTTTCAAGAACTGGATTATTTTCCAATCATCTGGAGATGAGCAAGTCTTGCATAATCTTTGGCAACTACCTTGTCTTTGTGACAGTGGCCGCCCATTAACTTGGCAATTAAGGCATGGCTATTGCATTCTCACTGGGAAGAATTAGAACACATTTAGCCACACAATGCTTCTGTGAGCCTTCAGCAGCAGCAGAAGAGTTTTGCACAACAATTATTAAACACTGGGCCTAACATGTTCCTTACTTCCACCATTTCCACAATCTCAATGGACCAAATCTGGTTTGCTGCATCGTGATGTCAGGGGCAGAATCAGGCATAGGTAAAAGGAACTGATGATATTATCTCTTATCATTCCAGGGATCCCCCTTAACAAGAAGGTTTATGATCCTCTGTGGTAGTCCCATACCACTACCTCTCCTAATTCCCCCATCATATGTTAATTATTTATACATGATAATATATTGTTGATATCCCCAATGCCAATTGAAAAAAATGAATAAGTAATTTAATATTCTTATCAACTTTATAGAAAAAGTAGCTTGCCTAGTGTACCCTTATCACCTTTAGACTTCGGAGATACAGCACAGAAACAGGCCCTCTGGCCCACAGAGTCCATGTCAACCAGCGATCCCCATACACTAGCACTATCCTACACACCAGAGATAATTTACAATTTGACCAAAGTCAATTAAACTACAACCTGTACATCTTTGGAATGTGGGAAAAAACTGGAGCACCCAGAGAAAACCCACGCAATCATGGGGAGAACGTATAAATTCCATACAGGCAGCATCCATAGTCAGAAATTAACTCGGGTCTCTATCGCTGTAAGGCACCAACTCTACGGCTGCATCTCTGCACCACCCCTAATAATGAAATCTTTATAGAGAAAGCAGCTCACCTAGTGCTATCTGGCTGACTGCAGATCTCAGCATCATCTCCTGAAACATGAGGTATTCTTCGCCTGTTCAGAACCCATACATCACCTGCTGCTTTAATACACTTTTAGCCCTCAGCCCCTCTCGTTCCTCACTTCATGTTGAAGGTTCAATGGTATGGCCATTAATACATCCATTTCAAGCAAGCATCAATGTACTCATTGTCGGATATGCCCAACAGTAGCTTTTGACTTCATAATCAGAATCTCATCCATCAAATACCTTGCAGATTTTAGAGCATTTACCTCTTTTAGGGAATGCGATCACTGCTCTTCTCCCGGGTTATCTTCACTCCCTGTCAATTGCCAACAAACGTGCAAGTCCTTGAGAATCTCTTTATTGTTCACTTTAGTTTATTGTCACTTGCACCAAATTACAGTGAAACTACTTTTTGGTGCGTGCTGACCAGTCAGCAGAAAGACAATACATGATTACAATCGATCCATTTATGGTGCATAGATACATGATAAGGGAACAGAGTATAGTGCAAGGTAAAGTCAGCAAAGTCTGATCAAGGGCAGTCCGAGGGTCACCAAAGACGTAGATAGTAGTTCAGCACAGCACAAATAGCACAATCAGGGGAACACGCCCAGTTGCTAAACATCTTCTCCTTACAATAATAAACATCTGCTGCGAGGGTTTCATTGTAGCAGAATGGTGATACAATTAACAAATCACCAAATGCCATTCATCTATTCTTTATACTTCTGGTACGTGCATGTGCCACATGAATAACTACATTACTAAATTTAAGGATGCCACAGGAACCGACTAAATTAATAATCTTAATAAGATAAACAAAGAAAATTCCTGGGCCTGAGAGAATGGAAAATATTGACTTCAATTTATTCCAAAGGCACAAACATTGCACTGATATGAGTATCATTGATAATTCATCATCCTGTTTTAAGATGATATATAATCAGCAAAAAAAAGAGGCACCAGATGTGCAAATTCCTCTTTTTTAACCCCATCACTGCAATCAGTATTTCTAATTGTGCTACTCAGCATTGAGATTAGCTGTAGACATTTCAGGTTCACCCTTTATCTGTGTGATATTTCAAGCATAGAACATAGAACATGAAACAATACAGTACAGGAACTGATCCTTCTGCTCACAATGTCCATGCCGAACATGATACCAAGTTAAGAGTAGACAAGGAATTGCAGATCTTGCATAGAACCCAAAGTGTGCTGAAGTAACTCAACAGGTCAGACAGCATCACTGGAGGACATGAAAAGGTGACATTTTAGGTCAGGACAATTCTAACAACTGATTGTAGTGGGAGGGAGAAAATTGGAAAAAAAGCTGTAGCATGGAAGAGAAAGCTAGAAAAAGCTTTCCAGCTTTCTTTCCGTCACTACAATCAGTCTGAAGACAGGTCCTGACTTAATAACCTGTCTATCCACAATCTCCTGTGATGCTACCTGACCTGTTGAGTTAGTCCTGCACTTTGTGTTCTAAGCATCATGCCACATTAAACTGATCTCCTCTGATCGATATTTCCATTCCCTTTATGTCTATAGGTCTATCCAACAGCATGTTAAATGGAGGCAGATGTGTTTCTTAATGCCAAAGAGATGACAGAGGTGAAAGCAAGAAGGTACCAAAGTAGATGATCAATATGATCAGGTTGAATGGTGGAGGGGGCGAGCAGGACTGATTTCTTTACTATAGTAGCTTCTTGACACTGACATTTATCACAAATAGGTGAGACATTGGGAAAAAGTTTACTTATTTTAGTTTTTGAATAGTATAATCTGTGTAAGACTTTAAATTGTATTAAAGTGTGTCTTGCGTTAATTGAACATTTATGCACATTTAATAAGTGTTCTTCCCACCTTTCTTTTGAAATGTTAGTACTTAATTATTTTTCCCAGTCTCTTCTAATGCCTTCAGTTGTAGGTATTTCTCATATAGATCATATATAGATCATATATACATAAATGATCTGGATGAGGGAATTGAAGGCAATATATCCAAGTTTGCGGATGACACTAAGCTGGGGGGGCAGTGCTAGCTGTGAGGAGGATGCTAGGAGAATGCAAGGTGACTTGGATAGGCTGGGTGAGTGGGCAAACGTTTGGCAGATGCAGTATAATGTGGATAAATGTGAGGTTATCCACTTTGGTGGCAAAAATAGGAAAACCGACTACTATCTAAATGGTGGCCGATTAGGAAAAGGGGAGATGCAGCGTGACCTGGGTGTCATGGTACACCAGTCATTGAAAGTAGGCATGCAGGTACAACAGGCAGTGAAGAAAGCCAATGGTATGTTAGCTTTCATAGCAAAAGGATTTGAGTATAGGAGCAGGGAGGTTCTACTTCAGTTGTATAGGGTCTTGGTGAGGCCACACCTGGAGTATTGCGTACAGTTCTGGTCTCCAAATCTGAGGAAGGACATTATTGCCATAGAGGGAGTGCAGCGAAGGTTCACCAGACTGATTCCTGGGATGTCAGGACTGTCTTATGAACAAAGACTGCATAGACTCGGTTTATACTCTCTAGAATTTAGGAGATTGAGAGGGGATCTTATAGAAACTTACAAGATTCTTAAGGGGTTGGACAGGCTAGATGCAGGAAGATTGTTCCCGATGTTGGGGACGTCCAGGACAAGGGGTCACAGCTTAAGGATAAGGGGGAAATGCTTTAGGACCGAGATGAGAAGGAATTTTTTCACACAGAGAGTGGTGGGTCTCTGGAATTCTCTGCCACAGAGGGTAGTTGAGGCCAGTTCATTGGATATATTTAAGAGGGAGTTAGATGTGGCCCTTGTGGCTAAGGGGATCAGAGGGTATGGAGGGAAGGCAGGTACGGGATACTGAGTTGGATGATCAGCCATGATCATATTGAATGGCGGTGCAGGCTCGAAGGGCCGAATGGCCTATTCCTGCACCTAATTTCTATGTTTCTATGTTTCTACATTTAGAATAATATTTTATATATATATGTATGATATTAGGTTTGCTGATTCAGCCTTTGTATTCATTGCTTCATCCAGTAAATCTGAAGGCATATTGTGATATTCTTGTGCATACTTTTTCAGATAGTCACATATTTCGAAATATTTAAAATACTGATTATTTCCCAAATTATACTTTAGTTGTAATTGTTTAAATGATAATAATTTTCCTGTTTCATACAACTCTCGCAAGGTTTTGATTCAGATTCAGATTCAATTTTAATTGTCATTGTCAGTGTACAGTACAGAGACAACGAAATGCATTCCTGCTCTTTCCCATTGTATGAATGCTTTATCTATGGTTGAGGGTTTAAACAAAGGGTTTTTAAATATGGGAGATAGGAGACATACATTTCTTAATTTTAAGTTGTATTTTATTTGTTTCCAAATTCTAATTGTACTATGTATAATTGGATTTTTGTTATAATTTGTATTATTCAACTTCATTGGTGAAAGAAGGATCGCTCCAATATTACAAGGGGAGCAGTCCTTTCTCCATAGTAATCCAATCCAGTTGCTGCTGAGAAATATCCAGCAATTGAATTATATTTCTAATATTTACAGACCAATAGTAATGCATGAAATCAGGGAGTGCTAATCCCCCTATTGCTTTGGGTTTATTCAAATGTGATCTTTGTATTCTGTGGGATTTATAATCCCATATAAACCCCCATATTTATAGGAAGTATGAGGATCTAACTGAACTATCTTGTTCTTGGCACAGGACTTATACTATTGTTTTTCCTCAGTTATGGAAAGCAATAAAATAAAAGCTTCACTAGGCTGTTGCTTGGTTTACCGACTGCCAAACTGAATACTTAATAGGTAAACATATAATTGAACAGAATCAGTAGACAGAGCAGATTTAGACATAACTATTCCTACAATGAAAAGAGAAGAACATAAGAAGACATTATTTTGATCTTTAATATGACCTGTTATTAACCCCACCTGATGATTTGCTGCCTACTTTTCAAATGTTATCTTTATATTACTTATCTACTTTCAATTGCTTCAGGCAATTGCTTAGGACCAACCAAACTCCAATGAAAATATAGACTATAGATTAAATTAGAACATGCAATTAAGTTAATGCAATTATTGGATTTTTAAAAAAACTATTGCCTGTCAGTCAAGCACTTATACAAACAGAATTATTATCATGCATAGAATAAATAGCTTCACTACATAGACTTCTTGGAAAATTTTGACACACCAGAAAACAAATCAAGCTCTTGCCTTTCATCCACTTTTCTGCAAGTTTCCTGGAAAGATTTCCCAACTGACTGCTGTAAATACACCAAATGGTTAATGGGAAATCTTTCATCAATTATACAATGGAAAATCAAAAGTGCTCTTCTGATACATTTGAAGTTGACTAAAGATATAACCCTAAAGTTTCATGTATATTGTGTTTCATGACTGTTGGCAGATCAATTTCCCTCCTAGGATAAATAAAGTTCCATCATATCGCATTGTATCATATAGTATCGTATCATTTAAAAACATTCATGGATTAAGTAAAACTAAAAACAATAACGGAATATTCAGAAAACATTTTGCTGGTCAGGCAGCATTTATGAAGATAGATACAAAGTTAACTTTCTGGTTTATGATATTTTATTTGAATTAGGACGCTGCGGAAAAGATTTTGTTTAATTGCAAGAGATAATTGAAACTGCTACCTGAGGTGGTTCAGTTTTTTGTACATCGCTCGGTTCTTGGGTGGTCTACATGGAAATAGAGTACCATAAGGAAATTATGATAGAGAAAATTGTGAAGATTCTTAAGAACTAACAATTGCCTCATTAGACTCAAGATGGTAATATTGAGTGCAATAAATCTAATAAAGGTGTTAGATGTTATAATTATTTTGTAAATTTAAATCTGCTCAAAACACATGATGCCATAGAATTAACTTAAAAAGTGAGGAGCAAAGCTATAAATAGTTGTGGTGATACTAAGAAATCAGGACATCTCCCAGCAGATTTGTCAGCTTATACCATAAGGTGAGGGGTTTGTTTTATTTTTACTTCAGGGTAAACCTGCTGTGTTACAGCATATGGTAGAGAGAAATCTGCTTAAAGGAATTGCCTTGGTTCAGATCTTTTTTGATTATCTTAACCATTTACTCTTTTGCCTACTGCAATGTATGGTACTGGAGTAAAATTTACAACTGTAAATGAAACAAAAAGTTAAAAAAAAACAGTGAGTTTTTATTTTTTTCAGATGATTTAGAAACATAGATACATAACAAAACATTAAAAATGGGTGCAGGAGGAGGCCATTCAGTCCTTCGAGCCATTCATTGCGATCATGGCTGATCGTCCCCAATCAATAACCCGTGTCTGCCTTCTCCCCATATCCCTTGATTCCACTCACCACTAGAGCTCTATCTAAGTCTCTCTTAAATCCATCCAGTGATTTGGCCTCCACTGCCCTCTGTGGCAGGAATTCCACAAATTCACAACTCTGGGTGAAAAAGTTTTTTTTCTCACCTCAGACTTAAATGACCTCCCCATTATTCTATGACTGTGACCCCTGGTTCTGGACTCGTGCAACATTGGGAACATTTTTTCCTGCATCTAGCTTGTCCAGTCCTTTTATAATTTTATATGCTTCTATAAGATCCCCCCTCATCCTTCTAAACTCTAGTGAATACAAGCCCAGTCTTTTCATTATTTCCTCATATGACAGTCCCGCCATCCCAGGGATCAATCTCATCAACCTACTCTGCACTGCCTCAATCACAAGGATGTCCTTCCTCAAATTAGGAGACCAAAACTGTATGCAATACTCCAGATGTGGTCTTACCTGAACCCAATACAACTGTAGAAGAACCTCTCTACTCCTATACTGAAATCCTCTTGTTATGAAGGCCAACATTCCATTAGCTTTCTTCACTGCCTGCTGTACTTGCACGCCAACCTTCAGTGACCAGTGTACAAGGATACCCAGGTCTCGCTGCACCTCCCCCTTACCTAACCAAACCCTATTGAGACAATAATCTGCTCCCTTGTTTTTGCCACCAAAGTGGATAACCTCACATTTATCTATATTATACTGCATCTGCCAAGCATCTGCCCACTCACTCAACCTGACCATGTCACCCTGCAACCTCCTAACATCCTCTTCATAGTTCACACTGCTACTTTGTGTAATCTGCAAACTTGCTAGTGTTGCTCCTAATTCCTTCTTATAAATCATTAATATATATGGTAATCAGTTGCGGCCCCAACACCGAGCCTTGCGGCACTCCACTCGCCACTGCCTGCCATTCTGAAAAGGACCTGTTCACTCCTACTCTTTGCTTCCTGTCTGCCAACCAATTTTCTATCCATGTCAACACACAATACAATGTGCTCTAATTTTAGTCACCAGTCTCCCGTGTGGGACCTTATCAAAGGCTTTCTGAAAGTCTACATACACTACATCCACTGGCTCCCCTTCATCCATTTTACTTGTCACATCCACAAAAAATTCCAGAACATTAGTCAAGCATGATTTTCCTTTCATAAATCCATGCTGACTTGGGCTAATCCTTTAACCGCTATCCAAATTCCCCATTATTACCTCTTTAATAATTGACTCCAGCATCTTTCCCAAGACCAAATTCAGGCTAACTGGTCTGTAATTCCCAGTTTTCTCTCTCGCTCCTTTCTTGAAAAGTGGGATAACATTAGCTATCCTCCAATCCACAGGAACTGATCAATGAAAATTGGAAAATGATCACCAATGCATCCACTATTTCTAGAGCCACCTCCTTGAGGACCCTGGGATGCAGTCAATCAGGCCCTGGGGATTTATTATCCTTCAGTCCCATTAGCCTACTCAATACTATTTCTCGCCTAATGAAAATTTCTTTCAGTTCCTCTACCCCCATAGATCCGCTGTCCTCCAGTACTTCTGGGAGATTAGACAATAGACAATAGGTGCAGGAGTAGGCCAATTGGCCCTTCGAGCCAGCACCACCATTCAATGTGATCATGGCTGATCATCCCCAATCAGTATCCCGTTCCTGCCTTCTCCCTATATCCCCTGACTCCACTATTTTTAAGAGCCCTATCCAGCTCTCTCTTGAAAGATTGCTTGTGTCTTCCTTAGTGAAGACAGATCCGAAGTACCTGTTCAACTCTTCTGCCACTTCGTTCTTCCTCATAATAATTTCACCCGTGTCTGCCTTCAAGGGACCCACATTTGACTTTGCTACTCTTTTTCCCTTAACATATCTAAAGAAGCTTTTGCTGCCCTTTATATTCCTGGCCAGCTTCACTTTGTACTTCATCTTTTCAGCCCGTTTTGCCCGTTTTGTTTCCTTCTGTCGTCCGATGAAAGTTTCCCAATCCTCTGGCTTCCGGCTACTCTTTGCTGTGTTATACATCTTTTCTTTTAGTTTTATTCTATCCCTAACTTCTCTTGTCAGCCACGGTTGCCTCTTACTCCCCTTAGAATCTTTCTTCCTTTTTGGAATGAAATGATCCTGCGTCTTCCGGATTATTCCCAGAAATTCCTGCCAATGCTGTTCCACTGCCATTCCTGCCTACCTTGGCCAGCTCCTCTCTCATGCCTTCAGAATCCCCTTTGTTCAGCTGCATCACTGCCACTTCCAATTTAACCTTCTCCTTCTCAAATTGCAGATTTAAACTAATCATATTATGATCACTACCTCCAAGCAGTTCGTTTACCTCAAGTTCTCTTTTCAAATTTGGTTCATTGGACAACACTAAATCCAGAACTCCCTTTTCGCTGGTCAGCTCCATTACAAGCTGCTCTAAGAATCCATCTCGGAGGCACTCTACAAACCCTCTTCCTTGGGGTCCTGAACCAACCTGATTTTCCCAGTCTTTTTGTAGTTATTAATTTGTAGTTACAAATGTTACTTTTATTGTTAACTAGACCAAGTGCAGACCCATTGGGTCTGTTCCCCCAACGTGCGGTTGCAGGGGGGGAGGTGGCGGTGGCGGTGGAGGGGAGGGTGTGAAGGGGGGGGTTTAGGGGAGGGAGGGTGGGGGAGGGCAGGGGGTTGGGAGAGAGGGAGAGGGAGAGAGACGGCTTCTGACTTGGGTGGAACCCACAGCTGCAATGAGCGCGCAGGGCTTCACAAGCTGCGCTACCAGTCATGAGAAGCTTCAGTGCGTGATCCAATAGTAGAACAGAGCTATAGAATATTTCTTCTGCAGAACTTATTCAGCCCATGAGCAATCGCTGCCTCGAGATCTGTAGAACAAAGAAGCTGTAGCGGAACGGACTTGTAGAATGTTTGTTCTGCAGAACTTTCTCAATCTTTCTGCGCCTTTAATCCGCGGTGTTGCCTGGAGGCAGGTGGGCGTGGATTGGTGGGCATGTGGGCATAGTGACGTCAGCAGCTGGCAAGCGCCGTTTATATTTTAAAATTTTAGTTTTGTGACTTCAAAATCTGGGGAAATAATTGTCCAAGGAGTGGATTTCTGAACTCATAAGTTAAATCCCTATGCGTTTTTTGCGTTTGGTTTTCGAGGAAGGGGGGGTGGGGCAGCATGCAGCGTCTCACACACACTAACCACCCCCACACACACACACTAACTACCCCCCTTGATATTATATTAATATTATTGATTTGTTCTTTTTACCCCATAACCGCCCTATCCACTGATGCATAGTCCCCACTTTGCAGGCGCGTCTAGAGAGAGACGGGGGGGGGGGCATAGAGAGTGAGGGGGGGCTGGAGGCAGGTGGGCCTGGATTGGTGGGCATTTTGCCATCAGCAGCTGGTGAGCGGCATTTATATTTTAAAAATTGAGTTTTGTAATAAATTGTATTCAAAATCTGGGGAAATAATTGACCAAGGAGTGGATTTCTGAACTCATAAGTTAAATCGAAATTGTAAAAATCTCTGGTTTTCTAGGAGATACGTTACTAGGAGACTGAAGAAGGGTCTCGACCCGAAACGTCACCTATCTCCTTCGTTCCTTAGATGTTGCTGCACCCACTGAGTTTCTCCAGCTTTTTGTGTAACCCTCCTTTGTAAGTTCGTCTGGACTTCGGGGGGAGGGGCATGTGTCGGCACACACACTAAGCGTGCCCGCCCCCAGAGTCACACACACTAAGCGCCGGCTCCAGTCACACACAAAGCGGGGAAGGGGGAGAGAAGTGGAAGAGGAGGGAGGAAGGGGGAGAAGGGTAGGGGGAAAGAGGGAAGGGGGTGGGGGAGAGAGGGAAGGAGGCATGGGGTGGGAGGAGGAGGGGGGAAGGGGTGGGGAGGAGAGAGGGATGGGGAAGTGTGAGAGAGGGGAGGGGGAGGGATGGGGAGGAGGGAGATTGGGTAGGGGAAGGAGGGGGAAGAATGTGAGGGAGGGGGAGAGGTGTTGGGGGAGAGAGGGGAAAGAGTGGGGTGGTAGAGAGGGAGGGGGCAGGGTAGGGGCAGTCCATCGATTCCCCACACCCCATCACCCCCAATCCTCTTTCTCTGTTCACACACACGCGATCAAGCGCTTCCACACAGGCTGCTGGGGCAAAGGCAGATGTAAATGAGATCCGTTCTGATTGGACATCTGTGAGCGTTGGGCATTGTGACATCGCACAATGGAATGTTTACCAACATTCTATGGGTGAGAGCAGTTTGATTTTCAAAGAAGTTTGGGGGGGGGGGGGGGGCGGAAGGATTTTATTAAAAACGGTGTACGTGACGACGTCCAAACACATTTGGTAATGCACAAGCGTAACGTCTGGCCCAGTGGGAAAAACAGCGGCGTCTGACGGTCCGGTTTTGGCAGAGCGTGAAATCAAAGGGCGGAGACGCGGCAGACGGTTGTCGGCAGGCAGCCACACAGCTTAAAAAATATATATATAGATATGAGATATGAGATATGATATGATGAAATGCCCTCAAATCCTACACACTGTTTAATCATTATATGCAGTCTTCACTACAATAAGTAGATATGTGTTATTACAAGTTTAATCAAATAGAACAAAACATCTGCAGCTGGATGAAATAAAATTTGCAACTTGAATTGCTTTATTATTGTAATATCTGGACACACGATCAACTTTCAAATTCTAGCCTAATTTTCTTCCATATTTTCCTAATTTTCAAAATGTTGTGGTGTTCTCCAAATGCAAGTAAGATATCCATGTTGTTTTCACCTATCAATGTTCAGTCATTTATGAAACACCAAATTACATTTAATAACCTGAACGGTCAGCCTGGGTTCCCGGTGGAGGGGAAACCCAAGTATATACGGTTCTAGACTGCAGTAGTCCCCAGGATATGGGGTTAAAACTAACCTAAACGGTTAGGCTGGGTACCCGGTGCAGGGGAAACCCAAGTATATGCAGGTTTACATCGCAGTAGTCCCCAGCACACGGGGTTAAAACGAACCTAAATGGTTAGGCTGGGTTCCCGGTGCAGGGGTAACCCAAATATATGCGGTATATATATATTCCCGAGGAGGGGAAATTCAGCTACGGGGTTCCCAAACTACACTAATCCCCAGGATATGGGGACAACTGACAAAAATAGTCAGTACAATTAGGAAAGTTGGGAGGTTTCACCTCTGGGAATTAATTTAGAGAGCAGCACCTTTGGGTAGGGCTGCTTCATGGGAATGCCAAGTTATGGCAGTGCCAGCCTATGGGAAAGGCTGTGCCAGCAGTACCTTTGTTTAGGACTGCTCATGGGGATGTCAAGCTATGGCAGGCTAGCCTATTGGAGAGGCTGTGCCAGCAGCACCTTTGCTCAGGGCTGCTCATGGGGATACCAAACTATGGCAGGCTAGCCTATTGCAGAGGCGGTGCCAGCAGTACCTTTCCTCAGAACTGCTCCAAGGGAATACCAAGTTATGGTAGGCTAGCCCATTGGAGAGGTTATGCCAGCAGCACCTTTGCTCAGGGCTGCTTGATGAGATCGCCAAATCTATGGCAAATACTGGCCTATGGGAAAGTCCGCGCCAACAGCACCTTTGTTCAGGGCTGCTTCATGGGTGCCAGCGGTACCTTGTTAGGGCTGCTTTATGGGAATAGCAGTTTAGTAGGGTATTCCCATTTACAATGATCATGGGGGATGAGGAGGCATTGTTAGGATAAGGCAATATAACAGAATGATGACAAAAAAGCATTCAAAGAAAACTATTCACAGTTTTAAAAAAACGCTGTTTATATATGTGCTAAAATCCACTGTTAAGTCTCAAACTATATTTGAGAAATTGGGCTCCTCTATCCAGTTAGATTAAGTTCCTATCAAATACACTTGTAGGATGTTGGGATTTATTTTTAGGTATTCAATTGGCCATGATGCTGGCCTGGGAAACGGATTGCAGTCAATAAGTCTTTGGTAACAGTTGTTGCTATAAAACAGTTCTAGTCGTTAGACTAATTGTTAATTGTATAGATGCAATTCAGCTGTGTAAGTAGAGCAATAGTTATTTTGTTAAATGGTTAATTATTAAGTGCCATCTAGGTCATTGTTAACACCAGCTGAAATTAATAAAGTCACGATGATGGACAAACAGTGTTCATCACTGCTCCAGTAGTTGTTAGGTAAATCTTTCATTATATTGCAAATTGGTGCTAATGGCCCTAAATGGGAAATTGTATCAGCAGGGCTTTGCAGCAGGCCTGCTTTATGGCTCCCTCATGTAAGAGGAGAGCATGTGGGATTGGTATAATTTAACGCCGAGTCTTGAGGATATAGCCATCGAGCATGCCCAAGGGATCAAGACATGTGCCAGAGGTCTATGCCTGGCAAGAAAGTTACCATCCTAAACACATATGCACCGCTCTCAGGGGGACATTATAGTTGGCTGCCAAATCTTCTATTCAGGTAAGACTTTTCCATAGGTGTAACCTGGAGGGCGTAGCACAAGCTATTGGAACGAGCAAGGTTTCATAGTTTTGGTGACAATGCATCCCATGTCTTTATTGGCAGTAGCGGTTCACTGAAGTTGCTGGCAGCATGAAAGCTGGCCAGAGGTTCCACGGACCTGTGCTACTCTACAATTAAGGGACCACTTGCAGTTTGGTAAGGTGTATACTTAGTTATACATTACAAATGATTGAGACATTATCAGCTACTTTGGATGGTAAATGTAAAATATACAATATTAGCTTTTCAAGCAGGTTAGAATTGGGTAGGTTCAGTATAAGGATCAAGATTGTCTTGCTAGACTGGCTCGGAAATTGGGCCACAGTTGCTGTTTAAGGTAGTTACCAAGTAGCTCAAATATCATCTCTAAGTTTGGAGATGGAACAGATTTGCATGACTTGCCAAAAAATTTCTGTTATTAGTATCAACTATCTATAGACTCTATGGGCATTGTATGGGTTATAGAGTGATTGGACAAATAAGCATATTGTCATGCTCATGTTCAGGTTGATGCATTGTGATGATGGCATATGTTAGTCACAAGGGTGCAATTGTTTAAAGAACCACTGAAATAGTTACATAATTTTGTTGCCACAGGAGAATCATCAAGTGTGGGTAATGGCAACACAGTTGGTGTTGAATTGCACTGTATTATGAAATTCTGGTTAAATGGAACACCTAATATAAATATATGTATGTTGGTTTCATGTTTATTTCACTAGTTGCAAAATATTTGGCATAGCAGTGTCAAAAAATACATTCTTGCCAAAAGGAGAAGGAGGGTCTTTTATGGCTACCTCCATTTTGTCTCATCAATCGAGGCTTCAAATAAATTCATTAAGAGGCTTTAAGTTCCTATTGTGTGATTATGCAAATTGATTCGTGATTTGTTGCGAATAATTATATAACCTTATTGGTTATTTTAAACTTGAATTTGCTTGTTCAGCCTGAGGCTTTGGAAATCGGATGTTGCATTTATGTTCTGCAGGTTTAACAAACTGTTCTATGTGTTCAAAGTGTTTGTATAGCACCAAACGGCTGAATTTTCTTTTCCAGGAGATGAAAGAGTTTGTTATGCTTATGTTCCATGGAAAATGGTATTGATTGCTAATGTTTTGAGTTCATGCTAAATGATTGTCTGTTAATTATGGAGTTATACGGCCATTAATTGGCTCAATGAGCTTCCACATTGAATTGGCTGTAGCAAACAAGACTTGCTCTGTCGGGTCCACACTGGTTATCAAGGAGTAGGATATCCTCAACATAGGTCCCAGGACCAGTATAATGCCATATGCGATGTTGATATTTGTGAACACTATTTCACCAGGAGGCAGTAACTATATCCTTAAATTTGGCTGGAGTTTATTAGGTAGTTATCCTTCTGGCACTGGTTTAGTGCAGCAGGTTCAGTCGCTAAATAATTGTGATGGTACAGGATGATAACGTCTGTAAATTATAATATATATTATGTTATAAATACTTGAGCAGACCAGAAAGGGGTTGGGTCTCAAAATAGTCACAGGCATACCAGGGGACCTTTGATAAGGTAAGCACACATGTATACAACAATATGTCAAGGTCATCAAGAGCCTGGTCTAGAAATGTTGTTAGTCACAAAGAATTTGGGAGAACTTATTGTTCAGGCCATTCCAGATGAGGAAAATGGAGTTGTGTTATGTACTAATGGATTCTGTTTCCAGATCTCATTCCACCAGGGCTGCTACAACATCGGCAACAAGGGTATTTATGTTCCGCCGGGTCGCATTGTTGCGGCTGGAGCATGGTCCATCGAATGAATCTCCAAACATCTGTAATGACCCATTGGTGAACCAGGAGTATTTGTTAACTCTATTTATGTTCTGGTTAAATTTTCCATCTGGGTGAGAGATGGAAATATTATTGTTTCATTTAAACAGCATCAGCATGTTTTACATCTATGTTATGACTGTATGCATTATGAATGTTTTCCCTTCATTTGTCAATGAAGCAGCTGTGGTTGTGTATACTCGTTTCACACAGCATGAAATCACAGAGCTTTGCACTTTTCACGTAGTCACTCACGTGACTCCGAAGTAAAATAGTAAGATTAAATGAGAACTTACCAGTTTGAAGTTTGATCTTTATTTTATGATGAGTCGAGTTGAGGGACTACGTGCCCTCCGCTCCCAGCCCTCATACATTTCATCTGGTACTTCTAGTCTTTGTTATCTTACCATGATACTTCAGTTACTATTTGCTGTGATTTCACACCGTTGCTTTGAAGATTGACGCATTAACGGCTGTACGGGGTTCTTCACGTAGTCCCTTAACTCGACGACTCATAAAATAAAGATTAAACTTCAAACTGGTAAGTTCTCGTTTAATCTTACTATTTTCTATTGCTCTACCCACGTGATTAATTTTAAAGTGTGATATGAAAGCAGCAAGCTTTGGTGAGTATTGGAGAATTCCTTCCCTGCGAAGCGCTGCTCATCTTTGGCACCTCCCCATGCAACTACAGGAGATGCAACACCTATCCTTTCATCTCTTCCCTTCCTACATTGCAGATGCCCGAACAGTCACTTGTACCTCTTCCTATCTAGTAAAGACAGGCATTCAGTGTTCATAAACACATTTGAGTAATGGCTTTGTATTCCATGTACAGGAGTTGCCCTGAGATTCTGCTTGCCTCCATGTTAAATCTCCATCCCGTTCCCACTCTGGCCTTTCTGAGTTTAAGCTCCATCACCGAGTACAACACATAATGTTCTATCTGGGCATGTTACAGCATCTGGACACTGCATCAAATTCTCTGACTAGGAAATTCTCTCTTTATTTCGGAACCAGAACTGTCCATGTTTGCCTATCATACTTTTGGGATAGTTTTTCCTTGTCTCACAGCATAGACTGGCCTGATGAGCGTTTCCGGCTTTGTCTGATTTCATTCCATCTCAGCTAAGATTTTAGTTTAGTTTACGAGATACAGCGCGGAAACAGGCCCTTCAGCCCACAAGGTTCTTGCCGACCGGCAATCCCTGCATATTAACAAAATTGTACACGCACTAGGGACAGTCTTTTTACATTTACCAAGCCAATTTACCTACACACCTGGGGTCAAGGAAAGAGTGTCCACGTCAAGGCCCTGTTTTCACCAATATTTCCACCAACACGCCTAAGAAGCACAAGACAGACACCATTGTATGCACATGACGAGAAGTGTGTTCAGCTCTGGCTGAACAACTTCTAATCATGTGTGTGAGAAGGAGAAGGAGATACCTGTACTTGTTTGGAGTGTGGGAGGAAACCGAAGATATTGGAGAAAACCCACGTGGTCACGATGAGAACGTACAAACTCAGTTTGGACAGCAACCATAGTCGGGATCGAACCAGAGTCTCTGGTGCTGCAAGTGCTGTAAAGGGTCTGTCCCACTTGGTAGTTATTTGCGTCTCATGTACGTCATATGTAAAATAGGTTGACGCGTTGTGACGCACGGGTAGCATGTGGGTAGCAAGGGACGAGCGCATGGAGAGGCGTGGAGTGTGAATTTGCATGCGGTATGGAGCGGCGCTCCTAGATTTTGTCCTGTACGAAATCCTCGCGTGTCACTTGCGTGACCTATCGCGTATGCACGCTGATGCATTGGCATCGTGTGCTGCGTCCCGACGTCTCACATGTACCGCATGGTGATGCATGGTGTCGTCACCATGCGTAACTATGCGTCGCCGTGTGCTGCAGGGTATTCTTATGATGTCACGGGCACCAGACGGCATGATAATGCGTGATTTGCGCGCGACATCGCACAAAACGACCCTTCGGCACGTAAATGAGGCGCAAATGACGGCCAAGTGGGACACTCCCTTAAGGTAGCAACTCTACCGCTGCATCGCCCTTGATATTCCAACTTTGTACCAGTCAATTGTTAAACTTGACAATCACTTGAAAGAACCGAGACATAGAAAAGACACATAAATTAATGTGTTAAATCTGATAAATAGTTTATTTTTATGTGTTATGTTGGTGGAGATAATGTCAAACCTGAGAAAACTGCACAAGGAGCACACATATTCGATCTGGAACTGCCAAAACTAATTCAGATTTTTAAAATTATTTTGTTTGAGATTACCTTTCTCTCAATTTTAAGTTTAAATGGTAGTTGACAGTGATAGATTATGTGATCAACACGCAAACAAACTTTGGAGTTACGTGAGTGACTACCTGAAGTCCTGCCAGGCGCATGCGCGGCATTACATCCGCGCATGTCACACTGAACGGGCTGGAGGGCACAGCTCCACCAGCGGTAAGTAGAAACTCTCAGGTACGTGGTTTTAAAAACTTTGCCTGAGACTATTTAGCTCCGTAAAGCTGGCTCGAGAAGTCAGTAGGAGTTGGTAGTATGGTCAGGTAGGAAAGTTCGCTAGCGTGGGTCCACGGATTCACTAAATCGATCGGGTCGGGAGATTAGCGCGGCAACACTGGTTCTGATACCGGGTGCCGTTTACCGACAGCAGTTTCATTAGGAAGTGAACTTTCCACACCAGTTCCAGTTACTCAGGAGGCTGAGGCCACCGACAGTCTTAGAAAGGCAAAAAAGAAAATCTATTAGATCCAGGTTGTTAGACGAGTCTGAAGAAAATGTGACACCCCTCCAGATAATACAAAATGTGGGGGAGGATACAGAATATGGAGAAGATGCTCCAAACTCTGATAAAACAAGGGTCTAAGGGCCCAGTGATTCCCCAGGCAGGTGTTCAATATGGCCCATATCAAGAGGAATATGTGGACTATCAGCAAGGGGATTTCCTTCCAGCGCCTTGTTTAGGACTGGAGGATGCCTCCCTAATATATGACTTGGGAGAAGCAGGGCAGCATGCAGCTGACCCAATGTCTGGTGTCCCTGCTTATGTGCAAACACCAGAGCACCAGAGCCATGCTCCGGGTGTCCCGGATATTGCAATGAGTTTGCTTTTCCGGAGGGGACTGGTGAGGCAATGGAGGTATACCTTGCCAACAATATCAATTATTTAGTGGCTCACCAGCTCCAGCAGTTTATGATGCAAGAGACGACCTATAAATATAAGACACCTGCTTACTGTGCATCACTGGAAGTGCCCACGGTGCACCCAGTAATCTGGGCACCCATGAGTCCTTCTATGAGAGGACAGGAGGTTCGGCATCAATGTGTCCTCCAACTGGTGGCTGCAGCAATTACTGCATTTGGCACTATGGTCAAAGTGATCATGATTACTCAAACTCAAAAAGATATGTTGGCTCTATTATGCAAGCATTCTTTGAAGTAAATTGCATTAGAAAAATCGCCATCAGACCAATTCTCAATCAAAAGTTTTGCTGCACTATGTAAGGCGCCAAATATACAAATGCCTGATTTCCTGTTTGGAATGGACCTTGTCAAACAAATACATGATATTGATGATGAGGCAAAAACAATTGGTTTGATGAAGCCAAGCATATCACGGCCACCTATTCGCAAACCAGGGTTTGTGTACTGAAGGTCAGATCCAGGTGCTGGACCGAGCAGGGGGAGGCCAGTGGGGCAACGAGGTTACCCACTAAGACAGAGGGGCTTCAACCCCAATATGAGCAGACAGCAGGCTTACAGGCCAACTGCAGAGGTACAGGGAACTTTTGTTTAAGGTTCTGATGCACAATCTCCTATTGGAGGTAGATTACAATTGTTTTGCAATGAATGGTGTTGTATAACATGTGAAATGTTTATACTAAATACCATGTCAGGTTCTACCATTGAGTTTATCTCGGGGATAGATCCACCTCAGCAGCACAAGCCAAATAAAATGTTGGTGTTTTCTGCTCCAGAGACTGAACAGGTTAACGATGAGATTAAGAATTTATGCCAAAAAGGAGTGATTGAGAAAGCCATTATTCATCCTCAACAATTTGTGTCCAATATATTTCCCAGACCTAAGAAAGATGGGGGTTGTAGAGTTATTCTGGACCTCACACTTAGATTCTTCAGTTCTCTATAGACATTTTAAATGGACACTTTGTTACTGCAAAACAGCTGGTCTCACAAGGTTGTTATAATGGCAACTATTTATTTGCAAGATGCGTATTATTCAGTACCAATTCATGCTCATTATCGCAGGTACTTGAAATTTAATTGGATGGGACAGCTGTGGCAATATAAAGCATTGCCTAATGGATTAAGTTCAGCACCTAGGCTATTTACTAATTGTCAAAACCTGTGCTGGGGCTATTGAGGGCCCATAATCACATTGTCATGGCTTATTTAGATGATATCTTAATTATCAGCTACACTAAAAAGTCAGCTGAGGAGTTGGTTGCAGTAATCAAAAATGTGTTTGAAACATTAGGTTTTTTGGTCCATCCAACTAAGTCTACATTACAGCCAACCCAAAATATTGAGCATTTGGGTTTTCTTATTGATTCAGTTGATATGACAGTAACATTACCAACATCCAAGGTTGTGGATATTGCTGATGTCTGTACTTGCCTCACACAAAAAACTTTATACCTCCATTTGAGAAGTGGCTAAGGTAATTGGGAAATAGGTAGCAGTTGTCCCTGCAGTGTAGTTCGATGCTTTGTATTATCAATATTTGCAAAGAACAAGAGAACAAGCACTAAACAAGCATGCAGGCCATTTTGATTGGGTAATGCAGTTACCAACCACAGCTCTAGCAGAATTGCAGTGGTGGATTGTTAATGTCAGTCAAGCTACCAATAACATGTTGGTGCAGGAACCTTCAATGATTTTACAGACTGATGTAAGTGCTCTCGGATGGGGAGGCTATGGACATTGAGTCTAGCTGTGGGGGGGGGGGGGGGGTACATGGAATGAACAAGAAGGTTTGATTCTACACACAAGGAATTATTGAGACCATTTTATGGGTAAAAGGCATATTGCTCCACAATGAATAATTTACACATTCATCTCCAGATTGATAACACCACAGGAGTGGCATATATTAATCATATGGGAGGAGCAAGATTCAGTTTAATGTTATAGTATGGCTAATCTTATACGGCATTGGTGTATTTCGAGAAACATCTGTCTTTCAGCCATCTATCTACCAGGGGTAGACTATGTGGTAACACGAAAATTTAATGACAATTTAGAATCGGTGTTGAATTCTAAAGTTTTCAAATAATTGTCACTTGATTGGGTTGCCAGACTGATCTGTTTGCATCCAGACTGAATCACCAGTTGCCTAAATATGTTTCATGGGAGCCAGATCCAGGAGCAGTAGCTGTGGATGTTTTTTCGTTACATTGGGGGTACTCATGATTTTATGCTTTTCCTCCATTTTGTCTGATTATGAAATGTCTAACCAAAATAGAGCGTGACTCCGCCACAGGCGTTTTGGTGGTCCTAGATTGGCCAACACAACCATGGTTCCCATTGATACTCAGAATGATGGTTCAGCCATTCATGAGATTCCCAGCTGCAGTAATTTGTTGGTGCATCCGGTTACAGGAGAAAGTCACCCATTACATGACCGTATCAATTGCTGGTCTGCATGTTCTGAGCAGACCATTCCAAGGCTTTGGATTGTTGAACAGGCTCATGGATGTTATCACTGCAGCCTGGAGGAATAGAACTAAAAAACAATATGTGGTTCACATAAAGAAATGTGACATGTTCTGTGTACAATCAAATATATCTTACCATACTGCAAGCATAAGTGATGTGTTGGAGTTCCTTGCTAAATTGCATTTTGATGAGCACTTGAGTTATAGTGCTATTAACAGTGCTCGGAGTGCTTTGTCCTCCTATTTAGGACAGTCCTCAGGACAACAACCTATTGGGGCTCATCTGTTAGTATCCCGATTTATGAGAGGGATTTTAACAAAAATCCTCCTAAACCTAGATATACAGAAATCTGGGATATTAGTATAGTTCTCACACGGCTTTGGCAATGGGCTCCAATTACGTCATTGTCTATACAGAGATTAACTCTGAAAGTGGTTATGCTAATGGCGCTGGTTTCAGCACAAGGTGTACAAACATTACAATTGTTACGAATAGATTGGATGCATTTGTCTGTGGATGACATTACATAGAAACATAGAAACATAGAAAATAAGTGCAGGAGTAGGCCATTCGGCCCTTCGAGCCTGCACCGCCATTCAATGTGATCATGGCTGATCATCCAACTCAGTATCCCGTACCTGCCTTCTCTCCATACCCCCTGATCCCTTTAGCCACAAGTGCCACATCTAACGCCCTCTTAAATATAGCCAATGAACTGGCCTCAACTACCTTCTGTGGCAGAGAATTCCAGAGACTCACCACTCTCTGTGTAAAGAATGTTTTCCTCATTTCGGTCCTAAAGGAATTCCCCCTTATCCTTAGACTGTGACCCCTTGTTCTGGACTCCCCCAACATCGGGAACAATCTTCCAGCATCTAGCTTGTCCAACCCCTTAAGAATTTTGTAGGTTTCTATAAGATCCCCCCTCAATCTTCTAAATTCCATCGAGTACAAACAGAGTCTATCCAATCTTTCCTCATATGAAAGTCCTGACATCCCAGGAATCAGTCTGGTGAATCTTCTCTGTACCCCCTCTATGGCAAGGATGTATTTCCTCAGATTTGGAGACCAAAACTGTACGCAGTACTCCAGGTGTGGCCTCACCAAAACCCTGTACAACTGCAGTAGAACCTCCCTGCTCCTATACTCAAATCCTTTCGCTATGAATGCTAACATACCATTTGCTTTCTTCACTGCCTGCTGCACCTGCATGCCTACTTTCAATGACTGGTGTACCATGACACCCAGGTCTCATTGCATGTCCCCCTTACCTAATCTGCCACCATTCAGATAATAGTCTACCCTCATGTTTTTGCCACCAAAGTGGATAACCTCACATTTATCCACATTGTACTGCATCTGCCATGCATCTGCCCATTCACTCAGCCTATCCAAATCACCCTGCAGCCTCCAAGCATCCTCCTCACACCTAACTATACCCCCCAGCTTGGTATCATCTGCAAATTTGGAGATGTTGCATTGAATTCCCTCGTCCAAATCATTAATATATATTGTAAATAGCTGGGGTCCCAGCACTGAGCCTTGCGGCACCCCACTAGTCACTGCCTGCCATTCTGAAAAGGACCCGTTTACTCCTACCCTTTGCCTCCTGTCTGCTAGCCAGTTCTCTATCCACATCAATACTGAACCCCCAATACCGTGTGCTTTAAGTTTGTATGCTAATCTCTTATGCGGGACCTTGTCGAAAGCCTTCTGAAAGTCTAGATATAACACATCCACTGGTTCTCCCTTATCCACTCTACTAGTTACATCCTCGAAAAATTCTATCAGATTTGTCAGACATGATTTACCTTTCGTAAATCCATGCTGACTTTGTCCAATGATTTCACCACTTTCCAATTGCGCTGCTATCCCATCTTTAATAACTGACTCTAGCAGTTTCCCCACTACCGATGTTAGACTAACTGGTCTGTAATTCCCCGCTTTCTCTCTCCCTCCTTTTTTAAAAAGTGGGGTTACATTAGCTACCCTCCAATCCTCAGGAACTACTCCAGAATCTAAGGAATTTTGAAAAATTATCACTAATGCATCCACTATTTCTGTGGCTACCTCCTTGAGTACTCTGGGATGCAGACTATCTGGCCCTGGGGATTTATCGGCCTTCAATCCGTTCAATTTACCCAACACCACCTCCCGGCTAACCTGGATTTCACTCAGTTCCTCCATCTTATTTGACCCCCGTTCCACTGCTATTTCCGGCAGATTATTTATGTCTTCCTTAGTGAAGACAGAACCAAAGTAGTTATTCAATTGGTCTGCCATGTCCTTGTTCCCCATGATCAATTCACCTGTTTCTGACTGCAAGGGACCAACATTTGTTTTAACTAGTCTCTTTCTCTTTACATATCTATAAAAACTTTTGCAGTCAGTTTTTATGTTCCCTGCCAGTTTCCTTTCATAATCTATTTTCCCTTTCCTAATTAAGCCCTTTGTCCTCCTCTGCTGGATTCTGAATTTCTCCCAGTCCTCCGGTAGGCTGCTTTTTCTGGCAAATTTGTATGCCTCATCTTTTGTTTTTATACTATCCCTGATTTCCCTTGTTATCCATGGATGCACCACCTTCCCCGATTTATTCTTTTGCCAAACTGGTATGAACAACTTTTGTACTTCATCCATGCAGTCTTTAAATACCTTCTTTAGCACATCCACTGTCAACCCTTTAAGAATCACCTGCCAGTCTATCTTGGCCAATTCACATCTCATACCTTCAAAGTTACCTTTGTTCAAGTTCAGAACCCTTGTTTCTGACTTA
The DNA here is from genome assembly GCA_963514005.1 of Raja brachyura. Next base: position 94,455,451 of record OY740781.1, read on the forward strand.
ATTTTGTCACTCTCCATCCTAATGAAGAACTCAACCATATTATGGTCACTCTTGCCCAAGGGGCCACGCACAACAAGACTGCTAACTAACCCTTCCTCATTACTCAATACCCAGTCTAGAATAGCCTGCTATTACATTTTATGTCTATGATTTAATCAAACAAAGCAGGCCAGGTATGGCAGGAACCAAGGTGATGTTTAAAGCTTATTCTGATGACCAAATGTTATCTGTAGTTAAACACTTAAGCCAATATCTTAAGTTAACAAGGAGTCTCAGAGGTTCTGAGACAACACTGCTCATCAGTGTCAGTACAAACTATTTCTAGATGGTTGAAACAGGTTCTCAATTATGATGGTGTCAACACTCGTGTATTTGAATCTCACTCCACCAGGGCGGCTTCAACATCCGTGGCAAAGGCTCAGGACGTGCCGCTAGACCAAATCCTCGTGGCCACAGGATGGTCTAGAGAGTCGACATTCTCACAATTTTATGCTAAACCTGTACAGACAGTGCCACGGTTTGGGCATGCTGGTTTTGGGTTCCATTTATTTCATTTGCTTTGTTTATATCATAGTTTGGAATTTCATCCTGGGATAGAGAGGTTATTACTGATTTTTGTTATTATTGTTATTTTAAAAAATAGTTATTGAATAATTTGAAGCAATGTTCAATATATTATTTGTTACTACTGTGTCAACCGAAGCAGTTGTCGTATGGAGTGCATCTACGGCATGTAAACACTGAGCTTTGAAATCTTCACGTAGTCAATCATGTGACTCCGAAGTAAAATAGTAAGATTAAACGAGAATTTACCAGTTCAAAGTTTGATCCTTATTTTATGAGGAGTTGCGTTGAGGGATTACGTGCCCTCCACTCCCACCCTCATAATCTAAGCGATCATCTGGTAGTTCTAGTCTTCTTAAAGCCTTACTATGTTACTTCGGCTATATGTGTTTCTGTGTTTCCACGCCGCTGCTTTGAAGTATGACGCGCATGTGCCTGGCAGGACTTCACGTAATCCCTCAACTTAACTCCTCATAAAATAAGGATCAAACTTCAAACTGGTAAGTTCTCGTTTAATCTTACTATTTTCTTTCACAGTGAAACCATTCTCACAGATTTAGACATGAGACAATTTCTCATGAGTTTGGCCTAAAACAATTAAATATTGAATTCAAATAAATCAAAACAATTTCAACCAAGATTAGATGTAATTCTATTCACTGTGAAAATGATCTAAAACTTAAATAAAACAGAAATAGCTGGGAATACAAGCACCTTCTCTGAAAAGAGAAACTGAGCCTTTAAAACTGAAGAACACACGGTCCATTTCCATCTCCCAAAGATGCAAAATCAGTAAATTCACCATTCCAGCCTTTTCTAGTCAGACTACTCATTTTTACTACATTGCTTCTATTATTTCCCTCAATTCCTTGCCGCATCCCACTTATTCCAGTGACGCCTCTGGTGCTGCTCGTTCCAGTTTCCTGGTCACTACCGTGGACATCCAGTCCTTTCAGAGTACCACCTCCCACCAGGATGGCCTCGGGGGCCTTTGCTTCTGCCTTGAACAGAGGAGCAACTAGTTCCTCTCCACCAGCACCACCCTCCCTCACCTGCCTGAACACTGTGCCCTTTCACCGGTCTTAAACATCCTTTTAGTCCTTCACTTTCTCCTGGTCTCACCATCTACACAGAACATCCTTTCTATTCCCCCCCCTATGATCTTTGACTTCTTTGTGGCTTTAGTTTTAAGATGTGTTATTTCATAAAATTTCCAAGTTCTGGTGAAAAATCATTAACAAAAACATTCCCAAATACCTAGCATAATCTGTTGAGCACGTCCAACATTTTCCTTTTACTTTGAGTGTCTGTCCTTGCTTTTTTTTACTTTAGGATTATCTATTGTTGACAGTACATGCATTATGAATGTTACACTTCTCGAATTATTTCACACTAGACATTTCAGAAAAATGCAATGTTTGGTGCAACGTGGTACTATTTTGCAAAACCTTAATTGTTGCTCCCTGGGTTAAACACTTCTCACAAATGCTGGAGGTACCATCATTTATTCAAACTGGTCAATGGTTTAGCTGGTTATCCCAGTTCTTATGGAACAACATGATTTATGAGAAACAACTAGTTAGGTGCATATACAAAAAAAATGTAGGTTTACTGCTCTTGCAACTCCATAAATCACTGGGGAAAAAAATGTTGCAAGTCTTTCATGATTAACAGCATGGTATTTATTGTGATGTGTAATTAGAATAAGAATACATTTCTCAGCCATGAGTAGGCAGTGGAATATTTAATACTGTGCAAAGATTTTCACACTTCTATATCAGATAGTTTCAAATAAAAATGAAGACAGTGGCTTGGAAATCCAAACAAAGTTAAAAAATAAGTGAAAAAGCCAGGATGATAATTTAAATAAATCTTCCTGCACTTAAAATGTGCTGGTTTCTGCAACCAGCACATCTATCTTTACTTATATAATGGGTGATGATTTTTTAGCTAGAAAATATGTCTCATTGTGAAGAAATTGGTCCTTTGGAGCCTGTGCTACAGATAAATTTATGGCACTAAGCATGCATTGTGCTCTTCCTTTGAAGTTCTGCTCCATTAAAATCAAATTTCAAAAGAGGAGTGTGCAGCACTTTCCACAATAATGCATTTGGTACAAGCAACCAAACCCAGCGCCTATCCAAATGTTGTCCTGTGACTGAGCGATGCACAGTTCATGGTCCAATATCTCAGCCAATTCATTATCCAACAAAGTTGCAAATAGAAAGAAGCTGTTTGTCACTAAATAAGAGCTCGGATATTAGATGTCAATTGCATTTACTTCCAGACATTCCATTTCATTAAAGTTAGACAAAAATTCTGGAGGAACTCAGCGGGTGAGGCCGCATCTATGGAGCGAAGGAATAGGTGATGTTTCGGGTCGAGACACCTTCTTAAGACTATTTCATTAAGGTCAAATAGACCAAAGTTCAGAAGAGAAGAACGATGTGCAGCAAAACCACCTTTAGTACAAGCAAATAGAGACAACTCGTTACCTTTCATGTGTCAGGTCTCGCGTTTGATCTAGTTTCTAGTTATTGGTTTTTAGTATTAGCGTTTGCATTCTTGTTTTATTTTGGGGTCTCACTTCTCTTGTTTCAGGTCCCATTTCCTGTCAGGTCGTTTACCCTCATGTGAGTGTTGGCCCCACCCTGATGTGTTTCACCTGTGTCTCGTTATCCTTGTTAAGTCTGTATTTAAGCCCTTTGTGATTTAGTTCTCATTGCCAGTTCGTTGTGTATGGTACTTGGTATCACCTCGTTCCAGCTCTGGAAATATTGTGACTTTGTGAACTCGACCATTGCCTGTTTTTTGACCACTGTTTTCGCCTGCTCGTAGATTATATTGTTGCTTCTGTGCTTGCTTACCTGTGTACCGACTTGGACCGAATAAACTCTGAACACGGATCTGCCCTGTGTCTGAGCCTGCATTTGTGTCCCTCTCCTCGTTCAGTTCTGACAGTACGAACTGGCCCACAATGGACGCAGCGGGCTCTGATCCTTTTCATGCAGTGTTCCAGAAGCAAGAGGAGCGCATCTCCCATTTCGAGGGTCAACTCTCCTCGATTGTCACCAGGTTCTGGGATCTCGACGAGCATCTGCAGGGGTTCCAGGCAGACATTGGTTCACAGGTGAACACTTTTAGTTCCCGATTTGAAGACCTGGTTTTTCGGCTGAATTCTTTGTTTCCTACTGTGGCTCCCGTGCCTGCCCAGTCTGCTTCCTTGTCTGTGTCTCCAGGGGCTCCGATGGCCACGGATGCCGCAGCGTCTCCATTCGTCCACTTGACAAGACCAGAACACTTTTCGGGGGAATCGGAGAGGTGTAGACCTTTTTTGATTCAGTGTGGGCTGCATTTTGAACTTCAAGCGGCTTCCTTTCCATCAGAACGATCAAGGGTGGCCTTTATCATCACACACCTGTCGGGTAGAGCAAAGGCTTGGGCCACGGAGGAATGGGCTCTGAATTCTCCTGGTTGCCAGACAGCGGTCCTGTTCATGGAAGCTCTATCCTGCATGTTTGATCACTCCAATCCTGGCCGAGAGGCTTCACAGAACCTGGTCTCCATGAAACAAGGTAATCGCTTAGTTATGGATTTTGCTATTCGAACTGTTGCTGCTAAGAGTGGATGGCATGAGTCTGCTTTGTTCGATGCTTTTCACAATGGATTGTCTGAAACTATCAAGGATCAGTTGGCTCCACTAACCCTGCCTTCTGACTTTGTGTCTATGATTTCCCTGGCTGTCCAGAGAGCGAGAGAGGAGATTGGCGGCAGTTCGGTCCTCCTCCCAACAGTGGCGGCAGCGTCGCCCTTCGCCTTCCGGTTGGGCCTTCGTCCCTCTTGGCCGGTCCAGTCAGTCTACAGTGCCACCTGTCTCATTGGAAGAGCCCATGCAGGTGGGACGAGCCAAACGCAGCCCGGAGGAACGGCAGCGCCGCCTAAGGGAGGGGAGATGTATTCTGAGACATTTGTTGAATGGCTGTTCAGTAAAAGACAAGGCTCACCAATGAAAGAGAGGACATTGGTGAGCTGTACCACTCCTATAAGCCGTCCCTCTCGTCAACTCACTACTGTACAATTGTTGGTGCATTCCCAGTGGCACTCCCTGGAGGCTTTGGTTGATTCTGGGGCAGATGAGTATTTCATGGACATTCGCTTGGCTGATGAATTGAAGCTGGAACGTGAACAGCTTCAAGATCCTCAGGAGGCTAGTGCACCGGATGGGTGCCTAATGTACAGCATGATTCACCGAACTCAACCTGTTCAACTCATCGTGGCAGGTAATCACTTGGAGACCATCAGTTTTCATCTCCTCAACTGTTCTCTTCATCCTCTGGTTTTGGGGCTCCCTTGGCTGTCTTACCATAATCCTCACATGAACTGGCGTCCTGGGGGAATTAATTTCTTGGGGAAATAACTGTAAACTCGTCTATCTACATGATTCTTCTCCTGAGTCTAGGAAGGATCCATCATGGAGCAGTTTGCTGGGATCTTCTAGGACCACCCTCCGGCAGCCTTCCCGATCTTTTTGAGGGGAATTTTCCAGATCTCACCCAGGTTCCCTCATGTTATCTAGACCTTAAGGAGGTGTTCAACAAGGCCAAGGCCACCTCTCTTCCGCCACATAGACCATACGACTGCTGCATTGACCTTCTGCCAGGTACAGCACCTCCTAAGGGTTGTCTTTATTCCTTTTCTTCACCTGAGTGGCTCGCCATGGCGACACCCTTGCTGCTGGGATCATCAGACTTTCCTCTTCACCTGCAGGAGCTGGATTCTTCTTTGTGGATAAGAAGGATTGAACACTTCGGCCTTGCACAGACTATAGAGGACTCAATTACATTAGTGTTAAGAACAGATACCCTCTTCCTCTTATCTCCTCTGCATTTGAACTGTTAAAGGACGCTAAAATATTCACTAAGTTAGATCTGTTTGGCCACAAACAAGGTTCGATCTTAGAAATGGTTATCATCCGGTAAGGATAAGGGAGGGGGACGAATGGAAAACTGCGTTTAACACACCCAGTGGTCATTATGAATATCGGGTCATGCCGTTTGAACTTACTAATGCTCCAGCCGTTTTTCAAGGCATGGTTAACGATGTATTACGGGACAGACTAAACATGTTTGTGTACCTTGACATTTTGATTTTTTTTCTCCAGATGAAACTTCCTATGTGCAGCATGTACACCAGGTGCTGGAACGTTTGCTCTTGAATGATCTGTTTGTGAAAGCTGAGAAATGTGAATTTCATGTTAACACTGTTCAATTCCTTGGTTATGTTGTGTCACCTGATGGTATACAGATGGACCCAGGCAAGGTCAGTGCTGTGGCCACCTGGCCTACACCCCCCAGTCATAAGCGACTTCAGGGGTTCCTTGGGTTTGCTAATTTTTATAGGAAGTTTATCCGGAACTTTAGTGTTACTGCTGCATCACTCCATGCTCTCACCTCAACCCACGTGCCTTTCTCTTGGTCCCCTCAAGCAGAGCTGCATTTATGAGACTCAAGAGGAGCTTCTCCTCAGCCCCCATCCTGGTTCACCCTGACCCGTCACTCCAGTTTGTGGTTGAGCTGGATGCCTTGGGTGTGGGCATCGGGGCTGTACTCTCCCAATAGTCCTCGACTACATCCCTGCGCTTTCCTCTCAAGAAAGTTTTCTCCTGCTGAGAGAAATTACGATGTGGGTAACCGTGAACTGTTAGTGGTTAAAGTAACCTTGGGGGAATGGAAACATTGGTTGGAGGGTACCAAGCAGCCGTTTCTAGTTTGGACAGACCACAAGAACCTGGAATACATCAAGTCAGCCAAACGCCTCAACTCGCGCCAAGCAAGGTGGGCTCTCTTCTTTAATCGATTTGATTTTGTACTGTCTTAACGCCCTGGTGCCAAGAATGGCAAACCTGATGCTCTCTCCAGACAGTTTGATCCTGACCCATCCCCTAAGGTTTCAACTCCCATTCTGCCTGCTTCCTGTTTTGTTGGGGTGGTTACTTGGGAGATTGAGAGGAGAGTTTCCGAGGCTTCTGCTGGTGTTCAGTCTCCGCTAGGGTGTTCTTCTAATAGTCTGTTTGTTCCCGAGTCTCTTCGTTCACAGGTGATTCACTGTGCTCATGCGTCTCGGATTTCCTGTCATCCCGGTGTCCGCCGAACCTTGTTTGTGGCCAAACAGCGGTTCTGGTGGCCTTCCATGGAGAGAGGGATTAAGGAGTACGTCGCCGCCTGCAGAATTTTTGTGCTCGGAACAAGACCTCGCGTCGGCCCGCCTTTGGCCTCCTGAATCCGCTGCCTGTCCCCTCACACCCCTGGTCAGAGATCTTCATGGACTTTGTCACGGGCCTGCCCTCTTCTGAAGGCAACACCAGAGTCATGACTGGTGGACAGATTTTCTAAGATGGTCTATTTCATTCCATTCCACAAGCTTCCCTCCACCAGGAAGATGGCAGATGTCATGTTGTCTCATGTTTTTTGAATTCATGGATTTCCCAGAGACATTGTGTCTGACCAGGGGCCTCACTTCATATCCAGGTTTTGGAAGAAGTTTTGTTCTCTGTTGGACACCACGGTCAGCCTTGCATCTGGTTATCACCCAGAATCCAATGGACAGACTGAACGTCTTAACCAGGAATTGGAGACAGGACTGCGGTGCTCGGTGGCACAGAATCCTTCGACTTGCAGCAAAAACCTTATTTAACCATATAACAAACCATATAACAATTACAGCACGGAAACAGGCCTTCTCAGCCCTTCCAGTCCATGCTGACCATTTATTTTCCTCTAGTCCCATCTACCTGCACTCAGATCATACCCCTCCCTTCCAGTCCGTATACCTATCCACATTACTTTTGAATGTAAAAATCAATCCTGCCTCCATCACTTCTGCTGGAAGATCATTCCACACATCCACCACTCTCTGAATAAAGAAGTTCCCCCTCATGTTACCCCTAAACTTCTGTCCCTTAATTCTTATGTCATGCCCCCTTGTTTGAATCTTCCCTACCCTCAATGGGAAAAGCTTATCCACGTCAACTCTGTCTATCCCTTTCATCATTTTAAAGACCTCAATCAAGTCCCCCCCCCCCCCCCCCTTAACCTTCTGCACTCCAAAGAATAAAGACCTAACTTGTTCAACCTTTCTCTGTAACTTAGTTGCTGGAACCCAGGCAACATTCTAGTAAATATCCTCTGTATTCTCTCTATTTTGTTGACATCCTTCCTATAATTAGGCGACCAAAATTGTACACTATACTCCAGAATTGGCTTACCAATGCATTCCACAATTTTAACATTACTTCCCTACTCCTATATTCAATGCTCTGATTTATGAAGGCCAGCACACCAAAAGCTTTCTTTACCACTCTATCTACATGCGATTCCACCTTCAGGGAACTCTGCACAGTTATTCCTAGATTCCTCTGTTCCACAGCATTCCTCAATTCCCTACCATTTACCATGTACGTCCTATTTTGATTTGTCCTGCAATGGTGTAGCACCTCACATTTATCAGCATCAACTCCATCTGCCATCTTTCAGCCCACTCATCCAAATCTCCCAAATCTCTCTGTAGACTTTGAAAATATACTTCATTATCCACAGCACCACCTATCTTGGTATCATCTGCATACTAACTTATCCAATTTTCCACCCCATCATCTAGATCATTGATGTACATGACAAACAACAGTGGACCCAACACAGATCCCCGAGGCACCCCATTGGTCACCGGCTTCCAACCTGACAAACGGCCATCCACCATTACTCTCTGGCATCTCCCATTCAGCCACTGTTGAATCCATCTTGCTACACCATTAACACCCAAAGATTGAACCTTCTTAACCAACCTTACATCGGGAACCTTGTCAAAGGCCTTACTGAAATCCATATATACAACATCCACTGCTTTACCCTCATCAATTTCCCTAGTAACCTCTTCAAAAAAAATTCAAGAAGGTTTGTCAAACATGTCCTTCCAGGCACAAATCCATGTTGACTGTTATTGATCAGACCCTGTTTATCCAGATGTTTATATATATTATCTCGAAGTATCCTTTCCATTAATTTGCCCACACTGACATCAAATTAACATGTCTATAATTGCTAGGTTTATTCTTTGAACCCTTTTTAAACAATGGAACAACATGCGCAGTACGCCAATCCTCCGGCACTATTCCCGTTTCTAATGACATTTGAAATATTTCTGTCATAGCCCCTGCTATTTCTACACTAACTTCCCTCAATGTCATAGGGAATATCCTGTCAGGGCCTGGAGACTTATCCACTTTTATAGTTTTCAAAAGTGTCAGTACTTCCTCCTCTTTGAATCTCATGGTTTCCATAGCTACTCTACTTTTTTTTCCCTTACCTCCGAGTTCAATATCCTTCTACTTGGTGAATACCAAAGAAAATAAATTGTTCAGTATCTCCCTCATCTCTTTTGGCTCTACAGATAGCTGTCCATTCTGGCTCTCTAATGGTCCAATTTTATCCCTCGTTATCCTTTTGCTATTAATATAGCTGTAGAAACCCTTTGGATTTACTTTTACCTTTCTTGTCAAAGCAACCTCATATCTTCTTTTAGATTTTCTTTCTTAAGATTCTTTTTACATTCTTTATACTCATCTAGCACCTCATTTACTCCATGCCTCCTATAATTATTGTAGAGATCTCTCTTTTTTTCGAACCAAGTGTCCAATTTCCCTTAAACCATGGCTCTCCGATTTTTACTATTTCCTTTCAACCGAACAGGGACATAAAGATTCTGTACTTACAATTTCCCCTTATATGTCCTCCATTTCTCTTCTACATCCTTCCCATAAAACAAAATGTCCCAATTCACTCCTTTTAAATCATTACGCATTCCCTCAAAGTTAGCCTTTCTCCAATCAAAAATCTCAATCCTAGCTCCAGTTCTGACTCCATCCATAATTATATTGAAACTAATGGTATTCTGATCACTGGTCCCGAAGTGCTCACCAACGCATACCTCCGTCACCTGACCTGCCTCATTTCTTAACAGGAGGTCCAGCACTGCCCCTTCTCTGGTCGATACCTCTGTGTATTGCTGCAAAAAACTATCCTGCACACATTTAACAAACTCCAAGCCATCCAGGCCATTTACAGAATGTGTTTCCCAGTCTATTTTTGGAAAATTGAAATCTCCCACCATCACTACCTAGTGCTTCCTACTAATATCTGCTATCTCCTTACATATCAGCTCTTCCAATTCTCGCTCCCCATTTGGCTGTCTATAATACACCCCTAAAAGTGTTGCTACACCGTTCCCACTTCTCAGTTCCACCCAAATAGCCTCCCTAGACGAGCCCTCTAATCTATCCTGCCAAAGCACTGGTGCAATATCTTCTCTGACAAGTAATGCATCACCTCCACCTCTGGTCCCTCCAATTCTATCACACCTGAAGCAACAAAATCCTGGAATATTTAGTTTCCAATCACAACACTCCCGCAACCATGTTTCACTGATTGCCACAACATCATATTTCCAGGTGTCAATCCAGGCTCTAAGTTCATCCACCTTTCTTACAATGCTCCTAGCATTAAAATATACGCATTTTAGAAATCTACCATCCCTTATTCTCTGTTTATTATCTTTTTCCTCTTTCTTGCCTACATTTTGGGTCCGAGTACTTCCCTTCTCTGCCTCTTGCCCCTCACCCTGTCCTCTAGCCCCCTCCACCAGAGTCCCTCCCCCCAGCCTTTCTAGTTTAAAGTCTCCTTTGCAAATCTCCCCGAGTGGGTGGAGTATTTGGGTGGAGTATGCACACAACACACTCCCTTGCTCATCCTCTGGTCTCTCTCCATTCCAGTGTGCCAATGGTTATCAACCACCATTGTTCCCTGCTGTGGAGAAGGAGTCCAGTGTGCCCTCCGCTCAGGCTCTCATCTGGCTCACAAGGTTTGGAATGGGGCGAGGATGGCTAATCGTGAAAGAACGCTGGCTCCAGTATACTCGCTGGGCCAAAAGGTGTGGCTCTCTACTCGAGACTTACCTCTGAGGATGGAATCCATGAAGCTGGCTCCTCGTTTTGTTGGTTCTCTCCCGATATCAAAGGTCATCAATCCTGTGGCGGTTCGTCTCAGACTCCCCCGTGCCATGAGGGTCCACCCTACTTTCCATGTCTCCTGACTGAAGCCAGCTAAGAGTTCTCTTTTCCCTGCCTCCACACCCCCTCCGCTTGCAGCATATGCGACCCGGAACTTATCAGGGAATATTGGTGCCAACATCCTGATGATTTTGGGCCATCAGGAGCCGGCAGTGGAGGAGGAGGAGGGTGTAGATGATATGTGTATACCCCTTTAACTGTGGTGATGTAGCCCTTGCTAACCACTCCCCTATAATCGAGTATAACTGTGTCCTTCCCACCCTTAGCTCTCTCTCTAGTGATTGTGACAGACCACGTACAGCTAGGGCAGTGATGTGTGTTTAGTTAATAAAGTTATAGTAAAGAATTCTCTGTATACGTGCATGTTCTTTACATGGCATCAGAAGTTTCTTATACTGCGTCTCCTGTGTATCGGGTTTTATTTCTTTAGTCCCAGTACCCCCTCCCCGAGTCGCGATGGCTTCTTCTTGTCGTAAACCTGACATTCTGATCTTCGATGATGACATTGCTCACCGTTGGAACGTTTTCCGACGTGATTTTGAGCACTACGTTACCATCGCTCACCCTGCGGTTGCCCCTGCGGTCAAAGCCTCCCTCCTGTTCAACCTGGCCGGTCCGGAAGCTCTGGAATGATCGGAGTCCTTCGTCTACGGGGTCAATGAGAATGCTCAGGACCCGGTATGTCTGCTTGCTAAGTTTACCAAAATGTATGACATTCCCACTAACTGTATCCTGGAGTTTTCGGCCACCGTCAGCACCCTAGTGAATCTGTGGACAATTTCGTCGCCGCGTTGTGGCACCTGGCTCGCCGCTGCAGCCTGGATGCTGTAACCCCTGAGACTTTGACCCGCGATGTTTTGGTGTATGGTCTCCGATCCGAGCTCCTCTGCAAGCCCGATTTGACTTTTAACGAGCCTCTGCACGCCTCTCGCTTGGCAGAGGCTGTCTCCTCCGCCGTGTCGCCGCCCGACCATGAGGTCCACGCGGCCAGTTTCGCTGGCCGCCAGACCCCTGCCCCGCAGCGACAGAGGGTGAGCCCTGCGCCCGGGTCCAGACCCCGTCAACGCTGTCCGAATTGCAACTTTGCGTCGCATCGTTTCAATGTTTGCCCTGCGCTGGGAAAGACTTGCAAATTCTGCCACAAGCAAAACCATTTCTCAGCGGCATGTCGTTCCCGTGGGAAGCCTGCGCTGCCACAGCAGAAGCCCTCAAACTACCTGGCACGTGATGATACTGTGTCTGGTTCCCATCACCAGCAGGACGAACTCCCACTGTCTGATTCGAGCTCTTCCCATTGCAAGGTGAGCATGTTTTCGCTGCGAGGTGCACCTGCATTGATAACGGACCCGAACGTGTAAGTTACTGTGAATGGCACCACATTCTCTGCTAAGGTCGACACGGGGGCCGCTGCCAACGTTATGTCAACAAGCTTATTCAAGAAGATAAGGAATAATGAGCTCATTACCACTTAATGCTCTGTTCTGCATGCCTTTGGGGGAGGCTTGCTTGTTCCTGTGGGGAAGGCCACTCTCCACTGCAAGGTACTGAAGGCCTCTTGGCCCCTCTCTTTCTTTCTGCTGGACAGCAAATGTGCCCCCCTGCTTGGCATTCGAGCCTGCCAAGACCTCGGGTTGGTCAACTTCCATCGTGACATCCGCATGGTTCAGTCACCCCTGGACCCGCTGGCCGAATACCCAGACCGTTTCGATACCAAGCTGGGAAAGCTCCCCTGCAGCTACAAAATCGCTCTCAATCCGGATATCGAACCCGTCATCCGCCCACCACGCCGGGGGTCATTCGCGATGAAAGGCAAAGTCGAGTCTACACTTTGTGAAATGGTGGCCATGGGCATTCCGAAGGAGGTGAGTGAGCCCACTCAGTGGGTCTCCACCATGATTGTTGCTGCGAAGAAGGATAAGAGTGAACTGCAAATTTGCATCAACCCGAAGGATCTGAACTTGGCCATCAAGCGCCCGCATTACCCCATGCGAACCGTTGAAGATGTTGCTGCACAAGTCGGTCCAGCCACTGTGTTTTTGGTTCTCGACGCCAAGAGTCCTTTCTGGCAGATGCCACTTGACGAACGGTCCTCATACCTAACAACGTTCAGCATGCCCTTCGGGAGGTTTTGTTTTCTCCGCATGAGGTTCGGGATCAACTCTGCCAGTGAGGTGTTCCAAAGGACAATGGAACAACTGTTCGCCGGGCTCCCGTGTGCTATCATTGTCGACGACATCCTAGTCTACAGGAAGGATGTCACGGAGCATGACCATAACCTCCGCCAGGTCCTGGAATGAGCCCGGAAAGTCAACCTAAAGCTCAACCCAAAAAAATGCCGATTTCGTGTCCCGGACGTCACATATGTGGGACATGTCTTCACAGCATCGGGGCTGAAGCCCGACCTGCAAAAGACAGCCGCAATATCCGAGATGCCTGCACCTGCTGATGTGCCGAGCCTCCAGCGTTTCCTGGGCATGGTCAACTACCTGGGGAAATTCATCCCTGACTTGAGCGAGTTGAGCGCTCCTTTGAGAGACCTGGTGAAAAAGGACACTGCCTGGACCTGGTTCCCGCAACACCAGAAAGCTTTTGACATTCTCAAATCCAGGTTGGTCAGCACCCCAACGCTAAAGTATTTCGACCTCAAGCGCCCCATTGTCCTCACATGTGATGTGTCCAAGTTTGGCCTTGGGGCCGCCTGCTTGCAGGTCCACGACGGAGTACAACTGCCAGTGTCATATGCATCCCGTACAATGACTCCCGCCGAGCAGCGCTATGCCCAAATTGAAAAAGAACTGCTGGCTGTTGTCTTTGCCTGCTCGAAGTTCAAAGACTATATTCTGGGCACCTGTTTTTCTATTGAGACGGACCACCAAGCTCTGGTTACCATCCTCAACAAGCCAATACACGTGGCCTCCTCCTGGCTTCAGCGCATGATGCTTCAGGTACAACGATTTACTTTCACTGTGGTCTATCGCAAAGGCAAGGACATGTTTGTTGCCGACACGCTGTCTCGGGCGCCTCTAGCATCCACCACCCGTCACCCTTACGAGGCGTCCAATCTGATAGTGCTCAACGTGAATTTCGTGCCCGCCAATCAGATGAAGTCTCTGGTCAAGCACACGGCAGCTGACGCTTCGCTCCAACAGCTGGCCGCGGTTATCAAGCGGGGCTGGCCAGTCCGCCGTTCCTCTCTGCCGGCTGCAGCGGTGCCCTACTTCCTGGTTCATGACGAGCTGGTGCTGTGTGATTGTGAAGGGGCACAAGGTGGTAGTGCCTGCAGCACTTCGTGAACAATATTTTGAAACTGCTCATCGTGGCCATCCCGGGGCCGAAGCCACTCTTTCCATCGTTCAGAGCCAGTTCTACTGGCCTGATATGGTTCGTTTTTTCCGGGACAGGGTCTCCTCATGCCCTACTGCCTCGCCCCGCAACAGCAGCGGCAGCCCCTTTTGCAGCAGCCCGCCCCCGACCTTCCCTGGTCTGCGCAGGCGACTAACATTTTCGAATGGCGCGGCAAGCATTTCCTGGTGCTTGTCGACTCCTACTCCAGCTGGTTTGAGGTTGACCAGCTCCCCTCTCTATCTTCTGCTGCTGTCATCGAGAAGCTGCGCCGTCACTTCGCTACTTTTGGGTCCCCGGCAAGCCAGCAGTCAGACAACGGCAGTCAATTCACTAGTGCTGAGTTTCGTGCTTTTGCTGATCGCTGGAACTTCCGACACTACACTAGCAGCCCGGAGTACCCGCAGAGCAACAGCCTGGCTGAGCGTGTGGTCCGCAGTGCTAAAGGATTGCTGGAACATTGTCGTTTGTCTCGCTCTGACATTTACCTTGCCCTCCTGAACCTCCGCAACATCTCCCCGCGACCATGCCCTGGGGTCCCCAGCTCAGCGCCTCGTGTCCCGTGTCACGTGCCCTCCAATCCCTGTAGCGCAGCAGTCGCTTGCTCAAACCTGCCATGGTCCGGAAGCGCATTGCCCACAAACACCGTATCCAAAAGCGCTCCCATGACAAGTCCTGGCGTGTCCTCCATCCTCTCTTTCCGGGCCAGGTCGTCCGTATGCGGTCTGCCTCCGGCCATCCCAGACTCGCCATTGTTGTCGGTTCTGCCGGATCACCTCGTTCCTACCTGGTCAACCACGACGGCACGATCTACCGCAGGTCTCGTCAGCACCTGCGGCTGGTGAATGAACCTTGTCCCCCTCCGGCTGCTCCTTATGCTCCCCTTGTGCCGACTATGCCGCCACGTCCCGTGCCCGCCTTGCCCAGTCCTCCTTCCCCTCGGCCTACCCCGGTGGTTCTTCCCGCTGTTGTCCCTGGTTCTCCGGCTTCCTCGCCTCCCCCCTCTCCACCGCGTTCATCGCCCCGGGGCTCTCCTGTTAAGTGGTCCCCACCTGCGCGGGTCCCTCTCGTTCCCATGGGGGGAGGAGGTGATGGCGAGGTTCGGACCCGGTCTGGTCGCCTTGTCAGGCCGCCAGACCGTTATGGCGATTATGTGTGACTCTGTGTTCCTGCATTACTGTTGTTTACTTTTCCCTAGTGCATGAGACATGGTTGCTTGTCACTGTTCTTTATTTTTTTTTGTAGAGGAAGGATGTAGATGATATGTGTATACCCCTTTAACAGTAGTGACATAGCCCTTGCTAACCACTCCCCTATAATTGAGTATAACTGTGTCCTTCCCACCCTTAGCTCTCTCTCTAGTGATCGTGACAGACCACGTACAGCTAGGGCAGTGATGTGTGTTTAGTTAATAAAGTTATAGTAAAGAATTCTCTGTGTACGTGCATGTTCTTTACGGGGGCGGCGGCGGGGGGGGGGGGGGGGGAGAGGAGGTGTAACTGTCGGGTCTCGCGTTTGATCTGGGTTCTAGTTATTGGTTTTTAGTATTAGAATTTGCATTCTTGTTTTATTTTGGTGTCTCACATCTCTTGTTTCGGGTCCCATTTCCTGTTGGGTCATTTACCCTCATGTGATTGTTGGCCCCACCCTGATGTGTTTCACCTGTGTCTCGTTATCCCCTGATAAGTCTGTATTTAAGCCCTTTGTGTTTTAGTTCTCATTGCCAGTTTGTTGTGTATGCTACTTGGTATCCAGCTCTAGAAATATTGTGACTTTGTGAACTCAACCATTGTCTGTTTTTGGACCACTGTTTTTGCCTGCTCCTAGATTATACTGTTGCTTCTGTGCTTGCTTACCTATGGACCGATTAAACTCTGAATACGGATCTGCCCTGTGTCTGAGCCTGCATTTGTGTCCTCCTCGTTCAGTTCTGACATGCTTTATTATCCAGTCTCTTTCCTAATTTTGATCTTTATTGGGGTTTCTAATGGAACATTGTAATTGAACTGAAATATAACTTCCCCAATACTTAATCTAGAATATGGATGTTATTTTTTTTAAATTAAGGAATTCCACAAAAGAACAAGCTGCTTTAAAAAGGGTCAAAGTAATAATTGTTTTTTAGTTTGGAGATACAGCGTGGAAACGGGCCCTTCGACCCAACGTACATTTGTTCCATCCCACACACTAGGGACAATTTACAGAAGCCAATTAACCCTCAGACCTGCATGTCTTAAAAATGTGGCAGGAAATCAGAGCAGCGGAAAACCCACGCAGTCACAGGGAGAACGTACAAAGTCCATAATGACACCACCCTTTGTTAGGATCAAACCCATATCTCTGGCGCTGTAAGGCAGCAACTCTACCTCTGCGCCACTATTGTGTCTTTGGTGCTATATCATTTGACAAGTAGAATGAACGTATGCATTTACAAAAGCTTTGCATGCCAGTTAACATTGTTTTATAATCTAGGTACCAACAGGTTTATTTTAATTTACAATATAGTAAATCACCAAGAAGCACACTATGTTTTCCAAATCATATTTTATTCTCAGGGAGGAAAACAACGAGAAACAAAAATATTAATGCAAGTATATTTATGGAACATACATAATATCTAGCTAATCTTGTGACCAGATCAATTATCTTTCTATGGTTTATAAATTTATCTGATGCCCTCATTATCCTACAGCTCCAAATGCATTTATTTCGGCAGATTAATCTGATGTGTACAATTCAAGGTTTTTTTTTTAAGTGCAAGCATTATTTTATATTTGTTCACATGCAAAGATACCTTATATTTTGTTTTAATATAATTTATTAATATTTTTTTGTAACTTTTATAGTGCAGTATATAAACCCGTTAATGGTCTCACCAATAATGCTTTCCTCACCACAATCACTGTATGCATTCCTGTCAAATACAGCAATACACTAGACTAAGTGGGACCCGTTGGGTCCCAAGTTCACACGGGTGAGCTGGTCCACCTCTCCACCAATTCCAATATTGGTGGCCAGTGGGGAGGGGGGGGTGGTAGTGCTAGTCTAGAGCGCTAGTATGGGTGTTGTGGGCTGAAGGGACTTGTTTCCAGAGGGCTAGTATGGACACTGTGGGCCGAATGGATTATTGGGCTGGCAGCTCAGTCACTCGGGGCTGATGGGCTGGCTGCTCAGTCACTCGGGGCTCGTGGGCTGGCTACTCAGTCACTCGGGGCTCGTGGGTGGCAGCTCAGTCATTCAGGGCTGGTGGACTGACGGATCAGTCACTCAATGCTGGTGGGCTGGCAGTTCACTCACGGCTATTCCTTGAAATTCCATTTCAAGCAGAGTGCAGGCCACCAAATTGTCAAACAACTCATTACATTGTCATTAAGGGCTAACAAATCATTTATTGCAAGGAAATTGCAGGCTCATAGTTCAGTTGATTCACAGCTTAGAATCACAGCTGTGAACTCTCCCTCGCTATCTTCCAGAGTGACTGACTTGCGTCCAGTCATCCGGGGTTTTATAGCCCTGCCCCCCCCACCCCAGAAGGGGCATTACCTTCATCATGGTGAATGACAGGTGAGAGAACCAATCAGCTGATATTTAAAAACTCATAACTTTTTTATTTTACAACAAACGGAATAAACCTCAGGGCTGCCTCAGCGGAGGAGGCCTCTGAGTGAGATGGCCAAAAATCATAGCAATATATGGTAATGTTTTTTTCTAAACTCAATTTGCAACGCAGACAGGAAGTGGTCAAGATGAGACTTTTAGTTATAGAGATATTAAATTCTGTAAAATCTTGTAACAATATAGATTTTATTGGCAATGGATAAGATGATTAAGATGGCGCGTACCTGCGGCACAACAGAAAATAGTGAAATACCGTATTTTTGAACACCTGCATCAGAGAATCCATAGAAATCAACGCAATAAGTAGCGAGCTGCTAACGCATTTAAATGCATTAGCAATACTGCAAACTCCCAATGTCAGTGACAGTAAGGGAATGCCCGAACAGAAGGGAATCCTCAACCTCACAGAGGTACAGTAAGAACCTTACCTGTAAACACTGGGGTGGCCTTCATGGAGTCCAGAATTGAGGCCGTCGGGAAGGATCTCCCAGCAGCAACGATGCTGGAGGTGCGGACTGTTAGGGAATTCCTGATCTCAGGGGATTCTCCGACTTTGCAGAGACCTGTATGTACAGTACCTTTAAACGCCAAGGAGGTGTCCATGGAGTACGGAAACATGGACATAGGGCAGGACTACAAGTAAGACTGAAGCGGAGGGTTCATCGGCCCCCTCTCTCTACTATCCTACTGGCCAACGCATAGTCAATAGAAAACAAAGTGGAGGACTTGAGGGCAAGGCTGCTTTATCAAAGGGAGCTGAGGGAATGCTCTGTGTTCTGTTTCACAGAGACATGGCTCACCCCAGCTCCCCAGATGCAGCGGGCCAGCCTGAAGGGTTCTCCATCCACCATATGGACCATACAAAGGCATCTGGGAAAGGGAGAGGAGGGGGCGTTCGCCTCATCGTCAACTCTGCGTGGTCCTATCCATCTCCTGCTCTCCACACGTCGAACATCTGGCGGTGAAGTGCCGCCCCTTATAACTTCCGAGGGAATTCACCTCCATCATCCTGACCGTGTTCTACATCCCAACCCAAGCAGATGTCCAGCTGGCACTGGAGGAGCTGCACACCATGATCAACAAACACCAGACTTCTTATCCCAGGGCGTTTACCACCATAGGTGGGGACTTCAACAAAGCAAACCTTAAGAAAACGCTCCCTAACTTCCACCAACATGTCTCCTGCTGCACCAGAGGACAAAACGCCCTTGACCACTGGTACACCACCATAGAATCATAGAAAATAGGTGCAGGAGTAGGCCATTTGGCCCTTCGAGCCTGCACTGCCATTCAATATGATCATGGCTGATCATCCAACTCTGTATCCTGTACCTGCCTTCTCTCCATACCCCCTGATCCCTTTAGCCAGAAGGGCCACATCCAGCTCCCTCTTAAATATAACCAATGAACTGGGCTCAACTGTGGCAGAGAATTCTACAGACTCACCACTCTGTGTGAAAAAAGATCTTCTCGTCTCAGTCCTAAAAGACTTCCCCCTTATCCTTAAACTGTGACCCTTTGTTCTGGAATTCCCCAACATTGGGAACAATCTTCCTACATCTAGCCTGTCCAACCCCTTAAGAATTTTGTAAGCCTCTATAAGATCCCCCCTCAATCTCCTAAATTCCAGCAAGTACAAGCCATCTAGGATGCCTATCGCTCTATTCCTTGCCCTCACTCGGCAACAGACCTGAATGAATACGCCACAGTTGTTACAGACTTCATAAAGAAATGTGTGGAAGACTGCATCCCAACAAAAACCTTCCGAGAGTTTCCCAATCAGAAGCCTTGAATGAAATATGAGATCCGCACTCATCTGAAGACCTGACATTGGGCATTCATGTCTGAAGATACCGAGGACAACAAGAAGTCCAGATACGACCTTAGTAAGGCCATCAAAAAGGCCAAAAGGGATTTCTGCTCCAAGCTGGAGGATGAGACGGATGTTCGGCAGCTGTGGCAGGGCCTGAATGCAATCACCTCCTAAAAGGCGAAATCAGGAGGCAGCTCACATGTGAGCGAAACATCAATCCCTGCGAGCTCAATGCGTTTTACGCACGCTTTGATAGGGAGAACACTGATGTGCCTTCTCGAGCCCCCACTCGCTATGATGGTATTATGTCACAGTCACAGAGGTTGATGTCAGAAAATCCTTCAGAGATGTGAACGCTCGGAAGTTGCTGGACCCGATGGTATACCAGCCGTGTCATACAAACCTATATATACATATATATACACACACACATATAAATATAAATAACAATAGATAAATGTGTATATAAATGTATATATGAGTGTGTGTGTATATATACACACACATATATATATATATATATATATATATATATATATATATATATATATATATACGCACGCATCCACACACATATATATACATATATACACGCATGTGCATATGCATGTATATATACACACGTGTATATACACATGCATGTACACACACATATACATATACACACACATATACACACATATATACGCACACATATATACACACACGTGTACATATATACACACGTGTATACATATATGTATACACACACGAATATAGTAGGCATAAATAAATACATAACAGATCAGTGTGACCATATACCATTGTGTGGCTAGATATATATATATTCAATGGTATATGGTCACACTGATCTGTTCTGTATTTATTTATGCCTACTATATTCTGTTGTGCTGAAGCAAAGCAAGAATTTAATTGTCCTGTCTAGGACACATGACAATAAACTCTCTTGAATCTTTAAATATTATCATACAATCTATGCTAATGTATTGTTCATCAAATTACTACTGTTTTTCTATGGCAATAGCCATTTTAAGAGGCACATAATGTCACTCATATTACCTGACCTGACCAGAATTTAATACAAGAACTAACTCACTTGGAAACTTTGTTTCATAGACAACCTGCCAGGAGATCAATAACAAAATTGAAACCTTTTTTGAATAATTTTTTTATTAGCAATAAACAATTCTCAATGTTTAAAACTGAGTTATAAACATCAACTTAAATCAATATTTGTACTCTAATGATTATTATCTTATTTTTTTTTGAAAATAAAAGTGGGTAAAGAGAAATACCATTATTAATCAATAAAATTATAATTCCTTAATAATTATTTGGTATAAAAGAAAAAGAAAAAATGAAGAAAAAGAAAAAAGACATATTATGTATATATATCAATTAAAAACCACACAATATATTATAAATGAAACAACTACAAATAATAATATCAGTAAAGACATGCATATATCCTGGTATACCAATACATTATTTTCATCAAATCCCGCAGGGTGTCAGTCGAGCCGTGATGCCAAGAACAGCTACTTCTCTAAATACTGTATATATGGAGACCATATCTGTTGAAAAGAATTATACTCGTCCAAAAGGACAAATCTGATTCTTTCCAACTGCAACGTCTCCAACATCTCTGATGCCCACATTTTAATTGTTGGGGATAATGTTCCCTTCCAAAATTTCAATATTATTTTTTTCCCTAATATCAAACAATAATCAAGGAAATTTCTTTGATCTAGTGTAAATATCAAATTAGCCTCTGGAATTCCCAGTATTATTAGCTTTGGGTCGGGTTCTAATTTAACCTTAAGAACTTCAGAAATAACTTTAAAAATTTCTGTCCAATAATAATTCAATTTAGGACATGTAACAAAACTGTGTGTTAAATTTGCTTCTAAATTCTTACATTTATCACAAATAGAGGAGAGATTAGGAAATATACTATTTAATTTGGTTTTCGAATAATGTAATCTGTATAATACTTTAAATTGTATTAATATATGTCTAGCATTTAATGAGCACCGGTGTATTCGTTGTAGACTTTCTTCCCAATTTTCTTTGGTTATAGGTGATCCAATTTCATTTTCCCATGCTTGACGATATGTTTCAGTTATTGGATTCTCCTTATCCATAATGATGTTATATATATAAGCTATTAATTTTTCTGTGGTTGGATGCCAGTTAAACGATTCATCTAATAATCCTGGTTCCTTATTTTTAAAATCCTGTGTATTAGATTTAATATAATCTCTAATTTGGAAATACCTAAACAAATGCTGTGAAGACAATCCGTAGATATCTTGTAATTCCTGAAATGAAAGAAATTTTCCATTTCTATAGAGGTGCTCTACCCTTGTAATTCCTAAATTATCCCAATGTCTGAACCCTCCATCCAATGTGGAGGGCTTAAATAATGGGTTATTCATAATTGGTAATCTAAATGAAAGGTTGTCTAATTGTAAAGTCTTGACTATTTGTTTCCAAATACGTCTATTATTATAAATGATTGGATTGTCCCTATAAATTTTTTTTTGAACTTCCTTTGGGGCAAAAATAATTGAATCTACGTTGAAAGGCAAACAATCTTCCTTTTCTATCTTTAGCCACGTTGGTTCCAGGTCCGTATTTACCCACCAAAAATTCATATTCTTAATCTGTACTGCCCAGAAGTAGTATAGAAAATTTGGAAGTGCTAATCCTCCGTTTATCTTTGACTTACATAAATGTTTTTTACTTATTCTATGATTTTTATAATCCCAGATAAAACTATTAACAATATTATCAATTTTTTTTAAAAAGGTTTTCGGAAGGAAAAAAGGGATAGCTTGAAACAGATATAATAATTGTGGTAGAAAAACCATCTTTATAGCATTTATTCTACCAATCAAAGATATAGGCAGTGTTTTCCAATATAAAATATTTTTTTTAAGTTTATCTAATAATTGAGGATAATTCGATCTAATTAATGAGTTATGAGATTTAGATACATTAATTCCTAAATATTTAATTTTGTCAGTAACTATTGATAATGGATATTGTTGTAATATGTTTAAGTTTATATTAGTTATTGGCATAATATCACTTTTATTCCAATTAATCCGATATCCAGAAAATGTACTAAATTTATTTATAACATCAAACAACATTGGAATACTAATTTCAGGTTTTGTGATGTAAATCAAAACATCATCTGCATATAAGGATATTTTATTAGTTGTTCTGTCAGTATTATAACCGTATATTTCAGGTTCTGATCTAATTCTTTCCGCCAAAGGCTCTATCGCCAAGGCAAATAATAAAGGCGATAACGGACATCCTTGTCTACATCCCCTAAAGAGTTTAAATTTAACTGATAGTATTTGATTAGTTAGAATTCTTGCAGTAGGATCTGAGTATAGGATTCTTACCCATTTACAAAATTGATCCCCCAATTGAAACTTTTCCATTATATTAAATAGATATAACCATTCCACCTGGTCAAATGCTTTTTCTGCGTCTAACGATATGACTGCTAATTCCGTATCTCGTATTCTTTTAGAATATATAATATTAAACAGGCGTCTTAAATTATGAGATGAATAGCGTTTTGGAATAAAACCCATTTGATCATAATGTATTAATTTAGAAATCACCAAACTTAGTCTCCTAGATAAAACTTTAGCTAATATTTTTTGGTCTGTATTTAGAAGGGCAATCGCTCTATATGAACCAGGATCTTCCAGATCTTTATCTACCTTAGGTATAAGTGTAATTGTGGATTCATTTAAAGAGTCTGGTAATTTTCCTTGTTCATATGCATGTCTATACACTGTATGTAGTCTTGGAGAGATCAGATCTTGAAATTTTTTATAAAATTCTGCACTCAGGCCGTCAGGCCCCGCAGCTTTTCCATTCTTTAATGAACCAATTGATTCTGCGATATCTTTCACTGATATTTCAGCATTTAACAAATGTCTCCCTTCCTGATCTAAACTCTTAATTTGACATTCTTGTAGAAATGTTTCCATTCCATCTGTTTGTCCTGTTAATTTTGATGAGTAAAGATTTTGGTAATATTGTAAAAATCTATCATTAATATCTTTTGGTATGGTCAGTATATTTCCTTGCATTGATCTGATTCCATGTATCGTTTTTTCATCGTCTAATTTTCTTAATTGTCGTGCTAGCAATTTATGCGGTTTATCTCCAAATTCAAAATGCACTTGTTTGGTTTGTTGATAAAGTTTGATGACTTGATTAGAGTATATTTCATTTAGTCTATACTTTGCTATTGCAATTTTATTACTTAACTCCTTAGAAGGGTGTTTTATATTCTCATTGTCTAGTTGTTTTATCTCCATTTCTAACTTCTGTTCCCTCTTTCGGTTTTCTTTATTAAAATATGCTTGTGCCGATATTATTGCACCACGCATGAATGCCTTAAATGTATCCCAAAGTAACAATGGTGAAATTTCAGGTGTGTCGTTTGTCTCAAAGAATAATTTAATCTGTTCTGTCACATGATTACAACAATCCTTGTCCTTCAGTATCTGAGGATTAAATCTCCAAGTCATAGTTTTATTAGATATATCTTTTAGTTTTATCTTAAATGTTAATGGTGCATGATCTGAAATAATAATATTGTGATATTTTGCATTGTACGCATAGGGAAGCAGTTTTGAGTCTATTAAAAAGTAATCTATCCTCGAGTAGGTTCCGAATACGGGCGAGAAAAAAGAATATTCTCGTCCGGATGGGTACTCTAATCTCCAAATATCCTTAACGTTAGTTGAGTTAATGAAAGAATTTATAAGTTTACTTGAATTAGAAATAGCTTTCCTTTTTGTTGAGGATCTGTCTAAGTAGTTATCCAAAGTGCAATTTAAATCGCCCCCAATTATTAAATTATGTTGAGTGGATATAGGAATATTATTGAATATTTTCTTGAAAAATAATGGGTTATCGAAATTAGGAGCATATATATTCATAAGAATTACTTTTTTTGAGTATAATTCCCCTGTAATTATTACATATCTGCCCTCTTTATCTTCTATTATAGAACTTTGTTTAAAAGGTATACCTTTACGAATAATTATTGCAACTCCCCTAGATTTATGTATAAATGAAGAATGATATACCTTTGAAATCCATTTAGCTGTTAATCTATATTGATCATCTCTTTTGAGATGCGTCTCTTGGAGGAAAATAACGTCTGATTTCAATCTATTCAGCTGCGCTAACACCTTACCCCTTTTAATTGGTTCATTAATTCCCTTAACATTCCAACTACAGAAAGTGATTCCATCATCCCCAGTCTTCAAATTCATATCTTGCATTTTAGTATTAGGGTGGTTTTTTTTGGAGTAGCCCTCTCGGCCCCTCCAGCTCAACAAGGCACCCAAACGCCAATCCTACGAAAATTACCAATCTCAATAATCCATATCCATGTCTATCTAAAATAATTATACGGTATTGTTCATAATTACATTCATATAATATATAACATAAATTCAAATACTTAATATATTAAAAAAAATAGAAAATATAAGTGAAAAAAGAGTGTTAAAAGGGTGCCCAAAGAAAAAAAAGACTACACTGATAGATTGTGTAGTGTGTGTTAGTGAACGCCACACTAACGTGGCGATTAATCTAATGACTTCCGTGTTTAAAAAAGATGTTAAATATTCCAGCTCCCAACTAGAATACTGTGTATATTGGGGTGGGGTACTAACTTTAAGGATTTAGTAATTATTTCTATTATTCATGAAACTATTTATTAATTACTATTCTATTGTAATTAGTATTATAATAAATAATACTATGTTAGGGGAATTATTGAAATTCTACAAATTGATACCAAACCACTACTACATTCCCATTATTTTCCCTCTTTCTCAATGAATAATTCATAACCGCAGGTTAATGATAAAAGTCCAAAATGTTCAGTCGTCGTCTTCTTCCTCCCGTGATTCATCGTCTGCTTCCTCCTCTTCTGCCTTCTTCTGTATGCCTTGAGCGAACTTCAATGCATCAGTATGCTTAACGAAGCGGTGTTCCTCGTTGTCATAGGTCACTCTCAGTGTTGCTGGGTACATCAAGCCATATCTGAGATCCACTGTATTCTTTAAATTCCGTAGAATGCCTCTTGTTTCAGTGAATAAGGATCTTCTCTTAGCAACTTCCGCTGGGTAATCTCTGAAGATACTAATGTTATTTCCTTCGTATTTCAAATTTCTCTTTCTCATTATTATCTTCATCATATCTTCAAAGACGTGATCATACACCACCTTTACAATCATTTGTCTGGGTGGTGCACCTCTCCCAGGGACCCGTCTTAAAGCCCTGTGGGCACGGCCCAACAGTGGTTCTTCATCCAATTCCAAAATGTCTTTTAGGAGTTTTGCAACAAATTTTCGTGGATCTTGATTTCCTTCACAACCTTCGGTCAATCCTACAATTCGCAAATTCTTACGTCTTTGTCGGCCCTCCAAATCAATACATTTCTCATTTATTTTGCGAAGTAGTTCTGAGAGGCGTTTATTCTCGGCAAGTAACTTCTCAGTTTCCTTGGCACTTTTTACAGCAAAATCAGCCAAATCTTTAAGTGTATCATTGTGTTGGTCAATTGTAATGGTAATAGGATCTATCTTATCATTCAGCATTTGTTCCAACCCAGCAACCTTGGCGTTTATCTCAGAGAATCGGTTTTGAAATTCAGCCTCCGTCTTACTTTTCCATTCGCTCATCATAATCTTTACCGTCTCGGTAACTTCTTTTGTTAATTCCACTTTAATTCTCTCCTGAGACACCAGAATCTCCGCTTTTAGATTTTTTATTTCATCTTTATATTCTTTCTTCATGTCTTTAAATTCATCTTTATATTCCTTCTTCAGATCTTTTATTTCTTTCACCAGTTTCTTCATCTCACCTATCATGGAATTTTTGAACTCTTCCATTTCCACTTTTCTCTGTGAGATCTCTTCCTGGGAGGCAGTCAGACTCGAGCCCGAGGCTTTGGTGGTGCCAGCCTCTCTTCTTAGGCCCGTTTTCTTCGGGGGAGGGGAGGAGTGCTGCATTTTAAATTTCTTACCGAAGTCGTGCGCCTGATGACGTCACGCAGCCTTCAATCGCACCGGAGCCGTTTTTAATCGATCTCCTGCGGTAAGTAGCGTTAGCACCCTCCTTTAGCCCCGTTTTTTTTACAGATTTTTACGGAGCTGATCTGGCGCTGTTCTCCCCTAGAACATGGCGCCACCGGAAGTCTCAAAAAGTCACAAAATTGAAACCTACTGGGAAAATGTCATTTAGTATATATCAAAGAGAATTAATGTAAATGTCTGCTGAAATGGCAAATTCCTGATGACTTTAGAGAACACAAGAAGACAAGACTTTAGAGAATACAAGAAATCGTAGTTTGCATAGAAAAAGTAATTGCATGCTCACTGAAAACTTTCAAAAGCTTCCAGCATAATCAGATGCTGTGGAATAATACAATTTCATTGGAAGAGACCCCAAAACAGCATTGATTTTCACACTTTACAGCTGCTCAGTGTGAATTTTGGAGCAAGGAATTGTTTCATATATTCCATCATAAATGAGGCTTAATTACTTAACCGCAGTAGAATTCAAGGGTGGGATTGCGCCCTTTTTTGCTGTCATCTACTTGAAAATCAAATTTTAAAAACTGAAAATTAATTTCACTTTGCAATGTACTTAACAGAAGCACACACCGGGTTTGAGCATTGTTCCCATGCCAACATTTATTGCCCCTCCCTCCCCAAGGGTCCATCAGAATGTGCAAATCCACTTAACTGTCCAAGTGCCCTGTGTGATCGTTTCAGGGAGCAGGGAATTCATTAATGTTTTTTTGGATTTAGTTTTACATGAAGTGCAGACCAGCTGAAAGAAAGGATCACATCACTAAAGGCATTAGTGCACCAAATGTGCTTTTAAACCAGTCTGTCACTTTCTTGGTCACCGTTTGTAAAGCTCTTTTTTTTTAAAATACATATCAGAAATATTTAATTAACTGAATTTTAATTTGCACATTGGGATCTAAATTCTTCCTTCGGGGCATGTAATCAAATCTTGTGGAATAGTGAACTACCACAGCATATTTCTGTAATTCCTGTTCGGATGTCTCATATTTTCTGATAACATAAAGAAAGGCCATTGCTCCTCATGTCTCTGCGGTTTTCCAGAGCGATTTCATCAATCCTTCACATTTTGCTGTATCCCATTCTATCTCAAATGTTCATCAACACCCTGATTTTCTGACTATTCACCAATACAAGGGGTAATTTATACAAGGGGTGGTTATCAACAGGATATCCTTCAAAAAGTACATAGAACATAAAACAGTACAGCACGGAAACAGGCCCTTTGGCCAACAATGTCTGTGTTGAACATCATGCCAAATTACACTAATCTCCTCTGCCTGCATGTGATCCATATGTTCACATGCCTATCTAAAAACTTAATAAATTCAGTTAACTTGGGTTAGTCATCTGTGTAATTACACAAGGCCTTGTATGATACGGAGTTTCATCCTCCTACTTTGATCTGCATAGTTCCAGCGCCAGAGATGCTCAGTGCTCTACCTAATTTTCACCTTCTGATTGGCTTCCACAATTAGCTTTGTGGCATCCATTTCACTCATTGTGCCATCATTTTACACCTAATGGATTTGGAAAGGATGGAACCGGATGTGTAGCTCATGTAAGAATGCTACAGGTCATTCTGTTGCCCATTCACTGAATGCCAATTTCAAGCCCTCATGTAGAATTCAAAACTTTCATCAATATCCATCCTCCAGCAGGAACAGATTCAACCTCAAACTGGCAACACAAAGTCTTGGCAGACAGAAAATCTTTGACGGTTTTCACACATAAATTACTTATGACATAACCCAACCCCAAATAATGGATAGGCAGTTGCCGAGTCAACATTGGCAACAAGGGAAAGTAAAGAGATTTTAATATAGCACTTTTCAAAACTCCAGGGAAACCCCAAAATGCTGGGTATTACAATAACATGCAGCTTGGAATTGCAGTAATTGTTATAATCTAGAAAAATAAATAATTCCCAATCGGGCACCATGTAAGAACTTGTTTAAACCAAAACAAGCCAGACAGTTTCTGGTGAGAATTGTTCAACTGGCTGGAAATAAGTACCAAAAAATAAATCACCCGGAATATAAATAGAATATGGATGTGAAGAAACCGGAAAAGTGAAGACATTGCTTAATATCATGATCCAAAACCAAAATACCACAACTACTGCAAATCTGAAACAAAACAGTAAATGCCAGAAAAAAATGGAGATCAGACATAATTTGTGGTGATGAAACAGGAGTTAAGATTTTTCACACAGAGGCGGGTACATGGAATGAGCTATCAAGAGAGGCAGTTGAGACAGGTCCTATGACACAATTTTAGACATTTGGATAGATATGAGCACAGGCATGATTTAGAGGCATATGGGCCAAATGCGGGCAGGTGGGACTGGTATAGAAGGGGGCATCTTTGTCAACATGGGCCAAGTTGAGACAATGGGCTTATTTCCATGCTGTATGACTGACTTTATTTCAGGTTTATGTTTTTTCATCAAAAACAAGAAAGGTAATGATCAATAGAACTGAAAAGAAGAGATGGTGTTGAGGGGCTGGGTGGTAGTGGAGATATTAAATGGGAAAGACTGAATAGTTGAAAACCAAGAAAGGTTAAATTACAAAATATATAATTAAACAAAAGCAGTGAATGCTGGAATTTTGCAGCAGGTCAGGCACCATCTCTGGAAAGAGAAATTGAGTTGATGTTTCAGACTGAAAACCAGCTGAGTGTTTCTGCATTTTCTATTCTTGTTCCAGATTTCCAGCATCTGCATTTACTTTTTTTCATTTAAAAATATGTATTGCATCAATGCGAAAGAAACTGACAATGACATTTGTGAATAATGCAAGATTGGCTTGGAGGAGATATATGGAGGAGTAGGCAAACAAATTGGTGCTTTTACCTTGAGTCGTTCATCCATAATCTATAATTTGGAAGGGAGAAGGGTATTACAGTTGAGCAAAGGGGACAATGGAGCCATGAGGGAGGAGTTGGCCAAAGTTGACTGGAAAGATACCCTAGCAGAGATGACAGTGGAACAACAATGGCAGGTATTTCTGGGAATAATACAGAAGGTGCAGGATCGGTTCATTCCAAAGAGGAAGAAAGATTCCAAGGGGAGTAAGGGGTGACCGTGGCTGACAAGGGAAGTCATCGAGAATATAAAAATAAAAGAGAAGAAATATAACATAGCAAAGATGAGCGGGAAGCCAAAGGATTGGGTAACTTTCAAACAGCAATAGAAGATAACTAAAAAGGCAATACGGGGAGAAAAGATGATGTACGAAGGTAAGTAGTCAAGTATATATAGGAGGATAATAAAAACTTCTTTAGGTATGCGAAGAGGAAAAAACTAGTTAAGACCAAAGTTGGACGCTTGAAAAGGGTGAATTTATTATGGGAAACAAGGAAATGGCAGGTGTTTAACAGATACTATAGATCCGTCTTCACTAAGGAGGACACAAACAATTTTCCTGGTGTACTAGTGGCCAGGGGATCTAGGGTGACGGAAAAACTGAAGGAGATTTGCATTAGGCAGGAAATGGTGTTGGGTAGACTGATGGGACTGAAGGCTGATAAATCCCCAGGCCCTGATTGTCTACATACCAGGGTAATTAAGGAAGTGGCTCTAGAAATCGTGGATGCATTGGTGATCATTTTTCAATGTTCGATAGATTCAGGATCAGTTCTTGTGGATTGGAGAGTAGCTAATGTTGTCCCACTCTTTAAGAAGGGTGGCAGAGAGAAAACAGGGAATTATAGACCAGTTAGCCAAACATCGGTGATGGGGAAGATACTGGAGTTAATAATAAAAGATGAAATAGCCACACATTTGAATAGCAGTGGCAGGATTGGTCCAAATCAGCATGGATTTACGAAGGGGAAATCATGCTTGACTAATCTTCTGGAATTTTTTTGCGGATGTAACCAGGATAATGGACAAGGGAGAGCGAGTGGATGTAGTGTACCTGGACTTTCAGAAAGCATTTGATAAGGTCTTACATAGGAGATTAGTGGTCAAAATTAGAGCACATAAATAGGGTGCTGACATGAATAGAAAATTGGTTGGTAGACAGGAAACAAAGGGTAGGAATTTACAGGTCCATTTCAGAATGGCAGGCAGTGACTAGTGAAATACCGCAAGGCTCGGTGCTAGGACCGCAGCTATTTACAATATATATTAATGATTTGGATGAAGGGCTTAAAAGTAACATTAGCAAATTTGCATATGACTCAAAGCTGGGTGGCAGTGAGAACTGTGAGGAGGATGCAGTGTGACTTGGACTGGTTGGGTGAGTGGGCAGATGCATGGCAGATGCAGTTTAATGTGATAAATGTGAGGCTATCCACTGGTGGCAAAAACAGGAAGACAGATTATTATCTAATCTGTCAAGTTAGGAAAGGGTGGAGTACAACGGGTTCTGGGATTTCTTTTTCATCAGTCACTGAAAGTAAGCAGGCAGGTGCAGCAGGCAGTGAAGAAAGGGAATGGCATGTTGGCATTCATAACACGAGGAGTTGAGTATAGGAGCAAAGATGTCCACCTGCCGTTGTACAGGGCCGTAGTGAGACCACACCTGTAGTATTGTGTGCAGGTTTGGTCTCCAAACTTGAGGAAGGAAATTCTTGCTATTGAGGGAGTGCAGAGTAGGTTCACGAGATTAATTCCTGGGATGGCGGGACTGTCATATGTTTATAGATTGGAGCAGCTGGGCTTGTATACTCTGGAATTTAGAAGAATGAGAGCACATCTTATTGAAACATATAAGATTGTTAAGTGTTTGGACATGCTAGAGGCAGGAAACATGTTACCCATGTTGGGGGAGTCCAGAACCAGGGGTCATAGTGTAAGAATAGGTGGTAAGCCATTTAGAACAGAGATGAGGAACCACTTTTTCACACAGAGAGTTGTGAGTGTGGAGTTCTCTGCCTCAGAGGGCAGTGGAGGCCGGTTCTCTGGATACTTTGAAGAGAGAGCTACAGTGGCTTGCAAAAGTTTTCATACCCCTTGAACCTTTCCACATTTTGTCACATTACAACCACAAACATAAATGTATTTCATTGGGATATTATGTGATAAACCAACACAAAGTGGTGCATAATTGTAAAGTGGAAGGAAAATGATACATGGTTTCCAAATTTTATTACAAATAAAAAACTGAAAAGTGTGGCATGCAAAAGTATTCAGCCCCCCCGGAGTCAATACTTTGTAGAACTACCTTTTGCTGCAATTACAGCTGCAAGTCTTTTGGGGTATGTCTCTACCAGCTTTGCATATTTAGAGACTGAAATTTTTGCCCATTTTCTCTGCAAAATAGCTCAAGTTCAGTCAGATTGGATGGAGAGCATCTGTGAACAGCAATTTTCAAGTCTTGCCAGAGATTCTCAATTGGATTTAGGTCTGGACTTTGACTGGGCCATTCTAACACATGAATATGCTTTGATCTAAACCATTCCATTGTAGCTCTGCCTGTATGTTTAGGGTCGTTGACCTGCTGGAAGGTGAACCTCCGCCCCAGTCTCAAATCTTTTGCAGACTCTAATAGGTTTTCTTCCAAGATTGCCCTGTATTTGGCTCCATCCATCTTCCCATCAACTCTGACCAGCTTCCCTGTCCCTGCTGAAGAAAAGCATTCCCACAGCATGATGCTGCCACCACCATGTTTCACAGTGGGGTTGGTGTGTTCAGGGTGATGTGCAGTGTCAATTTTCCGCCACACATAGCGTTTTGCCTTTAGGCCAAAAACTTCAATTTTGGTCTCATCAGACCAGAGCACCTTCCTCCACATGTTTGCTGTGTCCCCCACATGGCTTGTGGCAAACAGCAAATGGGACTTCTTATGGCTTTGTTTCAACAATGGCTTTCTTCTTGCCACTCTTCCATAAAGGCCCGATTTGTGGAGTGCATAACTGATAGTTGTCCTGTGGACAGATTCTCCCACCTGAGCTGTGGATCTGTAATTTAGAAGAATGAGAGCATAGTTACCATGAGCCTCTTGGCTCCATAGTTACCATGAGCCTCTTGGCTGCTTCTCTGATCAATGCTCTCCTTGCCCAGCCTGTTAGTTTATGTGGACGGCCATGTCTTGGTAGGTTTGCAATTGTGCCGTACTGTTTCCATTTTTGGATGATGGATTGAACAGTGCTCCGTGAGATGTTCAAAGCTTGGGATTTTTTTTATAACCTAACCCTGCTTTAAACTTCTCCAAAACTTTATCCCTGATCTGTCTGGTGTGTTCCTTGGGCTTCATGATGCTGTTTGTTCACTAATGTTCTCTAACAAACCTCTGAGGCCTTCACAGAACAGCTGCATTTATACTGAGATTAGATTACACACAAGTGGACTCTATTTACTAATTAGGTGACTTCTGAAGGCAATTGTTTGTACTGGATTTTATTTAGGGGTATCAGAGTAAAGGGGGCTGAATTCTTTTGCATGTCACACTTTTCAGTTTTTTATTTGTAAAAAAATTTGAAAACCATGTATCATTTTCCTTCCACTTCAAAATTATGCGCCACTTTGTGTTGGTCTATCATATAAAATCCCACTAAAATATTTTTACGTTTGTCGTTGTAACGTGACAAAATGTGGAAAAGTTAAAGGAGTATGAAAACTTTTGCAAGCCACTGTAGATAAGCCTCTTAAAGATAGCAGGGTTAGGGGATATGGGGAGAAGGCAGGAATGGGGTACTGATTGGGAATGATCAGCCATGATCACATTGAATGGCAGTGCTGGCTTGAAGGTCTGAATGGCCTACTCCTGCACCTATTGTCTATTGATCATGGCAGATCATCCACAATCAGTACCCCGTTCCTGCCTTCTCCCCATATCCCTTGACTCCACTATGTTTAAAAGCTCTATCTAACTCTCTCTTGAAAGCATACAGAGAATTGGCCTCCGCTGCCTTCTGGGGCAGAGATTCCAACAGATCACAACTCTCTGGGTGAAAATGTTTTTCCTCATCCCCGTTCTAAATGGCCTACCACTTATTCTTAAACTGTGGCCCCTGGTACTCGACTCAAACATTGGGAACATGTTTCCTGCCTCTGGCGTGTCCAATCCCTTAATAATCTTATATGTTTCCATAAGATCCCCTCTCATCCTTCTAAATTCCAGTGTAAACAAGCCCTGTCGCTCCATTCTTTCAACATATTACGGTTCCACCACTCCTAGAATTAACCTCTGCCATCCCGAGCAACCTATGCCCACACCTCACCCCCACCATCTGTCCCTTCTCCAACCATCCATCTAGAACTATCTCACAATGGCCTACATAGCCAAAAACAAAATGTGGTCCCATAATACAGAATTCTGGTTGTAGTATGTTGTTTTCTCAAGTCCCAAAGTTACAAATATCCTTTCAAATTAAAATTGTTGTCTTTGTAGCCAAATGATTTTTATTCAACATGTTTTTAAATTCTTGAACTTGCCATGTTCTAATTACAATTATTTCTTACTTTGTAGCTGTATTTTGTGCCAGTTAGTTTATTTTGTAGCGCTTCCAATCTACAATGACTCAGAGTAATATGACAGATCTCTTTGAATCCTTTGAAACCCAAATTTTCTCTTATTTAGCTGAAAGGATTGTTCCAGAGTTATCCACTTCTTGTTGTTGCATTCTTATCAGAGCGTCATAAAGTCATACAGCCTGGAAACAGGCTCTTTAGCCCAACTTGCTCATGCCGACCAAGATGCCCATCCATGCCAGTCCCTTTGCCCACGTTTGGCACATATCCCTCTAAACCTTTGCTATCAGTGTGCCTGTCCAAATGTGTTTCCTATGTTGTTATATTATCCGTCTCAACTTCCCCCTCTGGCAGCTCGTTGCTTGTACACACCACCCCCTTTGAGAAAAATTGCCACCCAGGTGCCTGTTAAACCTTTCCCCATCACCTGAAACTTATAACCTCGGGTTCTTGATTATCCTACTTTGGGTAAAGGACTGTGGGCATCTACCCTATCTATACCCCCATGATCATATACATCTCTATAAGATCACCCTCATCCTCCTGCATTCCAGGGAGCAAAGTCCTTGCCTGGCCAAACTCTCTCTGTAGCTCTGGCCTTCAAGTCCTGGCCACGTCACACAGGTCCAGCCCTAGGTTTACAACACCTGTGTGCACCTTCAGTTGATTGAATGTTGTTCTCTTGTGAGATTTCCTCATCAATCCTTATAGATCATTCTTGTAAGATTCAGGTTAAGAAACTCAGATCAAAATTTGGCTAAGGTTCTAAATTTGTCATAGATAAAGAAAGTTGATTAAAAAAAAAACTGCCAGGCATATAATCAAAGTATTAAGCTGTCAGATTCTGTGATATTTTGACAGTCAGGAACTCAAAATTGAAACTCCATGGAACAATGGAAATTAAAGTACAGACTTGATTCGCAAATTTCCAGTTTAACAGGAGAAAGGAAAAAGTCATTACTGCAGAATATCTAATCTGTGAAAACTTATTACCTTTGTCCTTCAGCATGCAATTTTCCACGTTAATTAATTTATTCCAAGAAGATTAAAATCTCCAGAACAAAAGTCTCCATTGAGAAATGAAGTTTGACACTTTTTTATCTACTGAAAATGCGTACCCGTTTTTCATAATTCTGTTGCTTACAATAATGTTGTCCTAGCTTTTCTTTTGTTTTCAGGAGAAGAATGATTTAGAGGGATATGGGCCAAACACGAGCAAATGGGATTAGCTGTATGACTTGACGACTCTATAAGACAGAACAGATCTTACAAAGATTAAAAATATGTATGATCCCTGCCTGGCAATGCAATACTAGCATGAAGACAGCATAGAGCATTCTAACGTAAGGCATGCCTTTCTTGCAAGCAAACTTTTAATAACTATTTAATAGAAGCAACTGGTGGAATGTGCTGGATTCTTTGTAATTTTAAATGATTTAAAAGTTGGAAACTGTAGGAAATATTCTAAATTTGAGAGATAAAGTGGAATGGAACCCAAAACTAATGCTGCAAACGAGTGTGCTGAGATGGTAGAGAGGTAACTGTGGCTCTGTCCGCATATTAAACAGAATTGTTTTAATGCTTGAGATTACTGTATCCCATAGCAACACAAATATATCAATATGTCATGATTGAACTATTAAACCATGGCATCTCTACAATTCCAGGAAAGGAGTATAGGATATTAAAGAGAGAATTGTTACTTGGTAATGTAATTGGCCAAATAATAGGAGGCAGAGAGTAATTGTGAACAGATGATTTTCTGACTAGAGAGAAGTATTCAGTGGGATCTCACATGAGTCGGTTTGAGAATAATGGCTTTGCTTGTTGCATGAAAGTATTCTGGAATTGTGTGCATGGAGGAGATTTTTGAAGTTTGCAAATTAAACAGATTTTGACAATGAAGAAAATAGTGAATAGCATTGCAACAGATTCGGAAGGATGTACACACAAAAGTGAAATGAATAGATAGGTGGCGTATGCATTTTAATGGCATAAATGCAAATTAAGACAGGTTGGGAGAAATAATAGCAGAGACTAAATACTCGCATTGTTTAATGGAGAAGTTTGGGAACAACCTGTGTATCAACATTATACTAAAACTGTTCCCTTTGTTCTCAACATTATAAATTTCTGTGTGTATGCAGGGTTGTGTTGGCTTTCTTTTAATCTCCTTAATTTGTATCTTCTTCCAAAACGCTTCGCCACAGTCTTCCCATTTTCATCCATGCTTCTCACATTTTTTCCCTCGATGGGTTAAATATCTTCCCATCGTATTCCAACCTATATTTCCGAAGGTTTTTAAAGTTTTAATTGTTTATTTCAAAAAATTAACTGCTTTTCAGTGGGAGACTCCTGCAGCACTTTCCATTGATGTCAGTGCCATCTCAGACATCCAATCACAATAGATCTCATTTACATATGACATCACAATGGGACAGGGGTGGGAGATTGAAGCCTTCCACAAATGCAATCAACCTGGCATGCACAATCAAATAAGATCAAATAGAACAAGTTGTCCTCCTCTTGCTCTCTATTCCCTCCCACTCCCTCTCTACCTCCCCCCCTCCCTCTCTGCCACCATCCCTCTTTGCAATCCCCTCCCTCTCTAGGGAGTGGTGAGTATTGGGACCTATGGGTGAGTGGTGGATAATTGCATTCGGGGACCATCCCTCTCCTGTGACGCCACATACTCCCCTAATCTCTACCCCCTTCCCACTCTCCCTTCCTCTACCCTCCCTCTCTACCCCCATCCCCACTACCTCTCTACCCCCTCCCCTCCACCCCCCTCCCTCTCTAACTGCGCCTGTGCAGTTGGGGGCTATGCTTGAGTGGATAGGGCAGGGGATGAGGGAAAAGGAGCAAATAAATCATATTGTGGGGGGTGGTTAGTGTGTGTGTGACACCACAGGTCGCCACCCCCCCCCCCCCCCCCCGCAACAGCATGTTGAGGGGACAGGGCCTAACGGGTCCCACTTGGTCTAGTCTATTCATAAATCTTTGAAGGAGACAGATAAAGTTGATAGGCATTTATAAATGCACATACGTTTAAATTTGAAAACAGGGACATTGGAAAGAAAAACAAGGAAGCCATTAGATATTTCTCTCTTCTGACATCATCCAGCGATTTTTGTGTGATTGTGGAACCATACCTTGTGAACAGGTTCAGAATGCTAGAGATTATACCAAATAAGTTTAGAGACACAAGAGACTGCAGATGCTGTAATGTGTGGTAAAAAATAAAGCGCAGGAAGAACACAGTTGGACAGGCAGCATCTGTGGAGGGAGATGTACCCTCTGAAAACATAATCTGTCCAGCTCACTCCACAAATGTTGCCTGGCCTACTGAGTTACTCCAGTACTTTGTTTTTTTTTTTTACTAAGGAGATGTATTGCAATACACTGAAGATTCAAGAATACAGCTATTTGCAAAAAAAAAAAAATGGGGTTGTTCTCTAATGGGAAGAGAAACTTCAGTTGTAACCTCAAAGAAGTATTCAATATAATGGGTAATTTTGATAGTAATGGTTTGAACAGTCTCCTTTTGTGCTATATGATTTTATGGATGTTACCATACAACCAACCTTCTCAGGTGGTATACGTGTACTCCAGCTAGACTGGCAGGTGATTCTTAAAGGGTTGACAGTGGATGTGCAATGGAAGGTATTTAAAGACTGCATGGATGAAGTACAAAAGTTGTTCATACCAGTTTGGCAAAAGAATAAATCTGGGAAGGTGGTGCATCCATGGATAACAAGGGAAATCAGGGATAGTATAAAAACAAAAGATAAGGCATACAAATTTGCCAGAAAAAGCAGCCTACTGGAGGACTGGGAGAAATTCAGAATCCAGCAGAGGAGGACAAAGGGCTTAATTAGGAAAGGGAAAATAGATTGTGAAAGGAAACTGGCAGGGAACATAAAAACTGACTGCAAAAGTTTTTATAGATATGTGAAGAGAAAGAGACTAGTTAAAACAAATGTTGGTCCCTTGCAGTCAGAAACAGGTGAATTGATCATGGGGAACAAGGACATGGCAGACCAATTGAATAACTACTTTGGTTCTGTCTACACTAAGGAAGACATAAATAATCTGCCGGAAGTAGCAGTGGAACGGGGGTCAAATAAGATGGAGGAACTGAGTGAAATCCAGGTTAGCCGGGAGGTGGTGTTGGGTAAATGGAACGGATTGAAGGCTGATAAATCCCCAGGGCCAGATAGTCTGCATCCCAGAGTACTCAAGGAGGTAGCCACAGAAATAGTGGATGCATTAGTGATAATTTTTCAAAATTCTTTAGATTCTGGAGTAGTTCCTGAGGATTGGAGGGTGGCTAATGTAACCCCACTTTTTAAAAAAGGAGGGAGAGAGAAAGCGGGGAATTACAGACCAGTTAGTCTAACATCGGTAGTGGGGAAACTGCTAGAGTCGGTTATTAAAGATGGGATAGCAGCGCATTTGGAAAGTGGTGAAATCATTGGACAAAGTCAGCATGGATTTACGAAAGGTAAATCATGTCTGACAAATCTGATAGAATTTTTCGAGGATGTAACTAGTAGAGTGGATAAGGGAGAACCAGTGGATGTGTTATATCTAGACTTTCAGAAGGCTTTCGACAAGGTCCCGCATAAGAGATTAGCATACAAACTTAAAGCACACGGTATTGGGGGTTCAGTATTGATGTGGATAGAGAACTGGCCAGCAGACAGGAGGCAAAGGGTAGGAGTAAACGGGTCCTTTTCAGAATGGCAGGCAGTGACTAGTGGGGTGCCGCAAGGCTCAGTGCTGGGACCCCAGCTATTTACAATATATATTAATGATTTGGACGAGGGAATTCAATGCAACATCTCCAAATTTGCAGATGATACCAAGTTGGGGGGTATAGTTAGGTGTGAGGAGGATGCTTGGAGGCTGCAGGGTGATTTGGATAGGCTGAGTGAATGGGCAGATGCATGGCAGATGCAGTATAATGTGGATAAATGTGAGGTTATCCACTTTGGTGGCAAAAACATGAGGGTAGACTATTATCTGAATGGTGGCAGATTAGGAAAGGGGGACATGCAACGAGACCTGGGTGTCATGGTACACCAGTCATTGAAAGTAGGCATGCAGGTGCAGCAGGCAGTGAAGAAAGCAAATGGTATGTTAGCATTCATAGCGAAAGGATTTGAGTATAGGAGCAGGGAGGTTCTACTGCAGTTGTACAGGGTTTTGGTGAGGCCACACCTGGAGTATTGCGTACAGTTTTGGTCTCCAAATCTGAGGAAAGACATCCTTGCCATAGAGGGGGTACAGAGAAGATTCACCAGACTGATTCCTGGGATGTCAGGACTTTCATATGAGGAAAGATTGGATAGACTCGGCTTGTACTCGCTGGAATTTAGAAGATTGAGGGGGGATCTTATAGAAACTTACAAAATTCTTAAGGGGTTGGACAAGCTAGATGCTGGAAGATTGTTCCCGATGTTGGGGGAGTCCAGAACAAGGGGTCACAGTCCAAGGATAAGGGGGAATTCCTTTAGGACCGAAATGAGGAAAACATTCTTTACACAGAGAGTGGTGAGTCTCTGGAATTCTCTGCCACAGAAGGTAGTTGAGGCCAGTTTATTGACTATATTTAAGAGGGCGTTAGATGTGGCACTTGTGGCTAAAGGGATCAGGGGGTATGGAGAGAAGGCAGGTACGGGATACTGAGTTGGATGATCAGCCATGATCACATTAAATGGCGGTGCAGGCTCGAAGGGCCGAATGGCCTACTCCTGCACCTATTTTCTATGTTTCTATGTTACTCTTAAAAAATCATCTCCTTCATGTAAAACAGTTTTGACCTTTTTGGTAATTCACTGTAATATTGGTGGCTCAGATATATGAGCTAGGATTACATTAGATAGCACAGGTGACCACTACATAAACAGTATAGCCATCGCAGTGTGTTGACACAAGTAGATTTTTTATATATACAGTAAATGTACGTTGACTTGAACTTTTAACAAAGATACTGGAGAATGTTTGCATATTTATTAGTTAAATGTTAATCTGAAGTAGGAAAAAATGTAATTACTTTTTTTTCCTGTCTCACATTGACATTTTAAATGCTCTTTATTCCAAATACTTTGCTGCATTATTAAAAAAAAGTTAATAAAAAGAGGCACTGTTACAAGTTGTCTAGCTGACTAAATTGTTGAAATAGTTCATAATACAGCCCGAATGCTATAAGGTTTGAACCCACCCTCTACCTTATTAATTGACTAAATATTAGTAGTGGAGCAATATTTAGCTCCAGTCACTAAGAGGTGTGGATATCGACCAGGCTTTGCCCTTATGATGACACAAGGAATTGCAAAAGCTGGAATATTGAGAGAAACATGAAATGCTGGAGTAACTCAGCAGATGAAGCATCATCTGTGGAGGGAATGGATAGACAAGGGGGGCAGGGCAAGAGGGCTGCTGTTTTAATTTATTTATGTTTTAAACATCAATAACATAAAATATAACATTAATCTGATCAAAACTTGTTTAATTCACATCGCAGGACAATGTTGAGTAAGGTGGTCCAAAAATTGTAGAGCTTGTGTGTACTGTATTTGTGCAAATACAAACCAAGCAAACAAATGGACAAACAAAATTAGATGAGAGTTTTAGTAATATAGAGATTACCTATTCACAGGAAAACCTTTTCATTGACAGCTTAGTTTTCTTGAATCCAATGAATCCTCATGAATTAATCACAGCAGAGTTACAGATTTTGATGGAGTATTACAACCTGTTATTTTGTTGTACCTGCCTATGGTGCAGTAAAAATAAAATGATTACCTTTACTACCGATGATCTTAAATGAGAATGCACCTGATAGATTCGCTGGAAGAGACACGGGTTCAATCTTGACCTTGAGCCTTGTCTGCGTGGAGTTTGCATGTTTGGGCTGACCTCGAGCCTGTGACTGTGTGGGTTTCCTACAGGTGCTCAGGCTTCCTCCCACATCCCAAAGACGTGTGGGTTTGTAGGTTAATTGGCCTCTGTAAATTGTAACTCATGTGTCGGGAGTGGTGTGAAAGTAGGAAAACAAAACTAGTTTGTTGGAGTGGAAGTTATGGACAATAGGGCCTGTTTCCATGCTGTATATTTCAATAGGAGTGGCCTTATCTGTTGAGGGAAAAGCAGAAGTTAATCATTTGGAAATGTTTTTATTAGAACTACTTATGACTCAAATTATGAATGAGCAAAATGTTTATTATGCAATTATCTGAGATGTAGAATGAGTGTTTGTAAATAATCAGAAACTAAATCAGACTTGTAATTAGCCAGTGAACTTAAAGTAGTTTAGTTTAGTTTAGAGATACAGCGCACAAATAGGCCCTTCTGCCCACCGACCAGTGATCCCCACACACGAACACAAGCCTACACACACTAGGGGCAATTTACAATTTTGCCAAAACCAATTAACCTGCAAACCTGTTTGTCTTTGGTGTGTGAGAAAAACAAGAGCACCCGGAGAAAACCCATGCAGATCATGGGGACAACGTCCAAACTCCATACAGATGACACCCACAGTCAGGATCAAACCCGGGTCTTTGGCGCTGTAAGGTCTTTCTTTGGTACTGTACATTAAAAAAATAATACTTGGAGTAATCTCCCATTCCCCCCATCTCCAAATATTAACAATATAAACATACAGCCTTGAGCTTCCCAGTTGATTACATCATTTTTATTGGTGCAATTCCACCCAAATCATGAAAGATGGTGGAACAAACATTAGTGAATTTCAATCACAAGTTAAACCTGGCATAACTAGTTTCTGCAATCTTTTGCATTATCTTTTAAAATATGCTAGCGGAATTACGTCTGACTCATAAGACTGTGCTGCCACTTCTGATGCAGTAATTGGCAAAAGGAATTATTGCCAAATCCAAGGTTCTAATCCAGTAATGATGTGGGAATGACGATCACTATCTGGATGTTGTATGACATGGAAAGCAATTTCGTCCATTCTATCACATTGCATATTGACACAGATACCGTTTGCTGCCAAGTGAAATATTGATCGATGGTTTTGGCGAATGGTTGCAGTACATCCTATTGTGCAACAATAGTCGTGAAACTAACAAATGTTGATGCTACTGATTAGGCATTACTAAACAAAGTTAAATGATCTGGTCAATCTCCTGATACCTTGAGTGTTACCAAAGCTGCACCCAGTTGAATGATGAATATTTCTCATAGTTCTGAGTTGAACAATAGACAATAGGTGCAGGAGTAGGCCATTCGGTCCTTCGAGCCAGCACTGCCATTCAATGTAATCATGGCTGATCATCCCCAATCAGTATCGCGTTCCTGCCTTCTCCCCATATCCCCTGACTCCGCTATCTTTAAGAGCCCTATCTAGCTCTCTCTTGAAAGTATCCAGAGAACCGGCATCCACCACCCTCAGAGGCAAGAATTTCCACAGACTCACAATTCTCTGTGAGAAAAAGTGTTTCCTCATCTCCGTTTTAAATAGCTTACCCCTTATTGTTAAACTGTGGCCCCTGGTTCTGGACTCCCCCAACATCGGGAACATGTTTCCTGTCTCTAGCATGTCCAAACCCTTAACAAACTTATATGTTTCAATAAGATCCCCTCTCATCATTCTAAACTCCAGAGTGTACAAGCCCAGCCATTCCATTCTCTCAGCATATGACAGTCCTGCCATCCTGGGAATTAACCTTGTAAACCTACGTTGCACTCCCTCAATAGCAAGAATGTCCTTCCTCAAATTAGGGGACCAAAACGGCACACAATACTCCAGGTGTGGTCTCACTAGGGCCATGTACAACTGCAGAAGGACCTCTTTGCTCCTATACTCGACTCCTCTTGTTTTTAAGGCCAACATGCCATTCACTTTCTTCACTGCCTGCTGTACCTGCATGCTTACTTTCATAGACTGATGAACAAGGACCTCCAGATCCCGTTGTACATCTCCATTTCCCAACTTGACGCCATTTGGATAGTAATCTGCCTTCCTATTTTTGATACCAAAGTGGATAACCTCACATTTATCCACATTAAACTTCATCTGCCATGCATCTGCCAACTCCCCCAACCTGTCCAAGTCACCTTGCATTCTCTTAGTATCCTCCTCACAGTTCACACTGCCACTCAGCTTTGTCTGCCATTCTGAAAGGCACCCGTTAATCCCTACTCTTTGTTTCCTGTCTGCCAACCAATTTCCTATCCATGTCAGAACTCTACCCCCAATACTATGTGCCCACTAATCTCCTATGTGGGACCTTATCAAATGCTTTCTGAAAGTCCAGGTACACTACACCCACTGACTCTCCCTTGTCCATTTTCCTAGTTACGTCCTCAAAATATTCCAGAAGATTAGTCAAGCATGATTTCCCCTTCGTAAATCCATGCTGACTCGGACCGATTTTGTTACTGCTATCCAAATGTGCGGCTATTTCATCTTTTATAATTGACTCCAGCATCTTCCCCACCCACTGATGTCAGGCTACTTGGTCTATAGATCCCCGTTTTCTCTCTCCCTCCTTTCTTAAAAAGTGGGATAACATTAGCTACCCTCCAATCCACAGGAACTGATCCTGAGTGTATGGGACATAGGAAAATTATCACCAATGCATTCACGATTTATGGAGCCACTCCCTTAAGTACCCGGTGATGCAGACCATCAGGCCCTGGGGATTTATCAGCCTTCAATTCCATCAGTCTATCCAACACCATTTCCTGCCTAACGTGCATTTCCTTTAGTTCCTCTGTCACCCCAGCTTCTCTGGCCACTACTATATCAGGAAGATTGTTTGTGTCCTCCTTAGGGAAGACGGATCCAAAGTACCCATTCAACTCATGTGCCATTTCCTTGTTCCTCATAATAAATTCACCT
Source organism: Raja brachyura (assembly GCA_963514005.1). The sequence continues at coordinate 94,499,356 of OY740781.1, forward strand.
TTTTTGGTCTTCAAGGCTCCAACTTTGGTCTTAACTAATTGTTTCCTTTTCGCATACCTGAAGAAGCTTTTACTATCCTGCTTTATATTCTTGGCTAGCTTACTTTCGTACCTCCTAATGGCTCAAATCTGGTTCATTACATAACAATCGTCACCTCTATTTCTTAAAATTTGCGCATTATAAGAAATAACACTTTAACACTTTGACCTCCGTATTCACGTACCCCCTCGCAATTGGCCCTGACATTACTCTTTTATCCCTTCTCATACTTTCCTTCCCCTTAATTCGAGAATCTTTTGTAATTTTGCCTGTACTCACTTCCCCTTCATCTTTCTACTCCCAATTTGTCAATCCCTCCCCCCACTATTTAGTTTAAACCCACACGTGTAGCCCTAGCAAACCTGCATGCCAGAATGTCGGTCCCCCTCCAGTTAAGGTGTAACCCGACCCTTTTGTACAGGTCACCCCTGCCCCAGAAGAGATCCCAGTGGTCTATAAATCTCAATCCTTGCTCTCTGCACCGGCCCCTCAGCCACACATTCAGACACCCAACTCCCTGTTCCTGTCCTCACTAGCACGAGGTACTAGAAACAATACAGAGATAACCACCCTAGAAGTCCTGCTTATCAGTCTTCTTCCTAACCCTCTGAACTCACGTTGGAGAACCTCCTTCCTCTTCTTCCCAATGTAATTTGTGCCTATGTGCAAACCTGGGTAACAGGAGATATGAGGCACCAGCATTACCTACATCATCATTGTGCCACGCTTTTTGTCTGAGGCCTGAGGCCACTAGTGTTGTATCCTTTCATCAGTTACAGAGATTGGTTAATTAATTAATCAAGGAACTGCAGATGCTGGTTTACATAAGAAAGTAAATAAAATTTACAAAGTGCTGGAGTAAAACAACAGGTCAGGTAGCATCTCTGGAAAACATGGGAAGGTGACATTTCAAATTGAACCCTTCTTCAGATTTCAATACATTTTAGCTTGCTTATGACATAAAGACACACCATTCCGAAAAGGTATCAAGTAACAATAAATTAATCAGCTCTTCATAAATAATTGTAACTAGACCAAGTGCAGACCCATTGGGTTTGCTCCCCCAACGCACCCGTTCCATACCCCTAGACCCCACGGGAGGTTATGATGCTAAATAGAATTCTAGTTGCAAGACTTGGCCTCTCAGTTCAAACATTTTTCAAAGAAAATTATATTTAAGTGATATGTTAATTCATGGATTAATCAATTGCAGAATTCCTTTTCATAAAGAGCTCACCAAAACACATAAAAAAGAAGAATAAACATCCAGTAATTTATTCCAGTTGATAGTCCCAGACAGGTCACCTGTTTAACTGGGTGTTCCAAAGCAGATGATGAATGGTTGTTTCTTGTAGTAGCAAGGACTCGTAAGAAAGAATTATCTCCTTGATGGAAGCAATACTTCACATCTGCAACTTTTTTAGATGAGCAGGAAGCAACTGTATTTTTTGATGTTTTAATAAGAGTGTGACAGTTTTAAAAGATAATTAGTAAAACCAGTATAGCCTTCAAGGATGTCGGTACATTAATATTCCACTTTAAGGAAAAAAATGTGCATACCTCAGGAAATAATTCTCATCTCTAACAAAATAGAAAGCACTAGCTGAGTGTTACCATCTACAGTGGTTGTCACCCAATTGCACACTGAATAAACTAATTCAAATATTTGGCATAAAGTTCACCGTTATCTCCACAATGCATAATTCACCATATACATCCGAGTGTAATGAAAATAAACAAAGCACAATATATCCGCTATGAGGGAAAATTAAAATGGTTATTGGAAAATTCTCAGTGTCATTTAAAACATACACTGCTGGAAGTGGGCTAACAAATGGACACGACTAGAGACAGCAGAGCAAGACAAGCACTCTAAAGCATTATATGGCAGGGATGGAGGTTTTACAAAGGTGTGCAGAAAGGTCGTGGGGATAGCGAAGGCATCTGTCAAATGACAAGAGAGTAGGCTGGCCTGCCATAAAATGTGGTAGTAATGTATGAATGAGGAATTTAGAAAACAGCACAGAAACAAAATCAGAAGCATTACTTTAGACCTCGAAAAATAATAAATAATAGACTAAGTGGGACCCGTTGGGCTGGTCCCCCAACGCAATATTCCACCTCTGCACCAATTCCAATATTGGTGGCCAGTGGGGGTGTGGGGGGGGGGGGGGCTCTCTGGGGCATTATTATGGGTGTTGTGGGCTGAAGGGACTGGTTGCCAGAGGGCTAGTATGGACATTGTGGGCCAAGTGGATTCTTGGGGTGGCAGCTCAGTCACTCAAGGCTGATGTGCTGGCAGCTCATTCATGGCTGGTGGGCTGGCAGTTGGCTCATGGCTATTCCTTGAAATTTTATTTCAAGCAGGGTGCAAGGCAACCAAATTCACATGCAGTTTCCTACCATTTCAAGCAGGGTGCAAGGCCACCGAATTCAAGGGCAGTTTCATACCATTTCATGCAGGGTGCAAGGCCACCACATTCAAATGCAGTTTCATACCATTTCAATCAGGGTGAAACCACCATAAAACCACGCAAAACACCATATAAACACCACACTCACAGTTCAATAGACATTAAGTGTGTTAAGTTGATTCACAGATCAGACAGTCGTGACCTCTCCCTCCCCAATCTTGCAGAGACTGAGCTACACCCACACTTCCAGGTTTTATAATCCCTCCCCTCCTACCGGAAGGGGCGTGGGCTTCATGGCGTGATTGACAGGAGAGAGATTCTCAACATTTTTTAAACACAAATAAGACTTTTATTTTTCATTGATGGGAAGAATCCTCTGCGCCTGATGAGCGGAGGGGGACTGAGTAAAATGGACAAAAATAGTAAGATTAAATGAGAAGTTTACCAGTTTGATGTTTGATCTTTATTTTATGAGGAGTTACACGTATTATGCGTAAATTGCGCGTTAATCTTCAAAGCAGCGGTGTGAAATCACAGATAACAGTAGTTGAAGTCACATCCAAAGATTAGAGAAGACTAGAACTTCCAGATGACCTATATGATATGAGGGTTGAGAGCGGAGGGCACATAATCCCTCATCGTAACTCCTCATAAATAAAGATCAATCTTACTATTTTACTTCAGAGTCACGTGATTGATTCCGTGAAGATTTTGAAGCTCTGTGATTTCATGCCATGGAAAAAGCAAGTCCACACAAGCACGACTGCATCAATTGACCACAGACAAGGGAAACATTCATAATCGACATGACATGAGATTTAAAACATGCTGATGCTGATAAATGAACAAATAATAATAACAGTAACCCTTCTCATTCAAGGGGAAACTATAAAATAGCATCTAAAATATAGCTGGCAAATACCCGTGGTGTGGCAATGGGTTCAAATAAAATGGTGGACATCTCGTTCGTTAGACCATCCTGCAGTCGGCAGGATGTGGTCCAGAGGACTGCACATAACCCTTGCTGCTGATGTTGTAGCAGCCCTGGTGGAGTGAGAATAGAAATCAGTATCTACTCCTGTATAAGCCAAAACCCCATATTAACCACCTGGAGATGGTCTGAACTGATAACTTTTATGAGTTTTTTTGGGGGGTTTTTGCAACTAACAAATATAGGTAGTATCAGAGCCTCTAAGGGTCTAGATGACCATGACATAATGTAGTAAATGTGTGACCACACATAACCGAAGGTGTATGGGGTATGCCATGAGAACTAGTTTGAGACCTGACACCCCTGGGCTACCCTGCTTAACTAAATTGTAAACATAAATATTATATATAGCAGGTGTAACCATCCTGTCCAGTCACAATTTATGTAATGACTGGACCCGTGTGCTGAGGACTGTGCCAGGGGGATAACTATCTTATGAGAGCCGAGCCAAAGATAGGGATATAGCTGGAGCCCGTGGTGAACAGGTGTTAACACAATGTCAATATCCCATACTTCCATGTACTTCGTCCTGGGAGAACTTGTGTTAAAGATATCCTTAATAAATTGGACATCAGAGGGTGATACCTGACAGAGCGTGTCCCACTCGCTGCAGTAAATGTGATGAGAAGCATGTTGGGCACAGTTAATGGGACTATAACTTAATTTATTGTCAGGGGCCCATTAGAAAATGAACTCTAAGACGTCAGTGTCCGTGCCATATAATGTAACATAGCATTTAAACAGAACGCTTTCCATCTCCTGAAGAAGCAATGAACTGCTTTTTTGGTACTATCCCTGCACACTGCAGCGAGCACATACATGGATTGGTTTGACAACCCAAGCCGCAGGAGCGGTCTTCTCAGATTCTGCAAAGCAAGTAATTGATTAATCATGCAGAAACTAGTTCCCCGAGTCCCAGGCTGAACCAGCAAATTTTTATGTTTAGAAACCCCATACAAGGATCTATTATTATTTCCAACATTTGCGGGAAACCATGGCTGCGTAGGCCAGTCAGACAGTACGAGAACCCTAAAGCGGGATCTTGCTGAATTTATTGTAAGACCTGATTGATGAGGCAAAATGGAGAAACCACATAAAGACATTCCTCCCCTGTGTAGCGAGAATGTATCTCCCACCACTGATGCCACATGTTTTTACAACTGGTGAATGAGCCTGGATGCAAATGTCTCGATATTGGGTGTTTGCCATCGAGCCATAATATAACAAAAAACTTTGTGATCCAACATCCATTCTGTGTTGTCATTGCCTTTACGTGATGATACACCAGTGCCAAATGAGGTTGGGTAAAATATGACAGGATACTTTGACTTGATTGCACCCATGTGACTAACATATGCCACCATCACAGGGTATCAACTTGGAACTGAGCATGCAGATTATGCATATTCATACAATAACCCTTTACCCATTGTATGCACCTAGTGTCTATAGGTAGTTGATACCAATAACTGAAGAATTAGTGATTCATGCAAATCCCATTTGCCTCCGTTACTAGAGATGGCATTCGTAATTTTCCATCTATGAGCATCTGTTTGTAATATAACTGAAGATTTATTCACCAAAACTACTGGAGCAATGCTGAATATAGTTTGTCCACCATTGCGACTTTGGTCGCTTCAGCTCTGGTCTCGTAACAATGACCTATATGGCTCTTGAGAAGTTACTACTTTGCACATTGTAAGTTCTGATAATGCAAAGGCCCAATTGCACAGTTGAAACACAGCTGCTACATTGCCAATTACACTTGATGAATAGAAGACTGCTTGATAACAAGGTTGTTACAGGCTTCTATTGATTTCAATCTGTTGCCCCAGGATGGAGTCACAGATAAATTAATAGTTAAAGGTAAATCCGAATAATCAATAACTCTAGTTGGTATCAACTTAAATTTGACTGGATAGCTGAGGAACCTCAATTCCTCAAATATAGTTGCAGCTGAAACAGTTGATTTTAGCAAAACACAGCTTTAGAAATATCATCCAGATCAATTTCAAATGTCTCCGGTGATCCCTGTGAATGGGACCTGAATAGTATGCATCTTTGAGATCGATGCATGCCATATAGATCCTAAGGAAATCAGTAGTTAGACAGTAACAAAGTTCCATATACTGAAATGTCTATGTTGCACATGGGAGTTATATTAATTATGAACCAACATCCTCCATCTTTCACAATGAACAGGCCATGCCTGCCATAAATCCGTGCCTGCCTTGAACAACAACTCTGGCGAGATTCCCTAGCCTGGCCATAATACTGACCATACTACTGAGCCTGCCTCGAAAGACAACTCTGGCCATAATACTGGCCTGTCTTGAAAGACTGCTCCAGCCATAATACTGAGCCTGCCTTGAAAGACAACTCTGGCCATATTACCGAGCTTGTGTCAGAAAGCAATCCTGGCCGTAATTCTGAGCCTGCCTCGAAAGACAACTCTGGCCATATTTCCGAGCTTGTCTCGGAAGGCAATCCTGGCCGTAATACTGAGCCTGCCTTGAAAGACAACTCTGGCCCCAATACCAAGCCATGTATACTGGCTTGGAATTGGAATTACAGTACACAGTTCCCTTGTATACTGTGCAATAATAACCGATCACGTCATCATTTTAGTATATATTACTGAATCTCATGTTATCACTGTCATTTGTGCAAAACAAGTGTAACTATTACCAATTTGTAAATGGACCACTTACCACATGTTTCTGAAGAACCAAACCCACCTACCTCCATGGTTACTGGTGGTCTTATGGTAAGCCCAAAGGCACCTGATGTGGGTTCTATTCCGCTCCTTGATTAGAGAGTGGGAATGGTAATGTATGTGGATTCCATATTTCCTGAGACCGGCTTGGACCTTGGCCTGAAAGACCTCTGCCCAGCTTTCAAGCTGGCACCAGCTTCAGTGAACGGCTTACTGCCGATGAGGCGTGGGGGGTGTCATCGCCGATACGATGAAGCTCGCTTCCTTATCCAGGTATACCTGTTGGATAAGTCTTACCTGAAGAGAAGATTTGCTGCTGGTTTCATTTCCTGGATTTCATGTCCCTCCAATAGTACCCCTGATAGCTCTGTTCACTGCCGGAACTTGTAGCGTGAGGGGAACTCTGGCCCCTTCCGGGTTTTCTGCCTATGGCTGGACCCAATTCGTCTGGCAGTAACCCCTTCGCTTGTGAGTATTTACTCGCACTCCCGTCCACAGAGAGGACCCCAGCCCTGAAAGCAGGTGCTGCCGCAGGCCCCTGAAGATATCTGCGCTGACATGGTCGCTCCTTCAGACCTATATCAGGATTTTTGCTCTGGGTAAGGCTGAAATAGCTACCCATTGTGGGAGGGGAACCCTCCTGGCCTGACTCGCCCGAGTCCCAAGGCCTGGGTATTGAGTAATGAGGAAGGGTTAGTTAGTAGTCTTGTTGTGTGTGGCCCCTTGGGCAAGAGTGACCATAATATGGTTGAGTTCTTCATTAGGATGGAGAGTGACATTATTAATTCAGAAACAAGGGTTCTGAACTTAAAGAAAGGTAACTTTGAGGGTATGAGTCATGAATTGGCCAAGATAGACTGGCAAGTGATTCTAAAAGGGTTGATGGTGGATATGCAATGGAAAGCATTTAAAGACTGCATGGATGAACTACAACAATTGTTCATCCCAGTTTGGCAAAAGAATGAATCAAGGAAGGTAGTGCATCTGTGGATAACAAGGTAAAGGGATAGTATCAAAACAAAAGATGAAGCTTACGAATTGGCCAGAAAAGAAAGCCTACCAGAGGACTGGGAGACATTCAGAGTCCAGCAGAGGAGGACAAAGGGCTTAATTAGGAAAGGGAAAATAGATTATGAAAGAAAACTGGCAGGGAACATAAAAACGGACTGCAAAAGTTTTTATAGATATGTAAAGAGAAAGAGGTTAGTTAAAACAAATGTAGGTCCCTTGCAGTCAGAAACTAGTGAATTGATCATGGGGAACAAGGACATGGCAGATCAATTGAATAACTACTTTGCCTCTGTCTACACTAAGGAAGACATAAATAATCTGCCTGAAATAGCAGGGGACAGGGGGTCAAATGAAATGGAGGAACTGAGCGAAATCCAGGTTAGCCGGGAAGTGGTGTTAGGTAAATTGAATGGATTAAAGGCCGATAAATCCCCAGGGCCAGATTGGCTGCATCCCAGAGTACTTAAGGAAGTAGCCGCAGAAATAGTGGATGCATTAGTGATAATTTTTCAAAACTCTTTAGATTCTGGAGTAGTTCCTGAGGATTGGAGGGTAGCTAATGTAACCCCACTTTATAAAAAGGGAGGGAGAAAGAAAATTGAGAATTACATACCAGTTAGTCTAACATCGGTAGTGGGGAAAATGCTAGTCAGTTATTAAAGATCGGATAGCAGCACTTTTGGAAAGTGGTGAAATCATTGGACAAAGGCCCGTCTACTCCTACTCTTTGCTTCTTGTCTGCCAGCTAGTTCACGATCCACATCAATACAGGATTTATGAAAGGTAAATCATGTCTGACAAACCTTATAGGATTTTTCGAGGATGTAACTAGTAGAGCGTATAAGGGAGAACCTGTGGATGTGTTATATCTCGACTTTCAGAAGGCTTTCGACAAGGTCCCACATAAGAGATTAGTATGCAAACTTCACAGCACACAGTATTGGGGGTTCAGCATTGATGTGGATAGAGAACTAGCTGGCAGACAAGAAGCAAAGAGTAGGAGTAAATGGGTCATTTTCAGAATGGCAGGCAGTGACGAGTGGGGTACCGCAAGGCTCAGTGCTGGGACCCCAGCTATTTACAATATATATTAATGACCTGGATCAGGGAATTGAATGCAACATCTCCAAGTTTGCAGATGACACGAAGCTGGGGGGCAGTGTTAGCTGTGAGGAGGATGCTAGGAGGCTGCAAGGTGACTTGGATAGGTTGGGTGAGTGGGCAAATGCATGGCAGATGCAATATAATGTGTATAAATGTGAGGTTATCCACTTTGGTGGCAAAAACAGGAAAGTAGGCTATTATCTGAATGGTTACCGATTAGGAAAAGGGGAGATGCAACGAGACCTGGATGTCATGGTACACCAGTCATTGAAAGTAGATATGCAGGTGCAGCAGGCAGTGAAGAAAACAAATGGTATGTTGGCATTCATAGGAAAAGGATTTGCGTACAAGAGCAGGCAGGCTCTACTGCAGTTGCACAGGGTCTTGGTGAGACCACACCTGGAGTATTGCGTACAGTTTAGGTCTCCTAATCTGAGGAAAGACATTCTTGCCATAAAGGGAGTACAGAGAAGATTCGCCAGACTGATTCCTGGGATGGCAGGACTTCCAAATGCTGAAAGACTGGATAGACGCGGCTTGTACTCGCTGGAATTTAGAAGATTGAGGGGGATCTTATAGAGACTTACAAAATTCTTAAGGGGTTGGACAGGCTAGATGCAGGAAGATTGTTCCCGATGTTGGGGAAGTGCAGAACAAGGAGTCACAGTTTAAGGATAAGGGGAAAGTCTTTTGGGACCGAGATGAGAAAATCATTTTTCACACAAAGAGTGGTGAATCTGTGGAATTCTCTGCTACTGAAGGTGGTTGAGACCAGTTCATTGGCTATATTTAAGAGGGAGTTAGATGTGGCCCTTGTCGCTAAGGGGATCAGGGGGTATGGAGAGGTAAGGCAGGTACAGGATACTGAGTTGGATGATCAGCCATGATCATATTGAATGGCGGTGCAGGCTCGAAGGGCTGAATGACCTACTACTGCACCTATTTTCTATATTTTTATGTTTCTAAGAAGGCCGTCAGTCCGCATGCGCGTCAATCTTCAAAGCAGCAGTGTGAAATTACAGATAAGAGATGTTGTCATGAAGATAGTAAGATTTGGAGAACTAGAATTACCAGATGACGTGATAATATGAGGGATGGGAGCGGTGGGCACGTAATCGCTCATCGTAACTCCTCATAAAATCCTCATAAAATCAAGATCAAACTTCAAACTGGTAAGTTATCGTTTAATCTTACTATTTTACTTCAGAGTCACTTGAATGACTACGTGAAGATTTTAAAGCTCTGTGATTTCACACTGGATACGAGTCCAGGCGTCACACACTGAATGGATTGACCATAAATGAGTGAAAAAGATTAATGCATTCAGACATAACATACTTCGGTAACAATACTGATGCTTTAATATGAAAATAAAAATAATAGTAACCCATCCCATCCTGAGGAGAACAGAATCTAAAATGGTACATGCAAATACCCCTGGTCCGGCAATAGGTTGGTTATAAAACCTGTGGAACATCCGTTCCTAGTCCCATCCTGCAGCCGCTAGGATGTTGTCGAGAGGGACATCCATTGCCCTCACTGCCAACATAGATGCAGCCCTGGTGGAGTGAGATTTAAAAGTGTCAGTGTTCACTCCTGCACTTGCCAGAACCTCCTTTAACCATCTGTAAATGGTTTGTGCTGATACCTTGTGGAAAGGTTTCTTATAACTGATCAGGTCAGATAACTCAGAGCCTCCGAGGCTCTTGGTGACTTTTATGTATTGGTGTATATGTGATACTACACACAACCATGGATCCTCGGGGTATGCCAGGAACTCAAGCTTGAGCCGTGGCACCCACGGCCTGCTCTGTTTGATTAAATCATATATGATGAAGGTAATGTTATTTACATTCGTAGTCATTTTGCCCAGTCAAGCATGTGCAATGTCTGGACTCGTTGTGCTGTTACCAGCGTCATCAGCATGACCACCTTGAGGGTGAGTTCAGATAAGGATAGGGAGGAAGTTGGCACCCACTAGCGAAGTAGTGTTAGCACCGCGCTCACATATTAAATGTCCGTGTACCGGGGCCTGGGTGATATGGAATTTAAAATGCCCTTCATGAGCCTCGTTATTAAGGGGTGAGTCTGATTGATGCCCCATTCCCAGCACTAAATAAAAAGATAGTGCACTTCTGGCACATTGATGGCACTGTAGCTTAATTTATGATCATAGAATAAGGTTGATAGGTACTCCAGAACATCCAAGATACGTGCTGTATCATATGATATGTTGGAGACATGACAGTACATCTCCCACTTCTTGATGTGAGAGACGTACTATTTTTGTGTACTGTCCCTCCAGGCCACTGTTCATTTAGTCAGTCCAAGTCCCAGGTATGGTCTCCTCAGAATCTGCAAATCAATAAATTGATTCGGTCATGTAGTGGGTGGTTGCCCCCTGTTACTGGGTGAACCAGCAGGTCCCTGCTTTTGGGGACAGCCATGAAAGGCTGTGTTATCATTCCCAGGACTTGTGGGAACCATGACTGTGTAGGCCAGTCAGGCACTACCAAAATGCCAGTGGCGTTGTCTTGCTTTATTTTTGCCAAGCATCGGCTGATGAGGCAAAATTGGGGAAAAAGCATACAAGACATTCCTCCCCAATGCAGTAAAAATGCATCTACTGCCACTGCCCCTGGGTCTGGTTCCCATGACACATATTTGGGTAACTGGTGATTCAATCTGGGTGCGAACGTCAATAACCGGCATGCCATACCGGGTGACATTTCATGATTCAACATCCATTCTGTGTTGTCATTGAATTTCTGCGATCTTGTGTCCGCCACCATGTTGTATCTACCTGGTAGGTAGATTGCTGAGACCCAAATGTTCCTTGGAATACACCAGTGCCAAAGAAGGTTTGCCAATTTATCACAAGATACAGACTTAATTCCACTCATGTCATTGACATACGCCACTGCTGTCGTGTTGTCAATCTGAAGTTGAACATGCTCATGTTGCATATTGCTGCAATAAGCCTTAAGCCCATAGAGTGCTCCCAACAACTCTAAGTAGTTAATACCATGTTGCTGAAGAATGAAGGACTCCTGCACATTCCATCTACCTCTGCAGCTAGAGATGGTATCTGTTGCTCCCCATCCTAGGGTGCTTGCATCGGTTTGTAAGATAACCGATGGAGTAGCAATTAAAAAACTTCTGGAGCTATGATGTTTATTCGGTACCCACCATTGTAATTCAGCAATGGCTTCTGCTGGCAATTGCATGGGTCTACTGAATTGGCCTGCGTTGTATTTGAGCGCTGTTTCCTTTGCACATTGTAAATTTTGATAGTGCAAAGGCCTGAAATGCACAGCTGGAAAGACAGCCACAAGCTTGCCAATTACACTTGCTGCTAGCCTGATTGTAGGCTGCTGTTCAACAATTAAATTGTTGCAGGCTTCTATTAACTCTAATTGCTTGCCCATTGGTAGAGTCACAGACATATGGATGGAGTTAATGGTAAACCCCAGGTAATCAATTACCCTGGTAGGTGTCAATTTGGACTTAACTGGATGGATTAGAAACCCCAATCTCTCAAACATGAGTTTGGTGGCTGAGCCAGATGATTCAGCTGATTCCTTGGTGTCCCCGACGATTAAAATGTCATCCAAACATGCCATGACTATGTGATTCTGAGCTCATAGTAGACCCAGAACTGTTTTTAGTAGTTTAGTAAATAGTCTGGGAGCTGAAGTCAGCCCATTAGGCAACGCTCTAACTGCCGCAATTGTCCCATCCAGTTAAATTTCAAATACCTTCTGTGCTCCCTGTGAATAGATACTGAGCAGTATGCATCTTTAAGATCAATGCATGCCATATAACCCCCTTTAGAAACCAGTTGGATGGCAGTGCCAAAGTTATCTATTTTGAAATGTTCATACTGCACAAAGGTATTGAGTTCAGTCAAGTCTAGGATGATACGACATCCTCCACCCCTTTTCCGCTTGGTGAATATGTTGGATACCAATTGGTGAGATTCCTGATGCGACCTCTGAATCACCTCTTTTGTGTATAAAGCCTGGATTTTAGCCTGTACATCCAAACTTTCCTGTTGAGAAAACACATACGTGCAGTTTGGTGAATGTTGTGTGAGTGGTAATGAATCAAGAAGGAACTCAGTTTTGAAACCATGTATACTGTGCAGTATAAACGGATTTGCTGTGACCAAACTCCATTCATACAAGAAATGTCGCAATCTACCACCAAGTTGTGAGTGAGTCATGTGTAAGGTAGGGAAATCAGGGATAGTATCAAAGCAAAGGATGATGCGTACAAAGTAGCCAGAAAAAGCAGCATACCAGAGGACTGGGAGAAATTCAGAGACCAGCAGAGGATAAAGGGCTTGATTAGGAAAGGAAAAATAGATTATGAAAGAAAAATGGCAGGGAACATAAAAACTGACTGCGGGTAGCAAACGTAACCCCTCTTTTTAAGAAGGGGGGAGAGAGAAAATGGGGAATTACAGACCAGTTAGTCTAACATCGGTAGTGGGGAAACTGCTAGAGTCAGTTATTAAAGATGGGATAGCAGCACATTTGGAAAGTGGTGAAATCATTGGACAAAGTCAGCATGGATTTACGAAAGGTAAATCATGTCTGACGAATCTTGTGGAATTTTTCGAGGATGTAACTAGTAGCGTGGATAGGGGAGAACCAGTGGATGTGGTGTATCTGGACTTCCAGAAGGCTTTCGACAAGGTCCCACATAAGAGATTAGTATATAAACTTAAAGCATACGGCATTGGGGGTTCAGTATTGATGTGGATAGAGAACTGGCTGGCAAACAGGAAGCAAAGAGCAGGAGTAAACGGGTCGTTTTCACAATGGCAGGCAGTGACTAGTGGGGTACCACAAGGCTCAGTGCTGGAACCCCAGCTATTTACAATATACATTAATGATCTGGATGAGGGAATTGAAGGCAATATCTCCAAATTTGTGGATGACACTAAGCTGGGGGGCAGTGTTAGCTGTGAGGAGGATGCTAGGAGACTGCAAGGTGACTTGGATAGGCTGGGTGAGTGGGCAAATGTTTAGCAGATGCAGTATAATGTGGATAAATGTGAGGTTATCCACTTTGGTGGCAAAAATAGGAAAACAGACTATTATCTAAATGGAGGCCGATTAGGAAAAGGGGAGATGCAGCGCGACCTGGGTGTCATGGCACACCAGTCATTGAAAGTAGGCATGCAGGTGCAGCAGGCAGTGAAGAAAGCGAATGGTATGTTAGCTTTCATAGGATTTGAGTATAGAAGCAGGGAGGTTCTATTTCAGTTGTATAGGGTCTTGGTGAGACCACACCTGGAGTATTGCGTACAGTTCTGGTCTCCAAATCTGAGGAAGGACATCATTGCCATAGAGGGAGTGCAGAGAAGGTTCACCAGACTGATTCCTGGGATGTCAGGACTGTCTTATGAACAAAGACTGCATAGACTCAGTTTATACTCTCTTGAATTTAGGACATTGAGAGGGGATCTTATGGAAACTTACAAAATTCTTAAGGGGTTGGACAGGCTAGATGCAGGAAGATTGTTCCCGATGTTGGGGAGGTCCAAGACAAGGGGTCACAGCTTAAGGATAAGGGGGAAATCCTTTAGGACCGAGATGAGAAGGACTTTTTTCACATAGAGAGTGGTGGGTCTCTGGAACTCTCTGCCACAGAGGGTAGTTGAGGCCAGTTCATTGGCTATATTTAAGAGGGAGTTAGATGTGGCCCTTGTGGCTAAGGGGATCAGAGGGTATGGAGAGAAGGCAGGTACGGGATACTGAGTTGGGTGATCAGCCATGATCATATTGAATGGCGGTGCAGGCTAGAAGGGCTGAATGACCTACTCCTGCACCTAATTTCTATGTTCTATGTTTCTATGTAAGGTGTTCCGCAAGGAACTAGATTCACCTACCTCAGACATTACAGGTGGTACAGTGGTCCTCGAGGCTTAGGAATAAGAGCTAATGGTGGGTGCCCTCCGCGTATCCTTGCCATGGACTGGCTGGTGCCTACCCCTAAAAAAGACCTTGGTGCCTCCAGTTTGAGTCTTCCTCCAGTTCCGGAGCCCCTTGGCATCGCCTGGTGCTGAAGGGGGCATAGGGGTGTGCCCGGTATGATGATCCCCTGGGGGTGGTTTGGACTCTGCTCATGTGGCGGATGGTCTGAGCCTCATCGTCCAGCTCCCGGACCTGCTTCGGCAGATCTGCCCCAAATAGGTAATTGGCCAGCTGGACGTTGCTGACCTTGCATAGCACAGCAAATTTGGGGTTTAGTGCCGGCCGTATTGCATTTTTGCACAGGAAATTGATCTCAAAGTGGGCATTACACATTAGCGCCACTGCGTCCTGCTGTGTTTCAGTCAGCAGCTCCCCATCGACAGACCTTGCAAAGGCAGTTATACCAGAGGCCAGCAATTTCAAAATTTTCTTGAGCTTAATTTCCTGGGCTCTGACACCCGCTCTAATATGACCCCAGATAGAGTGGCTTACGGCCGGCACATTTAGGGAGGCACAGTTGGCAGGAGTATGGTACCTGTTTGTGGTCTCCTCGATAGCCAGGTCTTGAACGGGTGTCATTTATTGTGCTGGCCAGATCTTCATCCAGGGGTGCTCCCGAAGGGGAAGGTATGGCAAATTTGGATGCCTATAGTGCCACTTCAGCCCCGTGCCCCCGGGAGTGCTCACCTGCTGTGCGTCCATACTCTGTATATACTGACTCTGTGTACTCCCCTCTCCAGACACTCCGCAGCCCTGTATGCGGTGCTGCTGGCGTGGGCTCCTGTGAAAACCTGTGCTGATATTGCTCCCTCCTCTGGAGCATATAGTTCTGGAGCGACCTCCCCATAAGGTGCTCCATCTGGGAAAGTCGTCCATAGACGCTTCCCAATGAAGGACAGGATCCCTCTGGGCCCGACTTATCAGATTCTACGGGACTGCCACGGTGCTGTCCTCAGGCACCAAGTCTGCCGTCGCTGACTCGACTGCCAGAGACATGGAAGGCGATAGAGCCAGTTGCCGGCTACCCGCACCTCCTCGGTCTTCGGTTGCCGGCTTCACAGCCGTCCGTCTCTTCACCTTCGACATAGTAAAGGTTCAAACTTGCTGGAACACAAGAATTATAGAAAGATAACAATAGCTAGTCTCTTTTATTGCAGCAGATCTTTTTCATCAATGTTATGGAAGATAGATAAATTAACTGATTAAAAGATATGTTTTGTTCCATCCCAATGCATTAGTTCTGGTTAAGTGTTCACATCAATATGTGCATTTGAGAAGTGTTTAGTTTAAAAACTTCTGGGTTGGCTTAAATGTTAAAGAGATGGGATTTGTCATCAATGTCTTTAAAATAAGAGACTTCTGACATATCCAATTATTTACAGATAAATGTTACAGCAATTTCAAGCAAAGTAGATGTGGGATTAAGGCAAATGCTGTATGGAGGTGTTCTACTCCATCATCACCCTTGATGAAAATATGGAACATTGCTTTCTGAACTTCCTCTATTTCCTCTTGATTGTCCTTTGAACGCATTATAAAACATTAAGTATTAGCGCACACAATTATAAGAATCCTCTTAAGAATATGAAATGGTAGATGACTGTATATCACCATCGCTAACCTTAGACCATTCCTATTAAGGAGGCTGTGCTATCACATGGAAGACTTCATAAGGTGAATTGGGAACAATATGAGGCACAACATCAGCTAATATGCATTGAGAAAAATCATGAATGACTGGTGCAAGCAGATCGGAATGGAGATGAGGAGGAATTTCTTTTGCCAGAGGGTGGTGAATCTAGAATGAATTGCCACTGACAGCTTGGAGGCCAAGTCATTAGATATTTTTAAAGTGGAGATTGAGAGATCTTGATTAGTAAGGGTGCCAAAGCTTATGGTGAGAAGGCAGGAAATTGTGGTTTAGATAGAAAAATAGATAAGTCATGATCGAAAGGTGGAGCTGACTCGATGGGCCAAATGGTCTAATTTTTTGTGCACACATCTTATGGTCTATTCATTATCTCACTGCCATGTCTTGTTCATCCGTTGCCTATCTTTGTATTGTAAAGAAAATAATAACATTTCCATATGTTTTGATTGGCACAAGCGCATTTTCAAGTATTTTTTTCAGTTATCCTTAATATCTATTTGGGTGCATTTTTTTTTCAGTTTCATCACAGACAGAAGTGGATAGTGAATTATGCATTGTGGTCTCATCCTTCTTGAAGACGAGAAGGAAAGGAAAAACCACTGAGTGCGAGTAAGGCAAAAAAGCCAGATGGAAGTACTGCTGAAGAGCAGAGGAGAACTTCTTCAAAGCTGGCAATCTTATAATCTTATAAGACACTGAATTCATCAACAAAAAAAATGAACATTTTATTTGCTGGAAGTTAGGCACCATTCGTGGCAGGGAAACAGAGTTAATATTTCAGGTCCAGGGCCCTTCCTCAGAATGCTGTCATCTGAAGTCTCCTCCATTGCAATTGGTGGGTTTCCGGCAAGAATGCAAGGACTGGCAAAGGTCCACAGAAGACAGACACTGAGGAAGAAAGACCTAGTTCCCTGCATCTGATGATAAGTTTAGAGGAGGTAATGGTTCAAGAAGGAACTGCAGATGCTGGAAAATTGAAGGTAGACCAAAATGTGCTGCAGCATCTAGGGAGCGAAGGAAATAGGTAAAGTTTTGGGCCAAAACCCTTCTTCAGACTGATGCAGGGTGGGGGGATGGGAAGAAGAAAGGGAGAGGAGGAGCCAGAGGGCTGAGGGAGAGCTGAGAAAGGGAGGAGACAGCAAGGGAGGAGACTGGAAATTGGAGAAGTCAATGTTCAGGCCACTGGGTTGCAGACTGCCCAAGCGGAATATGAGGTGCTGCTCCTCCAATTTACGGTGGTGTTTACTCTGGCAATGGAGGAGGCCCAGGACAGAAAGGTCGGATTCAGAATGGGAGGGGGAGTTGAAGTGCTGAGCCACAGGGCGAACAGGTTGGTTAATGCGGACCGAGCGGAGGTGTTTCGCGAAACGATCGCCAAGCCTACGCTTGGTCTCACCGATGTAGATCAGCTGACATCTAGAGCAGCGGATGCAATAGATGAGGTTGGAGGAGGTGCAGGTGAACCTCTGCAGCACCTGGAACAACTGCTTGGGTCCTTGAATGGAGTCGAGAGGGGAGGTAAAGCGACACGTGTAGCTTCTCTTTCGGTTGCAAGGGAAAGTGCTCAGGGAGGGGGTGGTGTGGATGGGAAGGGAAGAATTGACCAGGGAGTTATGGAGGCAGCGGTCTTTGTGGAAAGTAGACAGGGGAGGAGATGGGAAGATGTGGCGAGTGGTGGGGTCATGTTGGAGGTGGCGAAAATGACGGAGGACTATTTGTTGTATGTGACGGCTAGTGGGGTGGAAGGTGAGGACTAGGGGGACTCTGCCCTTGTTCCGAGAGGGAGGATGGGGAGAGAGCAGTGTTGCGGGGTATTGAAGGGACCCTGGTGAGAGCCTCATCTATGGTAGTGGAGGGGAACCCCCGTTCACTTAAGAATGAGGACATTTCCGATGCCCTGGTGTGGAACACCTCATCCTGGGAGCAATAATGGTATTGGACACCAACCTAACATCCATATTCCTAATGTCCATGTGATCCAGTGCAGATTAGAAAACCAGTGTCCACAGTATGTGTGGCGATATCTGATCTGGCCTACGGGATGTATCTACCTTCATAGGTCTTCGGACATCTAGCACTTCCTCAAATGCAATATAGACAATCCACAAGAAATCTTCATTTACTTTTCCAAATTCCCATGTCTTCATTTATTTCTCTGTGGTAAAAAAACAAAGGCGATATATTCATTGAGAAACTTGCCCATCTAGAAAATCTCCATATATAGATGACAATTTTAAATTCCGAGGATTCCTATTTTCTCTCATGTAATGGTTTTTTTTCTTTTAAAATACATCAAATCTCTTTGGATTTGCCAGAGGTATCTCATGCCCCCTTTTTGACTTCCTGATTTCCTTCTGTTCCTCAATCCCCAATACTTCTGCAGGGATACGCCTAATCCCAGCTGCCTTTACTGATCAATGCCTCCTTTTTCCTGACCAGAGCCTCAATTTCTCGTGTCATCCAAGGCCAGGCCTTCCATTTCCTTTATAAGATTCCAAGGGAAAGAGCAAACCATATTGTCTGAGGAAATTTTCGTGAACACACTTGATTCCATTTAAGGCCTTGGTACTATGACAGTCCCCGTCTATATTGGGAAGATAAAATCTCCTACCAAGACTATGTTGCAGCTATTTGTAATCTTCCAATATATTTGTTCCTCTAGTTGCTTATTTGGGGGTCTATAGTACAATCCCAATAATGTTATCATCATCTTTTTTTTAGTTTACAGCTCTGTCAGTGTGGCCTTACTGATCTCTCCACCAATAATGTCACCTCGGGATACTGACATGATGTTTTTGTTAATCAATAAAACAACTCCCCCTCGCCTTTTACCCTCACATTCTCTAGTGCTCTCATCCTCTTAGTTGCTCACTCTACAATTGAACCGACCTAGCTTTATGTTAAAGGCTGCTTTTAAATCTCCTGCACTGTTCTTCCCCTTAGCTGCTCACTCAACAGTGGCACTTGCCTCATGATGCATAAGCTCAGATTTGTAATCAGCCAGTGAACTTAAAGTAGTTTAGTTTAGTTTAGTTAAGAGATACAGTGCGGAAATAGGTCCTTTGGCCCACGGAGTCCACGCCAACCAACGGTCCCCGGACATTTGCACTATCCTACACACACGAGGGACAAGTTACATCTATACCAAGCTAAACAACCTACAAACTTGTACGTCTTTGGGGATGGGAGGAAACTGGAGATCCCAGAGAAAACCCACGCAGGCCATGGAGAGAGAGCACAAACTCCATACAGACAGCGCCTGTGGTCAGGATCGAACCCGGGTCTCTGATGCTGTAAGGCAGCAACTCTACCACCGTGCCACCAACTTCCACTGAGTTGCATTTCCCTGCTGCTCTTTCTCTTGCCCAGCTGCAGGTCAGTTTATGTCAGGCTGGTGAGGTTACTGATGGTAGACAGGCATAGCAGCTCCAGTCCAGTAAGGCAGCACCACTACCACGGTGCCACAGTGCTGCCCAATTGTTTGGTAAATTAAATTCCTGGTTGATATTGACCTCCTACAGCTGTTGATGATGTGGTTCCAGTGATGATAATGACAATTATTATCATGGATAGGTATTTTGACACTCTTATGGTGGATATGGTCATTGATAGGCACTTCTGAGACATTAATGTTATTTGCCTCTTACCAGCCCACACCAGAACATGCTTTAAATCTTGCTGCATACAGATATAGACTGCTTCATTTCCAGACAAATTGCAAATAGATTGAATATTATGGGATCATAGAAACATAGAAACATAGAAATTAGGTGCAGGAGTAGGCCATTCGGCCCTTCGAGCCTGCACCGCCATTCAATATTATCATGGCTGATCATCCAACTCAGTATCCCGTACCTGCCTTCTCTCCATACCCTCTGATCCCCTTAGCCACAAGGGCCACATCTAACTCCCTCTTAAATATAGCCAATGAACTGGCCTCAACTACCCTCTGTGGCAGAGAGTTCCAGAGACCCACCATTCTCTGTGTGAAAAAATTCCTTCTCATCTCAGTCCTAAAGGATTTCCCCCTTATCCTTAAGCTGCGACCCCTTGTCCTGGACCTCCCCAACATCGGGAACAATCTTCCTGCATCTAGCCTGTCCAACCCCTTAAGAATTTTGTACGTTTCTATAAGATCCCCTCTCAATCTCCTAAATTCTAGAGAGTATAAACCGAGTCTATGCAGTCTTTGTTCATAAGACAGTCCTGACATCCCAGGAATCAGTCTGGTGAACCTTCTCTGCACTCCCTCTATGGCAATAATGTCCTTCCTCAGATTTGGAGACCAGAACTGCACGCAATACTCCAGGTGTGGCCTCACCAAGACCCTATACAACTGAAGCAGAACCTACCTGTTCCTATACTCAAATCCTTTTGCTATGAAAGCTAACATACCATTCGTTTTCTTCACTGCCTGCTGTACCTGCATGCTTACTTTCAATGACTGGTGTACCATGACACCCAGGTCGCGCTGCATCTCCCCTTTTCCTAATCGGCCTCCATTTAGATAATAGTCTGTTTTCCTATTTTTGCCACCAAAGTGGATAACCTCACATTTATCCACATCAACAAACATCATCAACAAACATCTCCACTTCAAACATTATGTGATATAAAGTTATTTGAAGAAACAACTGAGAATTTGTTGGGCCTAAAACAATGCATTGGAGAGCTATTGCACTGCCATCATAAGAATAGGAAGACTGGCCACCAACAGCCATGACCATTATGTGAGGTGTAACTCAAGTCACTTGAGATGTTTTTTTCCCCCATTAAATCCTATTGATTTCAGTTTTAGTTTATTTGGTGGTGTTTCAGTAAAGCGCCTTGGGCCATAATCTCTATTGAAAGCACTGTATAAATACAATTTATATATTCAGCCTAGTTCAGTTTAGTTTATTGTCTCATGTACATAGGTACAATGAAAAGGTTTTTGTTGCATGCAATCTAGTCAGAGGAAAAACCACACATGATTACAATCGAGCAGTCCACAGTGTGCAGAAACATGATAAAGAGAATAATGTATTATGCAAGATAAAGTCCAGTGAAGTCTAATGAAGATAATCCAATGATCTCCATGAAGTAGATGGTAGCTCAGGACCATCCTCTAATTGTTGGTAGGATTGTTCAGTTGCCTGATGACAGCTGGGAAGAAACTGTCCCTGAATCTGGATTATGACTTTTACTAAGGTTTGTTGATGCCATACTAATGCGTCCTTAATAGCAAAGGCATTCTTCCACAACTTATGTTTGGGATTCACCTCTTTGTCACAAATCATATTATTAATTTAAATTCTAGCTTTAGCCTGTCCAGTAAGCCCCCCTTAGTCAAGACTGACCATGGGTGATGCATCCTAGTTTTCAGGTGATGTGTGGTCAGATGCAAGCCTGTGTGATGTCATATGAAGGACAGGCTGTTGCCTATGCAGCACGTCCCCCCTCTCCATGTCGCTGATCGATCCAAAAGAACAGCAGGGCCATTACAGTTTGACACCAGTGCCGTCGCAGGAGCTGCCAGAGTGAGGTTGTAGACAATGACGAACTGCCTTAGGGGCTCTGACTCTGGATTTTCTTAAGGTTTACTCCAGGAGCCTTTTCCATGACTGCATATGGCCACAAGGCAGTGGAGGTTTCAAATCAGAGTTTTCCCTTTATTAGATGGACTGCCTTCCCAGGCTGATGAGCCCCATCTGCCTGAGACTCATGGGGATGGGAGCGTCTACCTTCCTGTGCAAGTCTATATCACCTGCCTGTCCACTATCATTCATTTTAATGTTGTCTACCAATCTTGAAATCTGCCCCTGTTCTAAATTCCTCTGTCAAGAGAGAAATCTCAGTTTAGTTTAGTTTAGTTTAATGATACAGTGTGAAACCAGGCCCTTCGGCCCACCAAATCCGTGCAGACCAACAATCCCCGCATATTAGCACTATCCTACACAAAATTGGCAATTTACAATTTTACCGTAGCCAATTAAGCTACAAACGATAGAACTATATTTATCCCAATTAAGCTACAAACCTGCACATCCTTGGAGTGTGGGAGGAAACCAGAGCATCCGGAGAAACCCATGCATCCACAAGAAGAATGTACAAAACGCATACAGATAGCATCTGTCGTCTGGATTGAACCCAGGACTCTGGCGCTGTACTGTCCCACCGTGCTGCCCTCAAATGATGTTGGCAAATTGAATGTTCAGCCAATAATGCTGCTTCCATGACACACTTGTGAAGGGCTTTGAAATCTTCCAACCGATGTCCATTCTGTGCCATTGCTAATTTCAGAGCATTTTGTCAATAGTGGCTGAGAGGATTAAAAAAATATTGATGCTGCACAGCTTATGCATTAGATAGCTATGAATAGAAATTTTAGTAAAAACGAAGAAAGGGCAGGAATATTATCATATTTGCTCATCGAATATGTATTAAGAATAAAGATTAAAGGTTATATGGTGCTTTAACCATGCAATTACCTTTTGATTACACATAAGGCTAAATTTATATTCCCAAGAGTATTCAGTAGAGCCAGGATTTTGCGATAAATGCCATGTGCCTTTTCATGCCTTTTTTTGATTATTTCAGGAGGACGATGCCTTTATTCATGATGCCTAAATCAGCCTTTTTTTGCCGTATTAACATAACTTACAAGAGAATTTACCAACGGGGCGAAACCCGGCTGTAAATGGGTTTTAAGTGGTGATTGGAGAGGGGTGCGTGGGAAAGGGTCCAGTCTTTGCAGACTGGAGTGATGCTTGAAGTAGGTGTGAAGTGGTGATTGGGGAGGAGTAGGTGGTGAAGGGTCCAGTCTTTTCAAACTGGAGTCAGGCTGTGAGTGCTGTGTGACGTGTTGGTTGGGGAGGGGGTGTGAGGGTACCAGGGTTAAGTTTCTGTTTATAGAACCTGCAGTAGAACTTGTTTAGGTCGTTGGACAGCTGACAACTGTCCAAGGAGCAGGGGGGTTTCCTCTTGTAGCTTATGATTTCTTGCAAGCCCTTCCACACTGAAGAAGAATCATCTGCTGAGAACTTGCTTCTCAACTTCTCAAAGTACCTTTCCTTGGCAGCTCTGATTCCTCTTCTCATCTTCTAGCCTGCCTGTAGAGGTTTGCATCCCCGCAGCTGTAGGATCTATCCCTGCAAACGTCAAAATGCCTAAAGTCAAATCAACGCCTTATAAAAAACGATTTGGTGAGAGTATACTGGAGTGATATATTCTCTACAGACAACTGTGTGCTGTTTTGCAAAGCACGTGAGAAAGCAGTGAATCATGTGAAGAAATATTTAATCTCCCAGCATGTACAGACAGCTAAACACAAGTCGGCAACAGAGAAACTGAAGGTAGGAAATACGCAAACTTGTCTCCTTACAACATTTACTGCTGGCTCTAGTCGCAAAGCTGAGTTTTTGAGTGATCTGTACAAAGCATTCATTGATGCTGGAATTCCACTGTGGAAATTGGAAAAAAAATCTCGCAAAGGTTTTTTAGAGAAATACACAGAGGAACATATACCGAGCGAGTCATCATTGTGCAGAAAATTAGAGATGAAGTTGCATGCAACAAAATATGGATCTCAATAGACGAGACAACCAATGCTGTGGGGAGATATGTTGCCAATATGGTCATCTGTACACTGGAGGCAGGTCAATCATCAAAGGAGTATTTGCTGATATCGGAAGTATTGGAGAAGTCAAACAGTTCAACTATTACTCAGTTGTTTATATCTTCACTTGCTGTAATTTGGCAAGAAGGTATAAAACATGAGAATGCTCTTCTGTTTGTGACTGATACAGCTCCATACATGAAAAAAGTTGCTTGTGCTCTTAAAGTTTTATTCCCAAAAATGTTGCATTTGACACTTCCTCACGGACTCCATAGAATTGCCGAGGACATATGTAGCTTGTTTCCAAATGTCGATCATCTATTTTCCAATGTCAAGAAAATCTTCGTCAAAGCACCGCCACATGTGCAGTTGTTGAAGGAAATGGCACCCGAGATACTGTTACCTCCTCAGCCATTTTGACAAAGTGAGGTACATGGCTTTCTGCTGTGCTCTACAATGCTACAAATTTTGGAAAGATAAAATAAATCGTCAATTCTTTTGAAGAAGAAGAATCTGCTACAGTCATGATTGTCAGTGAAATCATGCAGAAAAAGTCCCTCCACTGCGATCTTGTGTTTATTGCTTCCAATTTGGCAAACTTCCCACAAGCTACCACTTTGCTTGAGAAACATTGCAAAAACATTAGTGAATAACTTGCAGGTTTTCAACAAAGTAACTGACGATATTTGTAAAGTTCCTGGCGATGTAGGTAAAGACATACAAGGAAAATGTGAGCAAGTGATTTTAGCTAACAAAGATCTTGAAGAAATACAAAACGTAGCTAAAGTTCTCAAAGGTAGTTGTTATGCACACGATATCAACACGAATATAGAGTTTATTGCTTGTTTCGGGTATGCACCAGTGACCTCAGCTGGGGTAGAAAGAAGTTTTTCCAAACTGAAACATATTCTGTCTGACAGACGGCATAGTTTAACACCAGATAATTGGGGAAAAAAAACTAGTAATTAGCAACCAGGCAACTTTGGTCATTTAATGTAGTAAACCTTTATTATTATAATTATAACCATATTTTGGTGGTGGAAAAAATGCCATTTTATGCCTTTTTTGTCAATAAATGCCTTTATCGTGCCTATTTGGAAATTTTATTATGCCTTTTTACCTGCCTATTTCAGAGATTTTTAGCACCTAAACATCATGCCTTTAGTCATCAGGCCTGTTACTGAACATTGAATCGTCTGAATTATTTGGCTAGAGTGGCTTTGACAGCTTTTCATTACTTAAATTGTGTGGTCCATTTGATTAATAACTACATGTGTGACTGGCATGAAGAATTAAATTTCATTTGGATTTTAGCCAATCGTTATATTTTGTTAAAAATGGGTAACCTCAAGGCAAGGATGTAAATGGTAGAGGATCGGATACTGTTGCCCAGTTATGAATACATTTTCTGAAGGTTCATCAGTTTTACCAATGATCTGGAAAAAATTTCATCGGAAAGATTCTAAATTTGCTGATAATTTCAAATATGCAAGGAGCTGGTAATTTGCAACCAATGTAAACGTTGCAAGTTCAGCCTGTGAAGGGCAGATATCACTGTGTGATTAAGTGCTATGTTTTCAACTATCTTTAACAGATGTTTTTATGGGCATATCTGTCATTGTGAAATACATCTGTTAAAGATAATGATTTTGTTTTTAAATGTAACTTTACGGTATTAGCTGACTTCAAATTCAAGCCGCACAAACAATGCAAGATAGATAAATTAAGTTGGTCTATTATAATGTGGCGAAGGAAATGCAGATGCCAGTTTTCACTGAAGATAGACACAAAATGCTGAAGTAACTGAGCAGGTCAGGAAGCATCTCTGGAGTAAAGGATTAGGTGACCATATGGCTCAAATCAGTCTGAAGAAGGGTCTCGACCCGAAACGTCACCTATTTCCTTTGACCATAAATGCTGCTTGACCAACTGAGAGACTCCAGCGTTTTGTGTCTATCGTTGGTGGGTGTTAGTTTGCATTATCAGCGCAATCTGCGAAATGAGATTGTGCTCTTGGATTATAACGGGTAGCTCTGTGCAGTTGATGCTGATGTTTTGGAGGCATTTAGGACGACACCAGGATGGTTGAAAATTCCAAATGATAAAAAGGTATTAGTTCTGTATTTTGAGGCAGTAAGACGGAGGTATCAAAATGTGGGAAGTGTGGTTATTTTAAATATATAGGGTTGGGAGATTAAATGTGCCTGTATATTTAAAAAGTCTATAAACTGATGGTCACCGTCCACAACAACTAAATACCAAGTCTGGAGGATAGATTTACTTCTGATTTTAGAACTGGAAATTTCTGAAAGAAGGTACCAAATCCAATTGTGCTTATTATTTACCTGTGTTAGAATAAGCTCTATGATATTTGCTAAAGCACAGAAAGGAATTGTAGATTTTTTGAACTGAGTAAACTTTCCTTCTGTCTTTTTCTCTCTTATCATCCTTTCCCCCAGGATACAGTATTGGTTGGTAAAGAGTGAATGCAAATAAGTAGATTGTCATTATGTTGCCTCTTGAGGAGGATATCATGATGCCTTTGTTGCTCAAGCCAAATGTTAACTGACTATCAGAATCCCAATTGTATCATTATATTTTGATTAACTTATACAGAGTGTGCCTTCAGTATCTGTCCAGAATTGCCCATTAAAATTAGAAATTACGGGATCTGGGTTAAGGGCCTGTTCCACTTGCCGATTTTTTCGGCGATCAGGTGATTTTAAGGCGATTGACTGACGTATCAGATCACCAAAAAAGTTGCGGCATGATGGGGTGTGACGTGGCGTAATGATGTATTGACGTGCGGGTGTCTCCTCAACTGTCGCAACATTTTTTTTTGTTGTCACAGGAATTTGAAATGTTCTAAATCTTTTGGCGACCCTGATACGTCAGTCAATGACGCCGCCAGTTCCCGAAAAAATCACCAAGTGGGACAGGCCCTTTATTTTCTTTGTCCAGACAGTAGCGAATTTGGACCACAATAACTCCCAAACTACCTAGTTTGCTAGTTAGCATGTGCAAACATTAAAATCGCTATCTGAAATTACTATATCAATTAACTTATTAGGCCACGTATTATGCAAAAGACAGCAAGAACTTAATAATCTATTTAGGATAATGATATTATAAATTCTACATAATTTATCAACACCTTATATTATGTGCAACTGACATTTGTAAAAAAGCTCTGGCATGGGAAGGTTAAAGCATGTGAAGTCAAATTAAACATAGAAACATAGAAACATAGAAAATAGGTGCAGGAGGAGGCCATTTGGCCCTTCGAGCCAGCACCACCATTCATTGTGATCATGGCTGATCGTCCCCAATCTATAATCCGTGCCCGCCTTCTCCCCATATCCCTTGATTCCACTAGGAACAAATTAAGTAAAGGTTTAATGTGCAGTAATGCTGAGTAATGTTTTTTTGCAAAAGTGATTTGTCATGTGATAGAAAGTTGTTTGATCCTGGATATAAAATTAGTATATATTGTCACAGGTGGAGGGAACTTTGTTCCACTGGAGTGGGAAGTTATGTTAAGCTTTCCTTCTGAGAAAGCAGGTGTATATGTATTGTTGCAGGACTGTAGAATAGCAGATGGAATGTGTCTACCTTTGTCAAAACGCTATGCTCTAGCACATACATTTTTACATATTCGGACACATGATTCTCCTCCACGCAGTAATCAGGTTTACTTAAGATTTCATCCTGTATTTCACACGTTATTGACAATTCAAGTTTTTAAAAAAGCAAAAAACGGTTCCTACACATAGCTTTTTTTCCAGGACTTTCCAATGATGATGTCACAATGCCACTCCCAGTGCACCATTCACAATGGGCTCACAAGCAGCCGAGTCGCAGCCACACCCCCTGCCCCCTCCCCCCTCCCCCGGGTTATTCCCGCCCCCTCCCCCCAGGATATTCACACAGCCCCCTCCACCCTGCGACCTCAAAAACATCCAACGTCATCAAAGACCCACACCATCCTGGCCACACACTCATTTCACCATTGCCATCATGAAGAAGGTACATGAGCCTGAAAATTGTAACATCCAGGTTCAGGAACAGCTTCTTCCCTACAGCCAAGCAAGCGAGAATTTCATTGTCTTATGGGACATATGACAATAAAGCACTCTTGACTCTTGACCCTCACCCCAACCCTCCTGCACAACCCCCACCCCCCCAACCCCTCCTTCCACCCCCCTCGGCTTCCATAAATTCCATAATTCCTTGTGGGGGATGATGGGAATGATTCCCCACCCACCGCGTCCCCACCCAACGTGTTCACTAAGAATCAATATTTCTGTGGTCAAACAGGTTGTAGCTGGTAGAGCTGGTACCTCTCATGTGTCCTAACCACAATGACCTAACCACAACCTTCCTCAGCACAGAATTCACAGGATTTTGTTTGAGGGTTGCAATACGTACTTTGCCTTGCAGAAATGGTCTGGTTACAAGTATGACTGGTAACTTATTGTGTTATTATTTATTGTGTAGTGATTTGTTGTGTTGTTGTTTTAACAATCCTGTAAAAGCCACAGTACTTAAGAATCTAGTTGTTCTGTTCACACTGCTAATAAAAATTAAGCACTCTTGGGAACATTGTTTGGCTTGAAAACTCTTCCTTTCTTGGATCCTTTGACCAAACTTTCATTCTGAACCAGGATTGGGGATGCAATAATGGGTATTGATGTCTTTTGCATTTGTTGTGGCCAGAAGACTCCATTCTCAGTCGATTTATGAATGTTGTGTTTATCTTAATTGGATCAATTATTTCTTCCCTGGTTCAAATCACTTAATAAAATAAATTTCCCAAACCACAGAAATATTGATTCTTAGTGAACACGTTGGGTGGGGACGCGGTGGGTGGGGAATCATTCCCATCATCCCCCACAAGGAATTATGGAATTTATGGAAGCCGAGGGGGGTGGAAGGAGGGGTTGGGGGGGGTGGGGGTTGTGCAGGAGGGTTGGGGTGAGGGTCAAGAGTCAAGAGTGCTTTATTGTCATATGTCCCATAAGACAATGAAATTCTTGCTTGCTTGGCTGTAGGGAAGAAGCTGTTCCTGAACCTGGATGTTACAATTTTCAG
Organism: Raja brachyura; assembly: GCA_963514005.1. The sequence goes on from OY740781.1 coordinate 94,527,954, forward strand.
GCTCATGTACCTTCTTCATGATGGCAATGGTGAAATGAGTGTGTGGCCAGGATGGTGTGGGTCTTTGATGACGTTGGATGTTTTTGAGGTCGCAGGATGGAGGGGGGCTTTGTGAATATCCTGGGGGGAGGGGGCGGGAATAACCCGGGGGAGGGGGGAGGGGGCAGGGGGTGTGGCTGCGACTCGGCTGCTTGTGAGCCCATTGTGAATGGTGCACTGGGAGTGGCATTGTGACATCATCATTGGAAAGTCCTGGAAAAAAAGCTATGTGTAGGAACCGTTTTTTGCTTTTTTAAAAACTTGAATTGTCAATAACGTGTGAAATACAGGATGAAATCTTAAGTAAACCTGATTACTGCGTGGAGGAGAATCATGTGTCCGAATATGTAAAAATGTACGTGCTAGAGCATAGCGTTTTGACAAAGGTAGACAAAAGACATACGGAAACAGGCACACACACACACATACATACATACAAGATGAGACTTTTAATAAGTATATAGATACAAGGCTTATAATGGATTTCAGGTAGGCTGGGATGACAGAAGTGTACAATCTCATTAGATTTTTCCTCCTCCTGGCCTGAGAATTTGTGTAAATAAAATTTGTGTTAAATAAAACATCAAGTATGTAAAAAATAGAATTGATCTTGCGTTTTGATGGTATTGTTTCCCCAAGCTTCGATTGCACTTAATTTAAAACATGGCATGATAATGCAAGCTATTTGATTGTTCCTTCCACAAAAAGTTGCAGTGAACGACCAAACTGCATTAAGTGTTTGTGACTGTAGGCTTCTTGTGCACTAATAACATTTTGTTTTCTGATAGCATGTATTATCCTCAATTCCCCAATGTTTTTCTTTGCAATTGATTGTCACAATTATTGTTGTGAAAAGGATTTATTTGAGTCATTTAAAAACTAAATTATTGGCTTCGACTTCATGGGAGTACATTTAAAGAATTGTAGGAAACATTAAGAATCACAGTAGCTTTGTCCTGCTTTATATGTGCTCCTTGGGTAAAATAGTTCACTATAAAAATCATACGACAGATCCAATGACTGTATATTTAATTCAGAAATGGGGCATTGATTTTGCATTGACCAAGGTTTTTCAATTAGGGAAGAGTGTTGTAGAATAAATTGAACAGCAGCTCTCCATGGTTACACAAACACAACTAAACTTTGAAGCCCATAAATTGTCAGATTGTTCTGCTCCTTCAAAAGCATTGCCAAAGCATTGATGCAAGATCTCGACCTTCAGTTGCATCGACATTACCATGAATAAAGGAATTATCAATACAAGGCTAAATAGGAGCATTTGTCCATTATAGTAGACGTGATGGGTGATCTTAATTACTGTCAAGCAAACTCATACCTTATTTTGGAAATTCTCTCCTTCGGAAATGAATTATTGTTGGAAATGTTAAATGAAGTTTAAGATTGTAACTTATATTTCCAGGTTTAAAATCTGCAAGGATTTGGGGAATAGGGCAAAAACAAATGTTTGCTATGCTAGTAAGACTTGCCTAACTGAAAATCCAGCTTTCAGCATGTATTTATTACCATCATTTTAACTTGTTTAGCTACTAATTCAGGTTCAGAATGATTAGAGTTCAAGTATTAATTAAAAGTAATTCTCATTTTGTGCGAATTTCACATCCATTTCCACTTCTGGCTTTAGTGGTTCTGTGTGCATACAGCAGCAGGATTCTCGTTTGAGGATTGAGGGCACAGCTCTTTTTGGACTGGAAATGGTAGTGGAGGAGGTCTAATTGGGAATTTCCTTCACCTACTGGAAATCCCCATGAAAGCTACATACACTCATATCCTTCTCTCAGGTACCATTAACCTCTTTATGTGGCTTCACATCTTCCTCTCATTTCCCTGCAGATCAAGCAGAACCCATATAAACACTGATAGTTACAGTAAGTGCCTCCTTTTGCTTGGTAACTTCCATGTGTTATCTGATAACTTGGAGTGACAAAACATTTATCCCTTTAGTATCAAAGTTCCAAAATAAATGTTTTTAAAGAGTAGGTAAACAATTGCCTGCATGTTCCAGAAAGTCTGTCAATTATTTTAAAAGTTCTTCTCAATCTTTTAGCAGTAAGAAAACAGCCAAAGGTGATTGTATATTTAAGTAACGATCAAATTTTCTATAGCAATACTTGCATGTTGGCTGAGCATGGATAAGGCAGGAAATGGTTTGGGGTTAAATGGCCATTAAAAGGCAACAAAGTTTCATAAATGAGTCAGCACAAGCATTTTAATGGACCATCGGCTGTTTAGCAAACTTCGGATCTTTTGCTAACTAATACATTAACTCGGCTCATCTCGGCCAGCTCAGATCTTCTTAGTACCTAAAGTACAAGGAAAAAAATCCTCCCTGCTTGTCTTCATCAGGGTTTTCAATCAAATTAGTTTTGTTGCACACATCCCTTAAACTAAACTACAGTCAGCAGCCTGAAGATTATGCGTTCACAATTCACATCATTGAAGTTAATAGCATGAATTTGAGACAATGCACAAGATGCAGTCATGGTGGCAAGGGCAGTCATGGTGGCACAGCGGTAGAGTTGCTGTTACAGTAAAAATGAAGCGCCAGAGACCCGGATTCAATCCCAACTACGGGTGCTGTCTGTATGGAGTTTGTACGTCCCCATGATCTGCGTGGGTTTTTTCCGAGATCTTCGATTTCCTCCCACACTCCAAAGACGTACAGGTTAATTGGCTTGATTAATAGGCTTGATAAAAATGTAAAATTGTCCAAGTTGGCGATATGCAGAGTACTGCCCTGCCGACTACAAAATTCAGAAGGTTCAGAAGGATGTCAGTCTGCTGTACAAATAGCTTAAGTATATTTACTGAATATCCAGGCATCTGCTTCTTTGTGCGTGTCACAGATTACCTGTAGAGGGCACAGCACTGAAAATAATCTCTCAGTACTCTAAATTGCACAAATCAAGTCCACAAAATGTCTGCAGCCTCTTGTAAATGTAATGTATGCAACTGCCTTCTTTCATTTGCAGGTTGTAGGTATTGCTGTCAAGCTTAGCATTTATTTCCGACATCAAATTCTCGTTTATAAAATGATGACATAAATCCATAGTCTTAGAGGAACAGAGGCACTGCCCTAGAGTACTGTCAAATCATATGCTGCTACAACTTCAGTAAATCACGTACAGTGGTGGAGCTGGCAGAGCTGCTGCCTCACAGTGCCAGACACCAAGATTTGATCCTAACTTCAGCTGTTCTCTGTGTGGTGGTTGCAGATTCTCTCGTGACGGTGTGGATTCCCTCCAGGTGCTCTGGTTTCCTCATACATGATAAAGACTTGTGGGTTTGTAGGTTAATTAGCCCCTGAAAAGTGCTCAATGTGTAGGGAGTTGGTGAGAAAGTGGGATCACGTTGAATTAGTGTGAAAGGGTGATTAATGGTTGGTGTGGACTCCGCAGCAGAAGGGCCTGTTTGCATGCTATATCTCTAAACTAAAACTAAATTAAACACAATCATTGGCCCGTGATGCCTCCCACTGTGATCAACTTGCAGAGTCCCAACATTGGATGACAAATTTAGCAATGTTCTACTCCACCAGGTTTCTCAAAGGTCGCAGAATAGTAAGATTGAACGAGAACTTACCAGTTCGAAGGTTGATCGTTATTTCATGAGGAGTCGCGGTGAGGGATTTCGTGAAGAGCCCGCCGGCGCGCATGCTCGACATTCTTCAAAGTAGCGGTGTGGAATCACAGAAAACCAGTAACAGAAATGACTTGGCATAGTAAGATGAAAGAGACTCAAATTACCAGGTGAAGGTGATTGAGGGTTGGGCGTGGAGGGCACGAAATCCCTCACCGCGACTCCTCATGAAATAACGATCAACCTTCGAACTGGTAAGTTCTCGTTCAATCTTACTATTTCATTTCGGAGTCACGTGAGTGACTTCGTGAAGACTTCAAAGCTTCTGTGATTACACGCCCTGGACCACGTCCATGCTGACACACCACTAGCAGGGATGGATGGGAGGAACAAACTTGCTCAAATAGTTCATACTGCAAAACAAGACCATAGGTATTAACAACAAATCAAAACCCCTCAAGCGAGGACACCTCCACGTTCTTGACCTGCATTCAGCACGGCTTCCGCGAACTGTAGAGGAGCAGCAACAGGCTTGTTATAAAATCGCTGAAACACAGCTTCATTAGCCCATCCTGCTGTGGCGAGAATATGGTCCATGGGCACCTCCATGACCCTCGCCGCCGACGTCGATGCAGCCCTGGTGGAATGAGACTTGAACACATTAGTGTCGCTACCTGACTTACCCAAGACAACCCGGAGCCACCTGGATATCGTCTGGACTGTCACCCGATGATGAGTCTCTTATGAGTGACAAGCAGGTATCTCTCCATTCCTCTGATGCATGCCGTCTCGTTGACATAGTGACGGATATGTGAGGCTAAACACAGTCTGGCATCTGCGGGGTATGCCAGGAACTTCAGCTGCAGCCCTGTGCACCCAGGTCCATGCTGCTTTAGTAGCTCATCAACGAAGAAGACTACTTCTGTAGGGGTAGACATCAGTCTGTCGACACGTAGTTTATGCAGTGTCTGTACCCTCGGTGCTGAAGTCAGCGCTAGTAACATCACCAGCTTCATGGTGAGTTCGTCCAGCTGGAGCCCTTCCATGAGGGACCACGTCCTGAGCAGGGTAAAACGTCCCTGACATCCCAGGTGATATTGCAGCGTGGTGTAGGCGGATTCATATTGAATATACCCCGCATGAGTCTGGACACTAGCCTGTTCGATCCCACCTCAATCTTGAGGTAGAATGACAGCGCGCTCCTGGCGCTGTTGATGGCACTGTAACTTAAGTGTTCATCGTGGTGCAACCCCGCGAGGAATTCCAGGACGTCGGTTATAGTCACGTCATCATACGTGATGCGAGAGCGGCTGCAGTAGGCTTCCCACTTCGTGATATGTGAGCGGTATCTTCGCCTTGTTGACTCTCGACATGACGCCCCAATGGTATCCATGGTCCGAGTTGAGAGGCCGTATTGGGCTAACGGCCTGTGCAAAACCTGCAAGCCAACAAATTTAAATGGCCATGGCAGCGATGTGGCTCCCCTGAGACAGGGTGAGTAACCAATTCTGGGCAACCCTTCAAAAGGACCCAAGGCTCATAGAGCATGTCAAAGACCACCGGATACCACGGCTGTGTAGGCCAGTCGGGTATAATAAGGATGCCCTTGGCTGCATCCATCTGACTCTTTCGTAATACCCGACTGATGAGGCAAAACGGGGGGAATGCATAGAAAAACCAATTCCCCCAGTCCAGCGAGAATGCATCTAGCACCATAGCCCCAGGATCTGGTTCCCACGAAACGTAGGTTGGTACCTGATGGTTCAACCGGGACGCAAAAAGGTCAATATCCGGTTTCCCAAATTTGGCTGTGATTTTAGTAAAAATTTCAGGATGCAACATCCATTCAATATTGTCATTGAACTTGCGTGACCTGGCGTCCGCCACAGTATTAAGCTCACCTGGCAAATAGGTAGCTGAAATCCAAATGTCTCTCTGAACACACCAGAGCCAAATTGAGTTAGCCAATTTATCACATGAAACTGACCTGGTACCGCCCATATGGTTTAAATATGCCACCGCTGTGGTGTTGTCTATTTGGAGACGGACAGGTGCCCCAAAACCCTTGGAACAATAAGCACGAAGTCCGTGGAATGCTGCAAGTAGCTCCAAATAGTTGATCCCTTGTGACAACAACATAGTAGCCTCAAGGGTATCCCATCTGCCCCCGCAACTAGAGGAATGATCCGTAGCTCCCCAGCCATAAGAGCTCGCATTAGTTTGCAAGTATACCACCGGATTAGCCTCAATGATAGGCTTAAACGAGTTACTAATGTGGCGCACCCACCATCGTAACTCATCCGTCGCTTCAGGCGGCAGCTGCATTGGTCGATCATAATGACCAGTGTGCTGTCTTAACGCAGCGATCTTGGCCCTTTGCAAATTCTGATAATGCAAAGGCCCATATCGGGCTGCCGGAAACAATGCTACAAGTTTGCCAATTACTGTAGCTGTATGACGAATCGATGGTATACCAGTGGTGATTAAACTTTGACACACCTGGGTGACCTCCTCAACCTTATTAGGTGGTATGGTGACCCTCATGCGAATAGAGTCCACCGTAACCCCAGATGATGAATTACCTGGGAGGGGCAGAACTTTAATTTGGCTGGATGGACAATGAATCCCAGCTGCTGAAATAAATTGACTGCAGCTGCAACACCCTGTTGAGCCAATTCCAGGGTGTGGCCCACAATTAAGATATCATCTAAATAGGCCATTACTATATGATGTCGTTAATAAGCCATAATTGGCTTCACCAATTTAGTGAATAATCGAGGGGCTGTGGTAAGCCCATTGGGCAAAGCCCTATATTGCCAGAGTTGACCCATCCAGATAAATTTCAGAACCTCCTATAACTGTTTCAAAGTGTCCATTTTGAAATGAGTATATGTTACAAAAGTATTTAAACTAGTCAGATCAATAATGACCCGACAGCCTCCATCCTTCTTGGGTCGAGTGAATATATTGGAAACAAATTCCACGGCTCATGAACCGTTTTCTCTATCACTCCCTTCTGCTCTAGCCTCAAAATTTCCTTATAGCCTGCTGCCTGTTCTGCAGCAGACAATTTAAATGTACGACCAGGCCTGTGCTGGGATGGAGGAATGTCCACATTAAGAAACTCAATGCTATGACCCTGAACATTTCGTAACACATACTCATCATCAGTAATATCACCCCATGCACCCAAAAAGAACCGAAGGCGCCCACCAACATGTGAGGTTAGACAAAGAGAAAAGAGAGAACCAGACCGCCTCACCTCCGTGGTTACCGGCGGTCCTTGACACGTGTGGGTGGACATGGAGGTGCTGGGTTGGCTTGAGGGCGCGGCGTCCTCATCTTCCACCAGGGTTTCTGCTGACCTTGTCCTAAAAAAGCCCCCTGGTGCTGGGGCGGTTGGTAACGAGGTGGAGCTGGAGGGTAGGTCCTTGTAGAGGTGCTGGCAGACCCTCGTGGTCGAACAAGCGGAGCTTTCGAGCCCGACGGCGTGGGGGCACTGTGAAAGTGCATGAGTCCCACCGTATAGGCTTGTTCGTCAAGCTCTTTGACCCTCGTCGAGGATCTTCGCCAAAGAGCTGACGGGGCGGCAGCGGCGGCGGTGGTTTGCACAACCCCGCAAACTTAGGGTTGAGCGCCGGGCGGATGCTGCTTTTGCGGAACCCATTGATCTCATGTTGAGTTGCGCACAATAGAGCCAGAGCATCCTCCTGGTCCAAATTTAATTCATCCCCATCAACCGACCGCACAAAGGCGGTAATACCGGCCGGGAGGAGCTTCAGGATCCGCTGAATTTTTCAGCTCCTGTTGACGGATAGCCGCACTGATGTTGCCCCATATCGGCGTATTGATCACAGGCACGTTGAGGGAGTTGCAGTTGGATGGAGCCTTGTGACGGCTCATGGCCTGAATGAGAACCTCCTCCTGGAGCTGATGGTTGTTGAGGAAGTCCACTGTGGCTGCCAATTTTGAGTTCGGGGGAAGCCCAGACGAGTATGGGCCCGCGAACTTAGTGGCCACATCGAGAAGGCCCTCCGCTGGTAAATCCGACGGAGGTGGGATGGGGTCGACCAAAACATCCTCTTCCTGCTGCTCCAGGCTGATGGTAGAAGTTGGTGAAACAGCCCTGTGCCTGTCGCTGCTGGACGCTTGCTGCTGTTGACCATGAAGCAGGAGCTCCAGCAGCCGCTCCATCCGGTCAATACGCCCTTCACCGTGAACACTCAGGTGGTCGGAGTCCTCCGGCTCTGAAAAATGGCCGGGGCCCCTATCATCGGCCCGCACCTCATCGAGGCCCACCCGGTGCCGGTAGTTGTCGCTAGCAGCCGCCGAAGCGAAACTGCTCGATTCCTGCGCGGGCGTGTTCAACCGCCTCCGTTTAGCGGGAGCGGACGCCGCTGCCACTAAGAACACTTGCGACGTGATGTCGGCACCAGCCGCAGCCTGGATACCTGATGGCCGCGCAGGCTTGCCGGCAGCCCACATCGTGGACCTCGCCGACGCATGGTCTCGCCCACCCATCCATAGGGGGCTCGGCGACCGTGCCAACCGACCCATCCCGGATTCGAGAGTTGGGGGGCGTCGACTGCCTCACAGCCGCCCCGGGTCCCGCCCTGGAACCTGACCGCCCTCGGCGGCAGGCAAAGCCTTAGCCCCGACAGGGTTAGACTTGCGGGCTCCTGCCCTGCCCCTACTCGGAGGGTTGAGTGAAACGGGCCATGCAGCTGCACGCACCCTTCTGCTCGAGGTCGCCAGCAAGCCTGCTGACGACCTGACTGCCATGGCAGGGTCCTCCTGCACTGGCGGCACACCACACTCCTGCTCGTCAAACTCCTCCGAACTGTGGTGTGCTGGCGGATCCGGACCTGTAACACAGGACTTACCGACATTCCCGCCCGTGTCCCGGCCTGCCCGATATCAACGGCTCCGGGACTGCTGACCGGCGACCTCTTTCAGACGTTCTCCGGCCTTTGGAGCTCCCATCCATGTCCTTGCTGCGAAAACAAAGTAACACAACAAGGACCACCAACGCAAGGTAGGATACTTACCTCAGTGGTTCCCTTACGAAGGGCTGGCGAGGAGCGCGCTCCACCGCCAGCCGTCGCAGCAACGCGATGCGACGATATGTCGAGCATGCGCGCCGGCGGGCTCTTCACGAAGTCACTCACGTGACTCCGAAATGAAATTGATCCTTCTTTAATAGATCCCTACCACAAGCTTCCAATTACAAAAACAACTCTCCATCTCTGAGTCATAGATTTATAGAGTGATACTACGTGGAAACAGGCCCTTCGGCCTAACTTGCCCATACCAGCCAACATGTCCCACCTGCCTTGGTTTGGTCCATATCCCTCCAAACCTATCCTATCCATGTACCTGTCTAAATGTTTCTTAAATGTTGAGCTAGTCCCTACCTAAAGTACCTCCCCTGGCAGCTTGTTCCATACACCCACCACACTTTGTGTGAAAAATTACCCCTCAGATTCCTATTAAATCTTTTCCCCTTCACCTTAAACCTACGTCCTCTGGTCCTCGATTTTCCTACTCTGCAGAGACTCTGTACATTACCTGATCTATTCCGTTCATGATTTTACACATTTTATACCAGCACCCTTTGAATTTTGAAGAGGGTAATTTGGGAAATTGGATCTGAAATGGATTTAGTGATCTGAGATTAAGAGATACTTTTTGGTTTTGTTTCCATATCGACCATGTCAATCTAATGAACACTCGAAGTCGCCTCTTAAAAGTATAATCAAATTAGTCAGATGAGTTTTCCTTTAAATACAGAGTAATTGTGCTTGATTTATCCCTGGCTCTCCAAGTTCTGTTTAATAGTAAGATTAAATGAGAACTTACCAGTTTGAAGTTTGATCTTTATTTTATGAGGAGTTACGATGAGGGATTACGTGAAGAACCCCATACAGCCTTTGGTGCGTCAATCTTCAAAGCAGCGGAGTGAAATCACAGGTAACAATGATTGAAGTATAATGGTAAACTATAACAGAACTCAAAACAGAATCAGCAAACACCCCAGCCTTGTAATCGGTTTATGGTAAAACCTTTGGAAGGTCAGCTCACTGGACCATCCTGCGGCTGCGACGATATGGTCTATAGGCACGTCCATCGCCCTTGCCATGGACGTTGATGCCGCCCTGGTGGAATGAGATTTGAATTTATCAGTATCAATCCCAGCACTTCCCAGTACCTGCTTTAACCATCTTGAAATTGTTTGCACCGACACCTTGCTGTGTGTTTTTTGTCGCTAATAAATAATGCAGACTCTGTTCCTGTAGGGCTCTGGTGGCCTCAATGTAATGGAACAAATGTGATACTACACACAGGCGAGCATCTGTGGGGTATGCTGAAAACATAATCTTACATCCTGTCATGCCTATTCCACTATGTTTGAGCAAATCATAGACATAAAAAGTAATGGCATCTGCCAATACCTGCATTCTTTCTAGCCGTAGCTTCTGCAATGTTTGCACATGTTGGGCTGATACCAATGCCATAAGCATGACCACCTTCATGGTTAGTTTGGCTAGAGATAGGCTTGCAACAGGAGACCACTGGCGAAGAATCATAAGAACTTTGCTCACATTCCAACTACCGGCATACCTGGGTTTAGGGGGATTAGAATTAAAAACTCCCTTCATAAATCGAGAAACTAACGGATGTGTCCCTACTGAATGTAACTCTGAATTCATGGGTAAATAAGAAGACAAAGCACTTCTGGCTGTATTGATCGCACTATAGCTTAATCTTTGATCAAAATAAAGAGTGGACAAGAACTCCAATATGTCTGGGATGTCTGTAGTTTGATATGAGATATTCTGCTGTCGACAGAATTCTTCCCACTTCCTTATTGAGGTGATGTACTATGCAGGCCGACTTGAGACCATCCACGGTACGATCAAACAGTCCTCTCCCCAGGTATGGCCTCCTTAAAATCTGCAAATTAACAGATTAATACGATCATGTAAAGGATGTTGATTGCCAGTTACTGGATTTACCTGTAGATTTTTATGTTTGGGAATAATCATGTGAGGCTGACTAGCCATTTGTAATACAAGAGGAAACCATGGTTGTGTAGACCAATCCAGCACTACCAATACTCCTGAAGCAGAGTCTTGCTTGATCTTTTGCAAGCATCTACTAATGAGACAGAATGGAGGAAATGCATGAACAAACATTCCACCCCAGTGCAGCGAGAATACATCCTCTGCCGCTGCACCAGGATCTGGTTCCCATGATACATATTTGGGAAACTGATGGTTTAGTCTAGAAGGAAACAAGTCAATATCTGGCATTCCATACTGAGCAATCACTTGATTAAATATGTCCTGATTTAACATCCATTCTATGTTATCATTGAATTGGCGTGACCTAATGTCAGCGACTGTGTTGAATCTACATGGTAAATATATTGCTGAAAGCCGAATATTTTGGTCAATGCGCCAGCTCCAAATCTGATTAGCCAGTCTATCACAAGACTGTGACTTGACTCCACCCATGTGGTTTACACATGCCACTGCTGTAGTGTTGTCAATCTGAGCCTGCACATGCAAGTCCCCCCTGGCAGAGCAATAAGCTTTACGCCCATACCAGGTTCCCAACAGTTCTAAATAACTGATCCCTCTTAATTGAAGAAGGGGTGTCTCATCAGTATTCCATCTGCCTCCACAACTGGACATATCTGTAGCATTCCAACCCAATGCATGTACATCAGTCTGTCATATTATTATGGAAGGTGGTTCCACCAAAACCTCCCTAGAACTTTTTGAAACAATTATAATCCACCGTTGAATGTCGGAAATGGCCCCAGCTGACAATTGCATATGCCTATCAAACTGGCCCACTTGTGTCCTCAGTGCCTGTTCTTTTGCTCGTTGTAATTGTTGATATTGCAGAGGTCCATACTACACAGCTGGAAAAGCAGCTACCAATTTACCAATTAAATAGGCTACTTGTCTAATTGAGGGCCGTTGTTCGCGAAGGAGATTAACATAATCCTCAATTATCTGCTGCAATTTGTCCCTAGGCAAAGTTACTAACATGTAATTTGAATTAATGGTAAATCCCAAATAATCAATGATTTGAACTCGTGATAATTTGGATTTATCTGGATGAATGATGAACCCTAATTGTTCAAAAGTGAGTTTAACAATTGGAACAGATAACTCAGCTACAGCATGTCTTTCTAACAATTAAAATATCATCTAAATAGGCCATTACTACATGCCCCTGAGCTTGGAGTAATGCTAGAACATTACTGTTTTAACAATTTAGTAAATAATCCAGGATCTGAAGTTAACCCATTAGGCAGTGCTTTGAATTGCCACAACTGAGTCATCCAGATCAATTTCAAATACCTCCTATCATCACCATGAGTAATATGCATCCTTTAAATCAAGGCTGGCCATATGACACCCTTTGGAACCAAGATGTTTAGCCGTAGAAAAAGTTTCCATTTTGAAATGCCCATAGCAAACAAATGAGTTCAAACTCGTCAGATCCAAAATAATTCTACATTCCCCAGTCTTTTTAGACCTAGGAAAAACACTTGACACAAACTGATGATTTTGACGAACTGACTTCTCAATCACCCCTTTCTTGTGTAATGTATTAATTTCTGTTTGTATGAACACATTTTCTCCTTCTGAAAATGTAAGTTTCCAACTTGGAACATGCTGATTAGGTGGACACACAGTAGAGTAAAATTCAATTTTTATCCCTTCAATACTGTTAAGTATAAATGAATCTGATGTTATCTCCTGCCATTGTTTGAGAAAGAAATGTAATCTTCCCCCAATTTGAATATCTATTTCACTTGATTCATTCTCTTTAAGAGGCATTTTTCTCACCTGCATATGCCCTGGCTTACCTTATTGGCCCCGGCCCTTTGTAGGAAAAGTCATCCTTCCCTTCACACCAGTGGCTGCCTGCCAGTTCCGATAATGCAGACTTGACTGGCTGGTTACTTCACCGGCATCCGAACTGGTACCCCGCCGGTAAGAGAAAATCCTCTTTCCTTGTTTGCCACTCGGCTTAATGAGGCCCATCGTTTTAGCGTCCTCATGACACTCTTTGACTCGCTTGGCAAGATCTCCTCCAAATAAAAGATTGGGTGATTATACGCTGGGCGGCTTGCACAAAGACGCCAGATTGGGATTGATAACTGGCCTAATAATACTTCTTTTAATATTATTGATTTTAAAATAAGCACTACAGAGTCCCAGTGCATCTTGATGGGCTTCTGACATATGCTCTTTATCTACTGTAATGGCAAATGTCGTAAGCCCTGCTGAAAGTAGTTTTAGTACCTTTTGAATTTTTAATTCTTGAGCTCAGGCTGACACCCCCAACTGTATCCAGATCAGATGGTTTACCATAGACACCTTAAGTAAACCACAATTGGTAGGGGCTTCATATTTTTTTGCCGCCACATCCATGGACAATTCCTGCAGCTGATGAGAGAGCACATATTGTATAGCTGAAGCCAATTCATCCCCTAACGACTCTCCTGCCTCTCTAGGCACTGCAAATGTTTCTGCTATATTAGGGATAATTTCCAGCTCCACTCCCTTGTGGCTCTCCTCCACCACTGACTCAGCGCCAGCAAACTGCACCGGTATAATTTCCTCCTCAAAGGTAGGATATTCTTGCAGCCCTGTTATAGGTGCTGCGAGCACAGGCTCTCCACTAGCCTGGCGTGGGCACCACTCCTTCTCACGAAGTTCGTCCCTGTCCAGCATCTTCTGCAATAAGACCTCGACTTGCGTGAGCAACGGTCTCTCCTTTTGAGGATAAAACCTCCAGGCCCGACTCTAGGTCCACATGCCTATTTGACTTTCCAGTAGCCTTACGCACTGCTGGCATAGCTACGTTGCTCACAGGCAGCGGGTCCGGTGTCGCTAACTCCATTGCTGGCGTCGGACTTGGTGTGTTAAGCGGGCCTCCGCTAACAATACTATCCTGGTCATTGACCCTTTTTGCTGCGGAGCACTTCGCCGACACCACCTTCACTTTCTGTAACATTTTTAACAGAGTATCGACAACTGCAGAAACAGAAAACTGCAGCTACAGAAAATGAACGCTAGAAAAGTTTGAAAACTTACCTTCTGTTTTAAACTTACCGTTTGGAGGAGCTCTGCTGCTCCAACCGGCCAACTACACCAAAGCGTCTGACGTAATAACACACCAACGGTTGTACGGGGTTCTTCACGTAGTCACTCACGTGACCCCTGTAAAATTAAAAGTAAAATTCTGCTCTTCAGATGTTTTATTCTAAAAGGATCTAATTACCGTTAATATTAGATTCACTGGCATCTGCCTACCTGTCTCATTCCTGCAGTCTTTCTTGAATTAAAATGCTGCATTTGTTACCCTCCAGTCATTTGGCACCTACTTTGTAGCCAGAGTTGATTTGACAAATTCTACTAGAGCGCCATTAATCTCCTCCCTTGCCTTCCACTGTAGCATAAGATACATCTTTAGTTTAGTTTAGTTTAGTTTAGAGATATAGCGTGGAAACAGGCCTTTCGGCCCACCGAGTCCACGCCGACCAGCAATCCCAGCAATCCCCGCACATTAACACTATCCTACACACACAAGCGAGAATTTATACATGCACCAAACCAATTAACCTACATACCTGTGCGTCTTTGGCGTGTGGGAGGAAACCGAGGATCTCGGAGAAAACCCACACAGATCACGGGGAGAACGTACAAACTCCATACAGACATAATCGGGATCGAACCAGAGTATCCGGTGTTGCAAGCACTGTAAGGCAGCAGCTATACTGCAACGCCACTGTGGCCGTCTCTGGAGGCTCTGGGGATTTATCCACTTTTGAACCTGCCAAGACATCTTCTTGAATAACAGGTTCCACATTTTGCCATCCCCTCCCATTCTGATACTTTCACTTATGTCCTCAGGCATCCTGCACAGATTTTGTCTTTGATCCCTACTGGCCGACAACTCTTTCTCTTGTTACTCTTACTCTTGAAATACTTAAGATGCATTGGGATTTTCCTTAATTTTTTCTATTAGTGTTATCTCATATCCCCTCTTCATCATCCTAATTACCTTTTTTTAAATAACATCGACACATTCTAGGTTTCTGAAGGAAAACCTGTAGTTTCTGCTCTCTGAGCCATCGTTTTTCTCTTTATCTAACCCCCAGTATTCCTTGACATCCAGAGTTCCTTTACTTTAGACATAGACATAGAGTCATACAGAACGGAAACAAACCAGTTGACCCAACTCGTCCATGCCGGCTATCTAAGCCCTATCTAAGCTAGTCCTATATCCTTCCCATCGTTTCCTATCCATGTCTAAATATCATTTAAATGTTGCTATATACTTGCCTCAACTACTTTGCTTCGAGCAGCTCGTTCCATATATCCATTAGCATGTGTGTGACAATGTTGGTCCCCTCTGATTCCTATTACATTTTCCCCTCATCTTAAACCAGTGCCTTCTAGTTCTTGATTCTGCTTCACTGGGAAAAAATACTTTGTGAATTCACCCTATCAATTTTACTTCGGAGTCACGTGAGTGACTACGTGAAGAAGGCCATCAGCCCGTATGTGCGTCATTACGTTGACTCGCTTTGCGCAACGAGCCGACTGGCAGTAGCGTTGCTCTGTCCAGCGGTAAGTTAAACCTGAAGGTAAGTTTCACCTTATTCCCAGGTTTTGTGTTTTCTTTTTCTGCAGGAATCTCTGTACAGAGATATATCTGCTGCACTAATTGGGGCGAAGTCCAGATGGGCCGTGAAACTGGTCATGGACCGCGGGGAATACTGGTCTCGGACCACGGATACCGGGACCAGGGGGAACAGGCTACAGAGACTGCGGAAGTGCTGGCGGCCGTCAGGTTCACCACCAAAGTCACTGACAACACAGTCAGTGGCTTCCAGACCGGCTGTGGTTCCCAGGAGGGGGCTAAAACAAACCACAAGCCGGCAAGTTCTGTGAAGTCAGGCCAGGAGGGTCCTCCCCCCCCCCCCCCCCCCGACATACACTGGTCATCTGCTCCAGACCACTGTGGTTCCCCAGGAAGGGGGTAAAACCAACAGCCAGTCGGGTAGGCCTGTGGAAGTCAGGCCAGGAGGGACCCCTCCAACATAGAATCATAGAAAATAGGTGCAGGAGTAGGCCGTTCGGCCCTTCGAGCCTGCACCACCATTCAATATGATCATGGCTGATCATCCAACATATAGCGGTCAGCCGCTTCCAGACCGCTGTGGGTCCCCAGAAAGGGGGTAAAACCAGAAGTAAGATGGTCAGGCCTGTGGACCAAGGGAGTCAGGCCAGGAGAGTTTCCCCTCCCTCAATGGGTAGCATCTGCGGACGCCTAAACCCCACATGGAGCACCTGATGGAGAGGTTGCTCCAAAGAAATATGCGCCAAAGAAGGGAGCTATCTGAGCCCGAGTATTATGGAGAACCCGCGGCAGCGGCACCTGTTTCAGGGCTGCACAATGTCTCCCTCTCTGAGGAGGGGAGCATTCAGTTCCTCTCTGGCTCAGAGCAAAAAACCTGATATAGGTCCGTAAGAGGGGCCATGTCAGCGTAGGTATCCTCAGGGGCCTGCGGCAGCACCTGTTTTCAGGGCTGCCTATGAATCTCCCTCGCTGTGGAGGGGAGTGCGAATGGTCAGTGTGTAACTGACTTCTAAATTGAAAGTATGTCCATGGAACATACTGGAGCACATGCATTATGGCTTCAAGAGATACTCGCAAATGAAGGTGTTGCTGCCAGAAGAGTTGGTCTCCAGCCATTGGCAGAATATCCGCAAGGGCCCAGAGTTCTATCAAGCTATAAGTGCCGGCAATAAGCGCTATCAAGGTGACATTGGAGGGCATGAAATCCAGGAAATGAAACCAGCCGCCGAACCTCTCTTCAGGTAAGACTTATCCCACAGGTAAGACCAGGATGAGGAAGCAAAAAGCTGTTGGGCTAATCAAGGTACCGACGACGAGCAAAGCTTCACCGGTAGGCGACGACACACCCCACGCCTCCATAGGGGGTAAGCGGTTCACTGAAGCCAGTGGCAGCTTGAAAGCTGGGCACGGAAATATGGCCAGAGTTGTCTTTCGAGGCAGGCTCAGAATTATGGCCGGAGTTGTCTTACGAGGCAGGCTCAGTATGATGAGGTTTTCAGACCAAGGCCCAAGCCGGTCTCAGGGAAAATATGGAATCCATGCACCCAACCAGTTTTACCCTCCAATCAAGGATGGGAAAAAAGAACCCACATCAGGGGCCTTTGGGCTTACCATGAGACCACCGGTAGCCATGGAGGTGGGTGGGTCTCGTGAGATTCAGATCTGTTTTTAAAAAACTGATGATTACTTTATACTGCACAACATACATAGGTTCCAAGCAGACTTGGAATTGTGGCCAGATTTGCCAATCGAGGCAGGCCCAGTATTATGGGCAGGATTGCCTTTCAGAACAAGGTGAAAGATGGAGGATGTCACTTCATCCAGATTCAACTCGTATGTGCAGTATAGACTTTCAGAATAGGTTGTTACTGTCTAGCAATTGATTTCTATTAGCTACATGGCAAGCATCGATCTCAAAGATGCATGCTATTCAGTTCCAGTTCACAGGCATCACCGGAGATATTTGAAATTTATCTGGATGGGTCAATGATAACAGTTAAAGCGTTGCAAAATAGGCTAACTTCAGCTCCAAGATTATTTACCAAATTACTAAAACCAGTGCTTGGGCTGCTCAGAGCTCAAGAACATTTGTTATTGCCTATCTGGATGATGTTTTAAATGTTGTATTTTACTAAAAATTAACTGCTGCAGCCTCAAACTATATTTGAGAAATTGGGGTCCCTCATCCATCCAGTTAAATTTAAGTTGATACCAATCAGAACTATTGATTATTGGGATTTACATTTAACTATCAAGTTAACAGGGACTCTGCCCTGGGGCAAGAGATGCAATTAACAGAAGCCTGAAACAACCTCATTGTTATGAAGCAGCCTTCTATTCATCAAGTGTAATTGGCAATATAGCAGCTGTGTTTACAGTGGTGCAAATTGAGCCTTTGCATTATCAATCACTCACAACTCAGTACTTGATTAACCTCTCAAGTACCATATAGGGCATTATTAATAGACCTATGCAATTACCAGCTGAAGCTACCAAAGTCACAATGGTGGCAGTAATCAGCATTACTCCAGTAATTTTGGTTTGTAATCTTCAGTAATTACAAACTGATGCTAATGCTCAAAGATGAGAAATTACGAATGCCATCTCCAGTTACGGAGGCGGATGTGGTTTGCATGAGTTACCAATTTTTCAGTTATTGGTATCAACTACCTATAAACACTAGTTTATTTTAAACACTAGTCTGAAGAAGGGTCTCGACCCAAAACGTCGCCTAACTCCTTCGCTCCTTAGATGCTGCTGCACCCACTCCAGTTTCTCCAGCCTTTTGTGTACCCTCGATTCTCCAGCATCTGCAGTTCCTTCTTTAACACCTATAAACACTAGGTACATTCTATAGGATAAAGGTTATTGTGAGAATATGCATAATTTGCATGCTCACCTCGAAGTTGATATACTATGGTGGTGGCATAGGTTAGTCACATGGGTGCAATCAAGTTAAAGTATCCTGTGATATTTACCTAACCTCATTTGACGCTATTGTATCATCACGTGAAATCAATGACAACACAGAATGGATGTTGGATCACAAAGTATTTAATGTCACTATGGCTCGATGGAACACCGAATATCGATATGTTTACACCCAGGCATACAGTTGTGAGAGATACATTATCACCACACTGGGGAGGAATGTTCTAGCATGTCTTTCTTCCATTCTGCCTCATCAGTCGGGTCTTGCAATAAATCCAGCAAGATACCGCTTCACACTTTTCGAACTGCCTGACTGGCATAAGCAGCCATGGTTCTCGCTAATATTGGGAATAATATAGAACCTTATAATGGTTATTCAAAAACATAAAACTTTGCTGGTTCAGTCTGTGACTCAGGAAATCAGCCTCTGCATGATAAATCAATTCATTGACCTGCAGACTCTGAGCCGACTATTCCTGCGGCTCCGGTTGTCAGACCGATCCATGTAGTGTTCACTGCAGAGTGCAGGGAAAGTACCAAAATACAGTTCATTTCCACTTTAGCAGATGGGAAGCGTTTTTGTTTGAATACACATGTCACATACTATACAGCATAGATAACTGACATCTTAGAGTTCATTTTCATATGGGCCTTTGACAATAATTAAGTTACAGTGCCATTAACTGTGCCAATGTGCCTTCTCATCATATTTGCTGCAGCAAGTGGGACCCCCACTTTCGGGTCTCACCCTCTGATATCCAGAATTACATAGGATATCGTTATCTCAAGTTCTCCCAGGCCCAGTTACACGGAAGTATGGGACATTGACATTATGTTTACACTACTTCACTAGGGGGCTCCAGCTACATCCTTATCTTTAGTTGGCTCTCATAAGGTAGTTATCCTCATGGCACTGGCCTCAGTGCAACGGGTCCAGTCACTACATAAATTGCAACTGGACAGGATGGTTACATCTCCTAATAACATAATATTTTATTTTTTTGATTTAATTAACCAGAACTAAACAGGGGCGTTAGGTCTCAAACTAGTTTCATGGCATGCCCCATGGACCTTCGGTAATGCGTCGTCACACATTTACAACAATACGTCTAGGTCACCTAGAGCCTCAAAGGCTCCAAACAAGCAATGTTTGTTAGTTACAAAAAAACATCATAAAAAGTATTAGTTCTACCATCTCCAGATGGGTAAAAACAGGGGTTTTGGCTAATCAATGAGTCAATACTAATATTTTCAACACTCACTCCACCAGGGTTGCTACTACATCAGCACCAAGGGTTATGTACGTTCCACTGGACCACATCCTAGCAGCTACTTGGATGGTCAAACTAACATACTTTCCCAACATTTTATAATAACCCATTGCCAATCCGGGGGTATTTGCCAATTCCATTTTAGATTCTGTTTTATAGTTTCACTATTATTGTTCTTTGATGATTAAAGCCTCAACATTTTTAACAAACTAAGTAATGTCTGAATGCATTAAACTTTTTCACTCATCCATGGTCACTTCATGCAGTGTGTAATGCATGGATTCGTTTCCGGCATTAAATCACAGAGCTTTGAAATCTTCACGTAGTCATTCACGTGACTCCGAAGTAAAATAGTAAGATTAAACAAGAACTTACCAGTTTGAAGTTTGATCTTTATTTTATGAGGAGTTACGATGAGCGATTACATGCCGATCGCTCCCAACCATCATATCATAAAGGTCATCTGGTAGTTCTACTCTTCTCTAATCTTACTATGTTCAGTTCAACCATTATTATCTGTGATTTCACACTGCTGCTTTGAAGATTGACGCGCATGCGGGCTGACAGCCTTCTTCACGTAATCTCTCATCGTAACTCGTCATAAAATAAAGATCAAACTTCAAACTGGTAAATTCTCATTTAATCTTGCTATTCTCCTCATGATTTTATACACCTCGATCAGATCACCACTGAGTGTCCTGTGCTCCAGTGAATAAAGTTCTAGCCTGCCCAACCTTCCCCTACTGCTCAGTCCCGCAAGTCATAAGATCATTAGATCATAAGTGGTAGGAGTAGAAATAGGCCATTCAGCCCAGCAAGTCTACTCCACCATTCAATCATGGCTGATCTATCTTTCCCTCCTAGCCCCATTTTCCTGCCTTCTCCTCATAACCTCTGACACTCGTACTAATCAAGAATATATCTATCTCTGCCTTAAATATATCCACTGACTTTGCATCCACAGCCTTCTGTGGCAAATAATTCCACACACCTGGCAATATCCAGCTTAATGACATATTTCCTCCAGCAGTGTGACCAAAACTGAACGCAATATTCCAAGTGCAGCCTCACCAACATCTTGTAAAATTGTTATATAACATTCTGACTCAATATTCAGTTCCCAGACCGATGAAGGCCAACATGCCAGGAACCTTCTTCATCAACCTATCTATGTATTTGTACTCCTAGATCCCTCTGCTCCTCAACACTCCGCAGGGTCCTGCTGTTCACTGTGAAGGATCTGCTCTTTTGATTTCAAAAAATGATACACCTGACACTCAGATGAATTAAGCTCCAGTGGGGTGGGAGATTGCAACCTTCACGTGGTCCACCCTGTTTTGACGAATTCAATTAAATAAGATCAAATGGAACAAGTTGTCCTACAACTTTGGGCTGTGCACGCCATACACAAGAAGAAGATGCTCCAGTCTTCATTCCTTAGCTACTTACCCAACAGGTCAAGATCTCACTGTAATTCTTGATAACCATCTTTACTGTCTGTGATACCACCTATTTTAGTGCTATAAAGTGCAATTTTAATATCATGGTCCTTTATTATGTTAGTGTAAAGTATAAATAGAGTCCAATGGGGTTGATAGGATTTGGGAAAGGTTGGTTTGCATGATTGGGACTAAGCTGTGTTCACAACTCTTTTCTTTCCTTTGCAACTTGCCTTTTAATATAGTCAAACATCTTACTTATTGTTCTTGGAGATAATAATTCAATGCACTACAAAATTGTATAATGCTAGAAAAAGAAAGCAGGAGTCACCACTAGGCAGTCAGGTCTGTCATTTATATTCGGGTTAGTTTGTTCTTATGTACACCAAAATTCCATGTTGGGATTTCATTCAATTGGTTTCCACTAGTTACATATAGATGGGCTTAAAAGTAGCTGCTCCAATCCATTTTTGCCAGGGCCCATTTTATCACATAGATTTCAGCCTTCCCCCCTCAATTCAGGACCTTACATTTCAGATTATCTTTGTTTTTCTCCATAACAAGCTCTAGAACTACTGATTTATGACCCCCATTTCTTCACTGTGCTCCTATTGATAGTCTCTCCACTTGTCCAACTATAATTTTAAACAAATTAATCCAGTACCGCCTCTTCTCTCATTGTTTAGTTTAGCTTGGGCATGCAGCGCGGAAACGGGTTACCGAGTCCTTGCCAACCAGCAATCCCTGTACACTAGCACTATCCTACACACTTGGGACAATTTACAATTTTACCTAAACCGATTAACATAGAAACATAGAAACATAGAAACTAGGCGCAGGAGTAGGCCATTCGACCCTTCGAGCCTGCACTACCATTGAATATGATCATGGCTGATCATCCAATTCAGTATCCTGTACCTGCCTTCTCTCCATACCCCCTGATCCATTTCGCCACAAGGGCCACATCTAACCCTCTTAAATATAGCCAATGTACTGGCCTCAACTACCTTCTGTGGCAGAGAATTCCACAGATTAACCTACAGACCTGTACATCTTTGGAGTGTGGGAGGAAACCAGAGCACCCAGAGAAAGCCTAAACATTCACAGGGAGAACGTACAAACTCCGTACAGACAGCACTCATAGTCAGGATCGAACCTAGGTCTTTGGCACTGTAAAGCAGCAACTCTACCGCTGCGCCACCATACAGCCCTTTTTGTTAACGTTTCATCATGAGCAGCTGTGTAACAGCTTTGCAGGAACGTGTGTTGAGACAAATATTACTTGTTGCTGAAAGATCATTAACTAGATGGAAGACATGCTTTGATCAGCATGAACATTGGTCTTCTAGTGAAAGGGGGTCAGGAAGCAGCTGCTGTTGCCTGGCACATACCAAAGAGCAGGAACAAATGCTAAAGATACACTGAAGCCCACTGTAGTCGTCCAAAAGGCTGTGCATGGGATGACCACAATCTAGAATTCTGCCACCATTGGACACTGGCATTCTGTGCAGCAGCCTTTCAAACACTTAAAGGGAGAATTGTTTGAGGGAACACGAGTGGCATTGAGACATTGTAAAATAATGTGCTGAATTAATGGTACAATTAATATAAAGAGAGACATGTACCAATTGTATTTACTGAATATAATATGAATAAAGCGTATTATTGAAATAAAAAGACAATGTACTGGTTCAAAAAGCTCTCCTGTTTCGACTTTAAAAATTCCACCCCTTCTAATGCATGGAAGCTAATGTGATCCAGCTTATTTGTGAATGTTGAAATCCATCTGTAATTTTATCCTATTATATTTACAATTCATAATAATTTATCTACAAACCTTCTCCCTATTTCTATGCTGACATCCGAACAATAAATTAGAGCTACGGGTGGATATTTGAGCTTTTGAGCCTATTTCATCATTTATTATGGTCATGGCAGATTTTTGATCTCAATGTCTCTTTCTTGAACTATCCCCAGATCCTTTCATTTCCATACAATCCATTTTGAATTAAGCAATTAGAAATGTATCCTCTTCTCAGTCCTAAAAAGCTTTTAACTCTCCTTCTGAAATTGAGACACTGGTTCCGAATTCTTCAACCAAGGCAAACATCCTCTTTGCTTCCAACATGTTGAAACCTGTAAGAATTTTGTACATTTCAACAAGTTCTCTTCTCATTCTTGCAAAATTAAGAGAACATCAACCTGGGCTATTCAATATATCTGGTAGAAAATGCCACCATAGGAGAAAGCCTAGTAAATTTTCTCTACTCTTCCCCTTTTACGAAGTAAAAACAAAACCTTATACAATAGTCCAAGTACATCTTATTGAGGACCTATCTGACGTCAGTAAGATATCTTTACTCCTGCACTCAAATCATCTCATAATAAAGGCCATCATACCATTCATCTTCTAACTTTTTGTTGCATGTGCACATTCACATTCAGTGACACTGAGATCCCTTTGACCAGTTAATTTGTGTATAAAAGTATCAGAGTTCTCCATATTATACTTCATAGACTGTGAACAGCTAGGGCACAAGCACCAATCCTTGCAATAAAACATCTGCCATCTTGAGGAAGGCCCATTTATTCCAATATTTGCTTTCTGTCCAATAACCATTTCCATGTCTGCATATCACCCCCAATTCCATGTGTACCGTTTTTGTTTACCAATCATCCATGTTGGACTTATCGAAAGCAATTTGAAAATCCAAATACACATCCACATGTTTCCCCGTTTCTGTTCTATCCAGTCAAATCCCCAAAGAGCTCCCATAGGTCAATTAAACAAGGTTCTCTTTTTTTCATACAATGACAATTCTGCTGAATCTTTAAAAAAATTTTTTACTTGTTCGATTACTATATTCTTCATTATGAATTCAATTATCTTTCAACATTTCATGTTAGATTAACCCCGCAAACCAGCTAATTTGTTCAGACATCACTTTATCAAACAAAATACCAGTGCATAGTTCTTCTGCTTGACCCCAGTCACCATCACTTCTTGGTCAGTGACCACTGAGACCAAACCATTTCTCAATATGTCTGTTGTGAGCTAGACTCACCACAATCAAAATTCAGAAAAAATCGGTGAAGATTAATAATGGAGGAAAAATTGTATGATGGAAACAAATACATTGCTTATTGCTGCTGTGTTAAGGTCTAAATTTTATGGGACAATTTGAGCAAGTACTGTTGCTGGAAACCTACTCAATATCCATAACTTCAGCAGTGGAGCTTTTATTATGGATAGAGATGCATCCTTGCAGGGTAGGATCAATGAATTATGTAAGAATTGAATTGGATGCAATACATTTGTTCAAACCCCTTGAAAAATTGCACGACATTTAGCCTGTCCATTTGGTCTGTGCCCAGAATGTATACTTCTCTGGGTACAAGTAAGCAAGAACTTCAATGTTTCAGGTCTTAGGTTCTGATATGAGAATATGATGTACTAAAACGTAGAGATAGTAGAGAATGTACTTCTCTAGCAAAGAAATGTGGAGATAGTAGTATGATTGGAAAAACTGCAAAACATCTCCCTATCAGGATAAAATAAACCAGTCTCCTAACATGATCATTGACAAGTGGCCCCTTACTGGCAAGTGAATGCACGATGTCACTGAGAGGTAGATTGGGTAAGAGTCTTCCTTGGTGCTCCTAATGATTTAACAACAGCTTTCACTCCCCAGTCTTGCACCTGAAGATTGGTCATTTTTACAAGTTACTGAGGGCTTCCAAATGTGTGCAGTTGTCAAATATGAATAACCAGCTTTACCAGAGGATAGAAGATGGAAATGTGTATTGTGTAAGAACCAATGCATGAGAAATATACTACTCTGGTGATAGAGAGAAAGGACAGTTAATCTCCATAGAAATGTGTGCATTGGAACAGATGAAAAATGTTGAACCTGTAAATATCTGAGAGCTCTTTAGACCTCCTGCAACATTTATTCACTGGTAATATTTTTCTGACCAGAGATATATTGATTCCATCCCAATTATTTTGCATGATTTTTGGCAACCCAATCTGTAATCCCCAAAAGATAAAATCCTTCCTTTACATAAAGGCTCACAGTGCTCGAAACATTCTTTTTAGTTTACCTAAGATTCTAGGGCATTTTCTTCCAACTGTTTTTAACCCTTTTAATTTTGATATGTAAGATTCAATCCACTATATCATGATATGCAAATCAGTTGTAATTTTGCAGTAAATACTGATAGCGAGACCTTCACTGTGCAATAGGTTCTGGCTGAGTTGAATTTATTTATATCTTCTTCAGCTGACAGCATTAAACCACACTCTGTGATTTAAATAAGACTTTCAGAAAATGTGGCAATATTCAATTACCCAGTGTTGCAGCCTGGGAAGTTGTCACAAAATTGATTAATAGCGCTCATGAAAAATAATTAGTTGACTGTACTACCAGGTCATGTGTAAAAGCCATTTTACTTTGCGAAAATTGCATTGAGTAAAGTGTGCTACAGTTAGACTGTGAAATTATAGATCTAGACTAACGAGAAATAGAAAATCTAAATGTACCAGTCCTAAATCTGTGTCTTATGAATAATAAAACAATAGATAATGGAGGACGAAAGAAAGGCAGCCTGGCAAAAGGACTATTCTATAATTTAATACGTCATCATCTCCTTAAAATGCCATTCTGTACATTGCTGTGCCTTAACCCAGGAAAAGGTCAAATGTAACCAGTGGTTAGCTTCATAGATTATCGGCAGTAACAAATGCCAACATGATGGCAAGGAACACGGAAAATGTAATTCTGAAGAATCCCATTCACCTTTGTCTTCAAGTTTTGAGGCCGCCTCTTCAGCTGCCTCTATCGATTTCTTCCCTTGTCTCAGTGCTCCAAATGGAGGATTAACCTGTGCCCTACTCATGAACATGTATCTCTTCCTGTTTCTCTCCTATCTCATTCCATGCTCTCTCTAAGCTTTTCTCTCTGAATCCCACCTCAGACTCCCTCAAATTAACTTTCAACAAACTACGGACCATCTAACCTTCTTTATTGATCCAAATGCCAGCTGGTATTAGTCAAAGTCAAAGTCATAGTCAACTTTATTTGTCACATGTACCAGCTAAGGTACAGTGAAATGAATTTGCCATGCAGCGATACAATTGAAAAAAAAACACACAATACACAATAGAATTTAACATAAACATCCACCACAGCATTCTTCACTGTTGTGGAATGCAACAAAGTTCAGTTAGTCTTCCTCCTTTGTTCATCTGTGGTCGGGGCCATAAACCCTCCATAGTCGCCGCTACGGACAGCCGGATGTACAGGCCCTCTCGTCGGGATGATCGAAACTCCGGCGTCGGGACGGTCGAACACACTCTGTGGCTTGGAGTGCCCGGATTATCAATTATCTCCACAGTTACTATTCTCTTGTACACATTTCTCATCTTTACCCTTGTCAAAAGTCTCACTCACTCACTCACTCACCACTCAGTGGTGACGAAAATATTTTGCATGCTGGCTTTCATCCTTAAGGCATGTTATGTTGCAGTTGTACAAGATGATGGTGATACCAATGTGCAATGTTGCATTTCGTTTTGGTCATCTTGCTGTAGGAATTATGCAATTAAGCTGAAAAGAATTTATGAGGATGTTGCCTGGGCTAAACAAACTGAGCTATGTGAAGAGGTTAGGCAGGTGAGGACGTTATTGCATGGTAGATAGTAGAGTGAGGGGTCATATAGAGATGTATAAAATCATGTGGCATTGACAGGGTGAATGTACACATTTTTCTCCATTATTGGGTATAAAGAATTAGGGAGTATTGATTTAAAATAATAGGAGAAAAAATATAATTGGAACCTGAGGGGCAAATTTTTCACACAGGGGGTGGTATGTATATGGAACAAGCTGACAGAGGAAGTAGTTGTGGCCGATACAATAACAACATTTAAGAGTCATTTAGGCAAATACATGGATATAAATGATTTAGATGGATATGGGCCAAATGCAGGAAAATGGGTCTAGCTTAGATGGGCATCTTGGTTAACATAGATGAGTTGGGCCTAAGGGCCTATTTCTGTGCTGTATGACAATGATTCTATGTCTATCACCACCTTATAGGTAACTTCAGTTTATTCTTAAAATTCCTTGAGGAATTGTTGAGTTCCAAGAACTGATATGTTTTAATTCCTCAGGAAAACATAAAGTACTGAAGGTCAAGCAGTAACTGAGGAGAGATTGAACAGATGACTTTTCGGATCAGGACCCTTCTTCACACTGATTATAGTTGGCTGAGAAAGTTGGAAGAAAGTGGTGGGAGCGGGAAGCCTGGCAAGTGGAAGGCAGATATAGGTAAGTGGGGTTTAATTGATAGATGGGTTGAGTAAGTCACACATGCTAGAAGTGAAAAGGAGACAGGTGGGGGGGGTGGGGGGGTAACTGCTTTTCCTGGTCCCTACCTGGTCGGAGAGGCGGCTTTTCTCTGGGCTGCATCTTCGACCCATCCTCGCGGCCTACCAGCGGGCCTGGAGCGGTGTTTCCTGAGGGGACCGCCCAGAACCTCGGCTTCAGCAGTGGCGGAGCGCTGGATCGCCATCGCGGGGTGGAGCGGGTGATGCCTTGCCTGGGTCGCCGTGCTGGAACTCTGGTGAGCTGAAACCGCCAAGACAAACATTGCAGAGCTGCAGGTCTGTGGAGTGGCCACTGTGGGCGGCAGTGCTGAACTTCAACATCGGGAGCCAGTGGGGGAGCTCCAGTC
Organism: Raja brachyura; assembly: GCA_963514005.1. The sequence continues at coordinate 94,555,642 of OY740781.1, forward strand.
AGCGCAACCTTGGCGGCTTCGGAAGCCACGGACTCCGGTAAGGAAGCGGCCGTTCCAGGTGTCCCAAGCTGCTGAGAGGATTCTCCTGATGCCGGAGCACCACCACCCGGCGAGAACGGCCTGGAACATCAGGCCTCCGCGAAGGCGACTGCATGTCATCAATCTACATGTAATACCGCAGAATGAAGAAGCAAAAACAGGTGTTTAGAAGTGTTTGCCAAGTAAATTTATTTAAAAAGGGTTCAAAGAATAAACCTAGCAATTATAGACCTGTTAGTTTGACGTCAGTGGTGGGCAAATTAATGGAAAGGATACTTAGAGATAATATATATAAGCATCTGGATAAACAGGGTCTGATTAAGAACAGTCAACATGGATTTGTGCCTGGAAGGTCATGTTTGACAAACCTTCTTGAATTTTTTGAAGAGGTTACTAGGGAAATTGATGAGGGTAAAGCAGTGGATGTTGTCTATATGGATTTCAGTAAGGCCGGTGACCAGTGGGGTGCCTCAGGGATCTAAACGTTTACATAACATAAGTATTCAGACCTTTTGCTACGACACTTAAAATGGAGCTTAGGTTCATTTTGTTTCCATTAATTATCCTTAAGATGCTTCTACAACTTGATTGGAGTCCACCAGTGGTAAATTAAATTAATTGGACATGATTTGGAAAGGCTCACACCTGTCTATATAAGGTCCCACAGATGACACTGCATGTCAGAGCAAAAACCAAGCTATAAAGATAAAGGAATTGTTGGGGGAGAAGGGCCTTGGTCAGGGAGGTGACCAAGAACCAAATGGTCACTCTGACAGAGCTCCATAGTTCCTCTGTGGATATGGGAGATCCTTCCAGAAGGACAACTATAATCTACAGCACTCCACCAATCAGGCCTTTATGGTAGAGTGGCCATACTGAAGCCACTCCTCAGTAAAAGGCACATTACAGCCCACTTGGAGTTTGCCAAAAGGCATGAGAAACAAGATTCTCTGGTCTGATGAAACCAAGATTTAACTCTTTGACCTGAATGCCAAGCATCATGTCTGGAGGAAACCAGGCACCGCTCATCACCTGACCAATACCATACCGACGGTGAAGCATAGTGGTGGCAGCATCATGCTGTGGGGATGTTTTTCAGTGGCGGGAACTGGGAGACTAGTCAGGATAAAGGGAAAGATGAATGGAACAAAGTACAGAGAGATTCTTGATGACAACTTGCTCCAGAGCATTCAGGACCTCAGATTGGGGCAGAGGGTCACCTTTCGACAAGACAAGGACCCTAAGCACACAGCCAAGACAACACCGCAGGACTGGCTTTGTGACAAGTCTGTGAATGTCCTTGAGTGGCCCAGACATAGCCCGGACTTGAAACTGTGCTGTGCATCAACGCTCCCTATCCAACCTGACAGAGCTTGAGAGGATCTGCAGAGAAGAATGGGAGAAATTACCCAAATGCAGGTGTGCCAAGCATGTGGCATCATACCCAAGAAGACTTAAGGCTGTATTTGCTGCCAAAGGTGCCTTCACAAAGTACTGAGTAAAAGGTCTGAATACTTATGTATATGTGATATTTCTTTTTAATTACTTTGCAAAACTTATTTTTAATTATGGGATATTGTGTGGAGATTGAGGATAAAAAAAATAATTTAATCCATTTTAGAATAAGGCTGTAACATAATAAAATGTAGAAAAAGTGTAGGGGTCTGAACAATTTCTGAATGCACTGTACCCCAGCATTTTGTGTCTATCTTCATGAGATGCTCTTCCTCCAGTTTGCATTCTGGTGATGGAGGAGGTCTGAAATAGAAAGGTCGGTATGGGTATGGGGTTGCAAGTTAAAAATGTTTAGCAACTGGGGGATCCAGCCAACCTTTCTGTCCTTGGCCGCCCCCATATACTCTTGGGGCACAAAGATGGTGAGTAGGAATGAAAACACCATTTTTTAATTTAGAGGATTCTAATGTGTGGGATTTTGCTGCTCAGTTGCAGAGTATAATTAAAGCTCAGATCACCAAATTTTTGGATACTGCTGAAATCAAGCAAAGTATTTATCTGCCATGACCTTATGATGCATACTTGAGTGCCATTCTTTATGTCTTACTCCTGCATCTATTGCTTCTGGTTTTAAGTTGCATCCAATTCTCCTTAACCACCTTAATTCTCAACCACTTAACTTTCCCTGAAGTATCAATTTTCTTTGAATCAACATTGGAAAAGGTAGAGTTATTAATTTTGGTCTTTTATATCCAACTACCAACCCCATTCATTTCCCTGGTCCCTATCTGTTCAAAATTATGCACATCCAAAATATCCAATTTGTTTGCATTCCAATTACATCACTGATATGTTACCAGGACAATTTTATCCATAATATATCCTATCTCCATTCCAGGTTCGGTTAATCTCCAATCAATATCTTTATGCATGCAACTGTATAGCTCTTCCCACAAATCTCCACAATATCCCTCCATTGACATGCTCATAAAATAAATCATGCCACCGATTCACATTCACATTTACCCATTCTCCCTAACTCACTGAGTTTTACCAGTATTATTTCAATGAAACATAAGATTTAGAGAGGGCTTGGCAATGGGGAAGTGGGGAGAATATTTCCTGTTACTGGAGAATCTAGAACTAAGGGCAGTTTCAGAAAAAAACAGAGAGGTCCAACTTAAGGTGGAGAGGAGGAGAAATTTGTTTTTAGTACAGTGGATTTTTGGAATTACCTCAACAGACTGCTGCAATGGTTGAGTCAATTCATGTACTCACAGCTGAGAAGACAAAATGGATAAGAGAAATAGGCAAGACGATGGAGCTGAGGCCAGGATTTGATGACACATGAACTGCATAGCAGGGTTTGGGGACCTTATGGCCACTCCTCCTATTCTTTATGGTCTTATTGTATTGTATTCAATTTATTGTTATTATCTCATTTTAGAGACAACAAAATGGATGTTCCTTGCAGTCAATAACATAAAAGTAAATAATAAATAAATAAATAAACTTTTTTTTTTTTTTAAAGCACAAACACAGAAGTTCACACACAACATAACCCCACAGCGGCACCAGAGTTAAGGAAGGTACCATAGTCCAGCCAGCCTCCCTGACGATCTTCCCAGATGTTCACCCGTGGGTTGGGGCCTCCCGAGCACCTGCAGGCCCTCTTGCTGGGAATGATGGAACTCTGACGAAAAACATCCTCAGCGGCCCGGACCTCCAGATCAGCCACCTCCCACCGGAGTCCGCGGCTCCCAAAGTCCACAGGCCGAGCCTGGTGGAGTCGCAGGACTCCGCGATGTTGGTCAGCGCCGCCGGCGTTGGGAGCGCCGTGAACCACAGCTCTGCGATGTCAGTGCAGCAGGCCCAGCACTCCAGAGCTCCAAACGGTGATCCCTGGTGAGGCATCGCCCGCCCCGCGATGTTTCCATCGCTGTGCCACTGCTGCTGGAGCTCTGGTCGGTCCCGGCAGGAAAGGCCGCGCCAATCCAGTAGGTAGGCCGCGAGGGGGGAGGGGGCTAAGGACGCGACTTGAATAATAGTCGCATCCTCTCCAGGAAGCGACTGGAGGATGGTATCCCCCCTTACCGTACCCTCTTCCCCTCACATAAAGACATTAAAAAAAACACAAAAAACGTCTTCAAATATAACAAATAAACAAAAAGATACCGGACTGAAGGCGGAGGCAGCTAGCAACAGCGCCACCGGATGTCCAGTATGTCGACCTCACTGTTTTAAAACACCTATCTTGTTTCAAATGTTCACAGTGGAATGTAGATGGGAATTATTAAAAACATTTAATGGAATATATTTTTTAATATGTTTATTGAATGGAGAAATGGATCTGAGACCGAGACTGGAGCAACCATGAGGAACTGTTTAGCTTGCTCCTGATCCTAACTCGTATATTATTTTCTCCAAAGTTTGTGGACCCTCCTAAGTTCTCCTCACATATTCAGGTCTGGCTTATTCAGCATCGTAAAGTTTAATCCCTGCACAAAGCTCTATCTTTATTTTTGAAGCCATAAAATGTATTTGCTTTGTACAAACTCAGATATATGAAATTAAAATGTTTTCATTTTTTGACTGAGACATTTTGAGAGGTTCCACTATATTAAAGAGCTATGAAAAAGCTGGAGATATTTTTTGTAAAATTTGAATTGCTTTTGACAAAATGTTGCAGGTTGGCAAGAACACTCAATGTCCAGGTATTGAAGTGGGTTGGACAAAGAATTAGATACAATTTAATTGAAATAATCTTACAAAGAACGGTACTAAATGGTTGAGCCATAAATTGATGCAACACAAGACAGGTCCTCTTGCGTATAACATCCACACTGACTGTTGCATCCACCTGTACTAATCTCATTTACCACAATAGGTCCACATCTTTCATTGCCTCTGATGTGGACTGGGAAGGAAAGTAACACCAGAGAGAATTTGTCTTTTTAAAAGATAAAATACTAATCAATATTTACTATCACCTAGACCAATTATTTTACAATAGGAGCATATTCATTTGCTGTCAGTTCCATATGTTGAAAACGGAAAGCAATTATCACATTTTATTGCATGTTTGATTGTAAAAAAAATCATTGTGAAGCCTAAAGTTAATTTTTTTGCCAACAATTTTAACTACAATTAATTGGGCTAACTTTTAATAAAACAAAGTTTAAATTTATTTTCCTATTACATAAATCATTACCATAATGTCAGGATTTGCATAATATAAAAAAAGCCTAAAGGAGCACGATTTAATCAGTTATAGTTCAGAGGAGTTGAAGTCCAAAGTGTAATAGAGCTAGTCTGATTTTGAAGACTCCAAGCGCAATCATCAGAATGCAATAGCTGATTACTCAGACCCACATTCAAGAGAAAGCCATGATTTTGAAACATTAGCCTCATTAAAACAAGCTGCTATAATCTGAGACTGCTCAAGTTTTCTACCTTCAATCTGCAAACAGAATCTTTGCTGATCACGATATAAAACAATGGCGACTTTCTTAATAGCTGCAACCCAAGTTATTGGGCATGCTCAGAGCTATACTGGGTGGCACAGAAGTAGAGTTGCAGCCTTACAGCGCCTGAGACCTGGGTTCGATCCTGACCATGGGTGCTGTCTATACAGAGTTTGTACATTCTCCCTGTGACTGCGTGGGTCTTCCCCATGTTTATTATCTGAATGGTGTCAGATTAGGAAAAGGGGAGGTGCAACAAGACCTGTGTGTCCTTGAAAGTAAGCATGCAGGCATACAGCAGGCAGTGAAGAAAGCTAATGGCATGTTGGCCTTCACAGCAAGAGTATAGGGGCAAGGAGCTCTTACTGGAGTTGTACTGCAGTTGGTCTTTTTATTGAGTCCAGATCACAAGATTAGATATAGTCCAGTCAGAGCTAAACACACTTCTCGGCATCTTCATTGTAGGTAGCGAGATCGGCAACCACGCATTGGTTTTCCAGTTGAGGGCATTTCAACAAGTGTTTCATTGTTGTGGTTCAATACCACATACGCAGGTGACATCATTGGAGTTATATCCTTACTTGTTTAGAGACACCTTGGCTCTGCCAACACCAGTTCCCAATCGATTGAGGAATTATCAACTGGTCCAACTTGCGTCTGCACCGGGAGGGAGTTGCTCACTTGCTGTTAGTCCCATGGTAGTTGAGGGAGGTAGAGTGGATATTCTATCATCCCATATGGAGATTTGTGCTTCACTTGTAATGCCAGCCTCAAGAGAAGTCACACAGTTAAGAAAACTGTTCCCCGACTTTAGGCGGCTCGGAAATGGTGTCTGGCCAAACATTAGATGTGGTGCACCTGTTATGCGCCGCTGGCGCTCCTTCATGCTGGATCCCGCTCTTCCGATGTCTGGCGGGGCTATGCCTGCCAGGAGGTAGAGGCTGTCAGTACATGTTGGCTTGAGACAACCTGTGACAAGTCTGCAGGATGCATTGAGGCTTCTTGGCATAGGTGGATCTTTCCCACACTGGGTATGCATACTTAGTAGTAGAATAGCAGAGGGCTAAGGCAGTGGAACATAGGGTCTGCTGCTAACACCCCATCTTGCGTCGGTGAGCTTACTAACAACTATGAGACCGCACCTGGATTTTACTTCGGAGTCACGTGAGTGACTAGGTGAAGAAGGCCATCCTCATGCATGCGCGTCATTATGTCTGACGCGTTGCGCACTGACTGACTGGCAGGCGCGCGGCTCCTGCCAGCGGTAAGTTTTAAACCTGGAAGATAAGTTTAAACTTATTTCTAGGGATGGGTTTTTTTTTGCAGGAAGCTCCTCACAGAGTTTGCCTGCTGGATTTGGGGCGAAGTTAGATGAGCCGCGGGAAACCGGTTATGGACCGTGGGGAGATCCCAGTCTGGACCGTGGAAGCGCGGGTAGCCGGCGACTGTCGGGTTCGCTCTCAAGTCACTGACAAGGAGGTAAGTGACACCCAGGGGCGGAATGCGAGTGGGGGTTTCTCCTAGTATGGGCTCCCAGACCGCTATGGTCCCCCCAGAGAAAGGGGTTAGACTGGCAGTTAGCCGGTCTTGTTACCCCAGTCACTCACCATGGGGTCCGCAACTCCCACACCGTTATGGTCCACCAGAAATAGGGGTAAGACTGACAGTCTCACTACCCCAGTCACTCAATATGGGGTCAGCAACTCACAGACCACTATGGTTCCCCCAGGAAAGGGGTTAAACCACGAGGAAGCCGGTCAGGCCTTGGGACTCAGTCGAGTCGAGTCGGGCCAGGAGGTTCCCCCCCTCCTTCTATGGGTAGCGTCTGTGAACACCTAAAGCCCACCTGGAGCACCTGATGGAGAGGTTGCTCCAGAGAGATATGCTGCAGAAGAGAGCTATCTGAGCCCGGGTATTATGAAAAGCCCACTGGCAGTGGCACGTGTGTCAGGGCTGCACTATGTCTCCCTCTCTGAGGAGGGGAGCATCAGGGGTCAGTTTTCACTCTGGCCCAGAGTCATATCCTGATATAGGTCCGAGGGGCCATGTCAGTGCAGGTATCCTCAGGGGCCTGCAGCAGCACCTGTCTCAGGGCTGTCTACGAGACTTCCTCTCGGTGGGGGGGAGTGCGAGGAGATACTCGCAAGAGAAGAGGCAGAAAACCTGGAAGGGGCCAGATTTCCCTCACGCTACAAGTGCCGGCAGTGAACAGAGCTAGTAAATGAAACCATCGTATCGGCGATGATACCTCCATGCCTCATCGGCAGTAAGCAGTTTGCTGAAGTTGATGGCCACTTGAAAGCTGGTCCAAGCCGGTCTCAGGAATATGGAATTCACATACACTACCATTCCTACTCTCCAATCAAGGATGAGAATAGAACCCACATCAGGAACCTTTGGGCTTACCATAATACCACCGGCCAGAGTTGTCTTTTGAGGCACGCTCAGGATTACGGGCAGGATTGCCTTCGCGACAAGCTTGGTAAGATGGCCAGAGTTGTCTTTCGTGGCAGGCTCAGAATTACGGCTGGAGCAGTTTTAAGGCAGGCCAGTAGTATGGCCAGAGTTGCATTCAAGGCGGAATTATGGCAGGCGTGGCCTGTTTATTATGAAAGATGGAGGATGTTGGTTCATATTTCATTTAACTCTCATGTGCAACATAGCTTTACAGTTTATGGAATTTCTCTACTAACTACTGATTTCCTTAGGATCTTTATGGCATGCATCGATCTCAAAGATGCATACTATTTAGGTCCCATTCACAGGAGATCAGCGGAGACATTTGAAATTGATCTGGAGGGTATTTCTAATGCTGTGTTTTTGCTTAAATCAACTGTTTTCAGCCATCCAGTCAAATTTAAGTTGATACCAACTGGAAGTTATTGTTTATCGGATTTACCTTTAACTATTAATTTACCTGTGACTCTGCCCTGGGGCAACAGATCGGAATCAATTGAAGCCTGTAACAACCTTGTTATCAAGCAGTCTTCTATTTATCAAGTGTAATTGGCAATATATCAGCTGTGTTTCAGCTGTGCAATTGGGCCTTGCATTATCAGAACTTTCAATGTACAAGAAGTAACCTCTCAAGTGCCACATAGGTAATTGTTAACAGACCTATGCTATTATCAGCTGTAGTTACCAATGTCACAATGGTGGTCTAATTATATTCAGCATTGCTCCAGTAGTTTTGGTCAAATAATCTTCAGTTATATTACTTACAGATGCTAGAGCTCAAAGATGGAAAATCATGAATGCCATCTCTAGTAACGAAGGTAGATGGGATTTGCATGAATCACCAATTCTTCAGTTATTGGTATCAACTAGTTATAGACACAAGGTGCATACTATGGGTTAAAGGGTTATTGTGCGAATATGCAAAACCTGCATGCTCAGTTCCAAGTTGATGCACTGTGGTGGTAGCATATGTTAGTCACATGGATGCAATAAAGTCAAAGTGTTCTGTCATAATTTACCCAACCTTTTTTGGCGCTGGTGTATCATCATGCAAAATCAATGACAACACAGTATGGATGTTGGATCACAAAGCATTTTAGGATCTATGGCTTGATGGCACCCAATATCGATATGTTTGCATGCAGGCTCATTCTCGCTACACGGGGAATGTTATTTTATGTGGTTTCTCCTTTTTGCCACATCAGTCGGGGCTTGCAATAATTCAGCAAGATCCCGCATTCTAAACATAAAACTTTGCTTGTTCAGCCTGGGATTTGGGGATCCAGTCTCTACATGATTAATCAATTCATTGCTTTACAGAATCTGAGAAGACCGCTCCTGCGGCTCGGGCTGTCAGACTGATCCATGTATGTCTCACTGCAGAGTGCAGGGATAGCACCACAAAAAGCAGTACTTTGCCTCTTCAGGAGATGGGAAGCGTTTTCTGTTTAAATGCGATGTTACATGTAATACGGCACGGACATTGACTTCTTAGAGTTCATTTTCTATGGGTCTTTGACAATAAATTAAGTTATAGTCCCATTAATTGTACCCAACGTGCTTCTCATCATAGTTGCTGCAGCAAGTGGGACCTGCTCTCTCCGGTATCACCCTCTGGTGTCCAGTATTTAGGATATCATTAACACAAGTTCTTCCAGACCCAAGTACATGGTAGTATGGGATATTGACATTGTGTGAACATTTATTCACCTTGGGGCTCCAGCTATATCTCTATCTTTGGTTTGGCTCTCATAGGTAGGTTATTCCCTGGCGCTGCCCTCAGCGCACGGGTCCAGTCATTACAAAAATTGTGAATGGACAGGATCGTTACACCTGCGATATCATAATTCATGTTTACATACCCCATGGACCCTCGGTTATTTGTGGACACACATTTACAAAATTACATCAAGGTCATCTAGAGCCTTAGAGCCTCTGATACTTGTTCAGACCATCTCCAGGTGGTTATGCAAGGTTTTTGGCTTGTACAGGAGTAGATACTGATTTCTAATTTCACTCCACCAGGGCTGCTACAACACCAGCAGCAAGGGTTATGTGCGGTCCTCTGGACCGCATCCTGTCAACTGCAGGATGATCTAATGAACGAGGTATCCAACATTTTATTTTAACCCATTGCCAGACCAGGGGTGTTTGCCAACTCTATTTTAGATTCTATTTTATAGTTTCCCCTCAGATGAGAGGGGTTACTGATATTATTGTTTGTTCTTTATCAGCATCAGCATGTTTTTAAATCTATGTCATGTATGTATGCATTATGAATGTTTCCCTTATTTGTGGTCAACTGATGCAGTTGTGCTTGTGTGGACTCATTTTTCCATGGCTTGAAATCACAGAGCTTCAAAATCTTCACGTAGTCACTCACGTGACTCCGAAGTAAAATAGTAAGATTAAATGAGAACTTACCAGTTTGAAGTTTGATCATTATTTTATGAGGAGTTACGATGAGCGATTACGTGCCCTCCGCTCCCGACCCTCATAACATAACGATCTTTCTGTAAGTTCTAGTCAACTCTAATCTTACCATTTTAGTTCAATAACTCTTTTCTGTGATTTCACACCGCTGCTTTGAAGATTGACACGCATGCGTTGGGACAGCGTTCTTCACGTAATCGCTCATCGTAACTCCTCATAAAATACCGATCAAACTTCAAACTGGTAAGTTCTCATATAATCTTACTAGTATTGCTCTCCTAGTTTGAGGAAGCACATTCTTGTTTATTGAGGGAGTGCAGCGTACATTCACCAGGTTAATTCCCAGGATAGCGGGACTGATATATAATGAAAGAATGGATTGACTGGGCTTATGTTCACTGGAATTTAGATGAATGAGAGGGGATCTTATAGAAACATGTATAATTCTTAAGAGATTGGACAGGCTTGATGCAGGAAAAATGTTCCCGATGTTGGGGGCATTCAGAATCAGGGTCACAGTTGAAGAAGAAGGGGTAGGCCATTTGCGACTGAGATGATGAAAATTCTTTTTCACCCAGAGAGTTGTGAATCTGTGGAATTCTCTGCCACAGTAGGCAGTGGAGCCCAATTCAATGGATGTATTCAAGAGAGAATTGGATATAGCTGTTAAGGCTAACGGAAGAAAGTATGGGGATAAAACAGGAAGGGGGTACTAATACTGGATGATTACCCGTGATCATATTGAATGGTGGTGCTGGCTCGAAGGGCCGAATGGCCTACTCCTGCACCTATTTTCGATGTTTTTATGTTTCAATGTGTTCCGGTTTCCTCTCACGCTCCAAAGACATACAGGTTTGTAGGTTAATTGTCTTTGGTTAAAAATTGTAAATTGTCCATGTAGTGTGAGCTAGTCTATGGGGATCGCTGGTCGGCACAAACTCGGTGGGCCGAAGGGCCAGTTTCTGCACTAAATTGTTATACAAAACTAAACTAAACTCAATTATAAAGTTTCAAAGATAAATATTGTTTGCTTAAAAATGGAAATGTTCTAACACCACATAACAATAATATGGCCGTCAGATCCCACCCTTTCCCGCAGGCTCTTCGTATTTGGTCTGCTCACCTCATTGCCAAACCGATATTTTGCAGCTGTATGGATCCAAATGAGCAGGAGAACTTGCTCCCATAACCATCTTGCATAAGTGGCATCAGGCCTCAAATGGTGGACCCTGAGGCCCCCAGCTCCAAATCATCCTCGCAAACTTTTAACAGATCGTACTGTTAAAAGCCCTTTGTAATTATTATATTTATTTTTCTCTGATAATTAATAAACAATTCTATGCTGCAACATTCAGGCCTGGAATTCATGAATAAAAACTGCCCTGTTAAGAATATATTAACAGTTCTTCTCTAACCCAACCCTATGGCAGGTGTGTTTCTGGATATCAAATATAAAGGGGCTGTCCCACTTTGGCGACCTAATTGGCGAGTTTAGAAGAGTTTTTAAAAATGACATGTTGAAGACCTCCTTCGACTATGTTGAAGACCAGCTACGACTAGCTACGACTAACTTCGGGAAAATTGGACACCGAATAGTGGAGAGTGAAGACAACCTCCCTTTGACTATGATGAAGACCATCTACGACTACATTCGACTACCTTCGACTACCCTTGATTACCTATGACTAACATGCCGAACTACTACAACCTACTACGACTAAACCTACGAGTAAAAAAAATATCAATTTTTTTCATGGTGACCTTTTTTTACTCGTGGGCTTTTTTATCATATTGAAAAAAACGTCGTGACCTAGCTGAGGTCTCAAGTATGCAGAGACCACTCTCGGGTATGAAAGAGAGTTGCGAAGACCTCCTACGACCTCGTGTCGACCATGCTGTGAGTATGAGTCGAGGGCAAACTCGCCAGACCTCGCGGATTTGGTCGCCCAAGTGGGACAGGCCCTTAACTTCCATCGATTGGAATTTCCTATTATTGAGTGGAGGGTCAGAGAGACACTGCCACATTGTTCTTTTCAATGCCAGGGCCAATTCCCTCTCCTCCGGCTTACCTCTCACTGCCTAAATACTTCTCCCATTAAACTGTTCAGTTTGTTTCTTTTCACAGAATCCAGCCTAACTTAAGTACTGTCCTCTGAGGACTTGGGTTTTCATATTTCATATCTATTGTTACCTGAGACACAGGGCTGCTTAGAGGTACCCAACGGTAGCCTATTTTTCCTTTGTTAACAGAACAATAATGTTGACAGCTACACCATGGGCACTTCACAATGCCATTAATGCCTTGGAACGTAAGTGACAACTGACTCCATTCTGTGACTTGATCTGAATGTTTTGTATAAAATATTAATATGCCTTGTTCACCTTCAGCACACCTCAGCGCTCATTTTCCAATAAAAAATTCTCATGCTTGGAGTTACACAAAAATATTGTGAAATAACATAATTTAGCCTCTTGGTGATGCAATATCATCTTAGGAAGGGAAGAAATTATTGAATTTGCATTGCATTTTCAAAACTTTGGAGGTCCTCAGATACTTGACAGGCAAATGGGGGCTTTAGACATCTTGAGCCAACCCTGTTGTAATACAGGAGATGCAGACTTGAATTTACATAGAGAAAGCCCCCACAAACTTCACAGCAATAGTGACAAGTAATCCGTTTCAATGATATTGAGAGATCAATATTGCCTTGGACATACGGGAAAATGTTCCTGATGTTGACTGAAATAGCGATACTCCCTGACTTATGCAGCAGGTGGCTTATGTAAACTTGCACCTATGTAAACAATTTTGTGCTCAGTCCATAGTGCAATCAAGACAGTTTGTAATTTCGATAACACTGTATGATTTTATGATCAGAAACAACTGTCCGATGTTTCTGACGTTTACGTCAGAAACAGGACAGCAATGGCAACGGTGCTTACCCAGGAGGCCGCACACCGCAGAAAGTGCCCCAGACACAGAATGATGTCTCTGGGACAATTAATGCTCTCAGTGAGTTATTTTGGACACTTACATAAGGATTCATAGAACACAACCCTAAGTAAGTTGGGGGAGTACCTGTTGTGATAGAGGATGCCTAATGCCAGCACAGGATGTTAGTTTCTCAGTATTATGGCTCATCTAGAAGATAATGCCTGGAATTTACTTGAATTTAGATGGATATGCATGCATTTAGATGGACAAGGGCTGATTAGGGATAGTCAATATGGTTTTGTAATGGGAGGTTGTTTCTCACAAACCTGCTTGAGTTTTTTGAAGATATAACCAAAAAAGGTTGATGAGAGCAGAGGTCTAGATGTTGTATATACGGATTTCCTCTCAGAGTAGGGGAATTACAAGCCAGAATTAAGCAGGGGTAACTTTTTTACAAAAAGGGTGATGGGTGTATGGAACTTGCACCCGGAGAGGTAGTTGAGACAGGTATCATCACAACATTTAAGAAATATTTAAACAGGTACATGGATAGGGTAGGTATGGAGGGATGTGGGCCATAAGCGGGCAGGTGGAATTAGTGTAGATGGGCCATTTTGGTCGGTGTGGGCGAGATGGGCCGAAGGGCCTGTTTGCATGTTGTAAGAGTCTATGACTGAATGACTCTATGACTCTATAACATTATACATAGGGCAGCACTTCTAAAGTGCAGGCTTTTAAACTTTAGAGATACAATTGGAGTATCAATCTTTACATTGGGTAACTGACTTGAAAACTCATATGATTTGATTAGTCCTTACCAGTATATAAGCTGTGCTCAAGCTTCCTCATCCAAATCTATCAGCATAACATCTATCCTTTGTCTCCTCATATGGGGTGCAACCACCCTTGCATGGAGTTGTACTATTTACCGCAACCACTCCTCTGCTACTCACTATCACATGATTTTAAATTCCTTTTATGGACTTTAGACTTTTAAACTTTAGAGATACAGTGCGGAAACAGGTCCTTCGGTTCACCGAGTATGCATCGACCAGCAATCACCCCATACATTAACATCATCCTATATGCCAGGAACAATTTACAATTTTACCAAAGCCAATTAACCCACAAACCTGTACATCTTGGAGTGTGGAAAGAAACCAGAGCACCTAGTGAAACCCACAAGGTCACATGGAAAGCATACAAAATCTGTACAGACAGCACCTGTGGTCTGGATCAAATCCAGGTCTCTGGCACTGAAAGGCAACAACTCCACCACTGTGCCACTGTGCCGCCTCATTGCCATTGTTATCTGCGTGGAGTTTGCATGTTCTCCCTATGACCATGAGGGTTTTCTCTGGGTGTTTCGGGTTCCTCCCACATCCCAAGGATAGGTGGGTTTGTATGTTAATTGGCCATTATAAATTGCCCTCAGTGGGGAGTGAGTGGATAAGAACGAGTGTCTTTGATAATCGTTGTTGGCGGAAGGGCCTGTTTTCATGCTGTATCTTCAAACTAAATTGAACTGAACTAAATCCTTCTAACAAAATGGAGATACAAGGAATCGCAGATGTTGTTTTACAAAAAAAGACACAACGTTCTGGAGTAAGGTTCTGAAGAAGGGTCCTGACCCGAAACATCACCTGTCCATGTTCTCCAGAGTTGCTACCTGATCCGTTATGTTAGTCTAGCTCTTTGTGTCTTTTTTAAACTCTTAACAATATGTACATTCCAACATACCAATTAGATTTTGACACAAAGTGCAGAGGTAACTGACCCCTGATTTACTCTATGCTACCTGACTTGCTAAATTACTCCAGCACTCTGCATCGTTTTTTGTAAACCAGCATTTGCAGTTCCTTGTTTCTACCAATTACATTTTACTGGCTTCAGTTGAATTAATAAAATATATATTTAGAATTTGTCAGTCAATGAACAATACCACAACAATGTATTTATTGGCCTTTTTAAAAAAGTAGTGGGAACGATCTAACCACGTGGTTAGGCTTCTTGTCAATCATAAACACTTTCATTATTGACTTAATTTATATTATTTGCCGAACATGACTAAACCATTTCTGAGAAGGATAAACAGCTTATGTTGTTGTCAGATTAATATAAAGTAGACACCTACCATTCAAGAACAAATAATACAATTTTATTCCCTCACGACAGCTGTTCAAACAAACATATTTAAACAATGGTGAAATTAGATTGTTGTTTTCTGTTCGTTTGTTGGTGTGATTTAAAAAAAAACTGTAGTCGCAACACAAGCTTCAAACATAAGAGGAGGAAGAGGTAAGGACAAGACAACATAAACAAGCTCCTTCCAGGCATCCCATTGTATGGATACCATTCATCAATATCCCACACTTTACCTTAACTCATTAGGTAACCATAAACTTTTTTTACTTTGCAAGAATGCAAAAAATTAACAAATCAATAAAAAACAAATCAAAGCAAAATTAATAATATCAAACATCAACTTACAATTAAAAATCAGCTATGAACTGCAATGTGTTCTATAGTGGAGAACCTTACTTGCTGACATGCAGGTAAATTTATGTGCCATTACAGTTGGAAGACACATCCTTTAAACAAAGGTGTCTGTTCCACCTTTATCAGCAAGGAGCCCACGACAGAGAGAGCTCACATTTTGTATGACATAATCATACCTTCTGAACATATGACGTATTTAAATAAATCTATATAAATGGAAATCACAACCACTCTGAAGCACTCAGTTACATGAATTATCTAGAGAGCAGTCCTGACCTCCTATCTAACTCGCTGGAGACCTCTGAACTACTTTAATCAGACTTTTTCTTGCATTAAACGCTATTCACTTTATACTCTCTGTACACTGTGGACGGCTTGATTGTAATTACGTGTAGTATGTTAGCTGACTGGGTAGCATGCAACAAAATGCTTTTCCTTGTATCCCGGTACACGTGACAATAATAAACAAAACTAAACTAAACTAAACATATAAATTGTATTTATACAGTGCTTTCAATAGAGCTAATGGCCCAAGGTGCTTTTATAGAAACACCACCAAACTCGACACCAAAGCACATAAGGTAATCCTTAATGTAGAGGACAAAAAGATGCATCAACGAGGTAGGATTCAGCAGAGAATTTAGAGCAGAGAAGAAAAGACATAGGAGGTGATGTTCTATCAGCAACTGGAAAAGTGAGAATGGAACCAGATGGGTGCTGCTTGACACGGTGAAAAGGCCACAGAGCAGCATGACCGGTTGATTAGGTCAATGATTGCAAACAAGACAAGAAATATAAGGAAAAGAAGACTAACTCTTTCACAGTCTCATAGAATGTAATGATGGAATTTTATAAGCTACTTCAGTAGTTTAGTAGGGTCAAAGATCATGGAATAAGTGTTAATAAGTGTTCGGAACAGAATTAGCCCATTTGGCTCATCGTCAACTCTACCATTCAATTACGGCTGATCTATTTCTCCTTCCTAATTCAATTCTCCATCCTTCTCCCCATAACCTTTGACACCCATATTACTCAAGAATCTATCTATCTCTGCATTAAATATACCCACTGATTTGGTCTCCACAGTCTTCTGTGTCAAAGAATTCCACAGATTGACCAATCTCTGACTAAATAAATTTCTCCTCATCTCCTTCCTAAAAGAATGTCCTTTAATTCTGAGGCCTAGACTCTCCCACTAGTGGAAACGTCCTCTCTGTATCCACTCTATCCAAGCCTTTCACTATTCTGTACATTTCAATGAGGTTCCCCCTCATTCTTCTAAACTCCAGCAAGTACAGGCCCAGTGCCATCAAACGCTCATCATATGTTAACCCACTCATCCCTGGGATCACTTTTGTAAACCTCCTCTGGACCCTCTCCAGGGCCAGCACATCCTTCCTCGGATATGGTGCTCAAAATTGTTCACAATATTGCAAATGCACCCTGACCACCTTTTGGTCCCCTAATTTGAGGAAGGATATTCTTGCTATTGAGGGAGTACAGCATGGGTTCACAAGATTAATTCCCAGGATGGCGGGACTGTCATATGCTGAGAGATTGGAGTGGCTGGGCTTGTGTACTCTGGAATTTAGAAGGATGAGAGGGGATCTTATTGAAATATATAAGATTATTAAACGTTTGGAGACACTAGAGGCAGGAAACAGCTTTCCGATGTTGGGGATGTTCAGAACCAGTGGCCACAGCTTAAGAATAAGGGGTAAGCCATTTAGAACGGAGATGAGGAAAGACTTTTTCATACAGAGAGTTGTGAGTCTGTGGAATTCTCTGCCTCAGAGGGCAGTGGAGGCCGGTTCTCTGGATACTTTCAAGAGAGAGAGCTAGATAGGGCTCTTAAAGATAGCGGAGTCAGGGGATACGGGGAGAAGGCAGGAATGGGATACTGATTGGGGATGATCAGCCGTGATCACATTAAATGGCGGTGCTGGCACGAAGGGCCATACTGAGATACCTATTGTCTATTGTCTATTGCCTATTATGGAGCCTCAGCAAGACATGATTAGCCGGACTCACACTGGAGGTTTTAGGAATGATGGGAACAAAGTTGATAAAAAACCATAATCAAGGACGTAATGGATGAAAAAGTGAGGGGAAATGTGTTGTAGTCAGCAAAGCGCTCTGAAGGGCCTGACCCACTAATGCGACTTTTCAGCGGACTGCCTGCGACCTTCATGCTCGACGCACTTGCCTGAAAAATCGCGAACTGGAACGACGACCGTCAGAGCGGAACACTCACACAAACACATCGCAAAGGCGTGGGCCGGGCAAAGCGGGGAAGCGCTGTCTGAATCAAAGCAAAGGCAATACAGACACACACCGCAATGAACAGGAAGGTTGAAGACAGCTAGCACAGTGTACGGTAAGTCCTTTAAAAGAGGGGGGGGGGGGGGGGTGGGGGGGGGAGGGTAGGGGAGTAGGGGAGAAGGGGTGAGAAGGGAAAAGAGGGGGTGGAGAAGGAGTGGAGACACTTTTAAGAAGCCAGACAACTTTTAAAAAGCCTGAGATACACATCTGTGAAGTTTAGCGGGCATTTAACATTACCGGTCAGTTTTCCTTAGTTCTGAAAACTCATGCTTATGTTTTTTTTCCCCCAATGAGCCAATGAAAATGCCCAGTCAGCAAAGGAGATTAACTAAAACTACCTACGGCTACCTCGACTACCTACAACTACATGGCGACCCCACTACCACTGCACCTACGACTACAAAAGTATACATTTTCTCCATGGCGACCAATATTTGGTCGCAGCAAATTTTTCAAACATTTGCGATTATACTGAGGCCGTGACTAGTTCCCAGAATGAGGGAACTCCTCTTGACCATGAAGGAGACTCACCAGAGACCACCAGTGACCATGTGGCGACCATGTGGCGATCATGAGGCGAGCGCTGTCTCCTGCACTTGCCTAAAAAGTTGCCTAAGTGGGACTTAGGTCACTGAAATTCTTGTGGTGCTGTATTCACACCCTCTGAGCTAACACCGTCTGAGCTAACGCCTTGACCACTACCACTATCCTCTTTTCCCACCATCACAGTGTATACGTAAGGGACTTCCTTTACCACTATTACTACAAGGCATCTCCCTTACATTATGCCTCATCAATGAAACACTCACGCTCAGAACTGGTAAACTATGGAACCCACACGCATTCTTGAAAGGCTTGTCCATGGTAGCTTCCATGGTAAAACAGAGTTGGATCATGTTTTGCTGAGTCTACTCATATATATTTGCACCCTCATGAGATTGTTTTATTTCCCCATAGATGCATTAAAATGTAATGTTCCTATGGAGCCCTATGGGGCCTCCCTATGAGGCAGAATGGGTTGTGAATGGCAACTCAGCCTCCAGTGCCAGATTCATTTTAAAACAGTTAAAACAGATATAAATATTTCTGAAATAAACATTAACAAGTAAATGTCCTTAAAACATAATTTATCTGATATAAATTAATTTTTAAAACATATAAATTAAATATAAGCACAAAGAACTAAATACCTATCTGCACTGACCATTTTATTCCAGCCCGTCAACTCTATTTAAATGAATGGACTCCATGTCATGGCAACGTAAAACTGAATGATCAATGAAATGTGTTTAGCCCTGCAGAATGAATGGATACTGTCTGAACACAATGCTTAGTCCAGTGGTGGATTGGGAGGTGAGATGACCTGAATATTGATCTCCAGAATGTTTCTGACATCTACACCAAGCAAGGGCATTGTTAAAGAGGACCTTGAGACCAGTTCTTGAGATGGCCAAAATCCTTACAATTTACAATCTGATAGGACATCAAACACAGAAAAGTACAGCACAGGAACAGCCCCTTTGGTGCAAAATATCTGTGCTGAACATAATGACAAATAAACTAATCTCCTCTTCTTGCACAAGATCCACATCCCTCCATTCCCTGTATATCCATGTGCCTATTTAAAAGCATCGAACACCAATATCATATCTGTCTCCACCAGTCTCTCCATAAAAAAACTTGTTTCACACATCCCCTTGCCCTTCTCACTTGAAAATTATGCCCACTAGCCTTTAACATTTTCATCTTGGGAAAAAAAGTTCCAACTGTTTAATTTATGCTTCTCATCATGTAGTATAGATCAATCAGGTCTCTCCTCAAACTCATATCATATTTACCAAATATTATCTTTTACCAAAATGTATTATCTATTCTTAGCTTGATATTGAATTTATTTTACTGATAATTTCTGAACTTTGATCCAGTCCTCCAAAAGTAAATGAGGGAAAAGTAATTATTTCTCTGATCAAATTTGGTGAAAGATGGTGTTTGAAATATGAACACTATTTTCTCTTTCACTTCCATATTGAGCAAGTATATATTGTTGAATGTTGGTTTGTACTTCTTTCTTGAATCTGGTCCCACATACTACCACGCAAATATATTTCACACAAAAATTACCTATTTTATAATTTGTGATATTCTACAGTGCAAAAGCTAAGTTAGGCTCAAACTGAATGGAAGTTTCCTTTTTCAGATTTTCCTGTAGTTACATCACATAGTCAAGTGTAATTGGTATAATTATTTGTTCTGATGGTTGTTTGAAATAAAATCACTATTTAACATTAAAAATGTCTTGAGGTGTGAGGGAAAAGATTTGCATCCAGCAAATGATATGATGTGAATCTTCTGTTAATTTCTGTGAAGAAGGAGAATGCAGCACATATGTTGGACTGGATAATGGTCCTTTCTTGTTATCTGAAATGATTTAGGATAGCCCTCTATCTAAACTCGAGACTCTCACTAGTTTCTAAAGGGCATGAAACACAATAGGACTGATTTATTTGCTTTACTTTGTCGTGCAAAGGAGCTGCTGCCCTGCTATGTACAGTATATCACACACACAAAATAAACCATCAGTCACATCTGCTCTCCTTTCTTGTTTGCACTAAACAACAATTGTCTTGCCAAAATACAACTGCTATCTTGCAGCAGTGTTGTCTTTTAGGCTTGTCATGGGAAGGCTTTGCAGAACACATCTCGAGAGTGGTTTTCCAATCTTTAAAGATCTAGTCTCATTAGCAGCAAACACAAACAGCTAAGCTAGGCTTGATTTATCAGGATAAGCTGAAGTAACTCAGTGGGACAGGCAGCTGGACTCCTTCTCTGGAGAGAAGGAATGGGTGACATTTTGGGTCGAGACCCTTCTTCAGATAAGGGAAATGAGAGATATAGACGGTGATGTGGAGAGATAAAGGACAAAGGACAAAGAACATTTATTGTCACATACACCAATTGGAGCAGTGAAATTTGAGTTATCGTGCAGCACACAAATAAGATAAACACAACACTATAGAATTTAACATAAAACATAAACCATCCCCCACAGTGGAATCAACTTTTCCCACTGTGAGGGAAGGCAATAAAAGATCAGACCTCTTCCTCTTGTTCACCCGTGGTCGGGGCCTATTTCTTCTTCTTCTTGCGTATGGCGTGCACAGCCTACAGTTGTAGGACAACTTGTTCTATTTGATCTTATTTGATTGTGCACACGAGGTTGATTGCATTCGTCAAAACAGGACGGACCACGTGAAGGTTGCAATCTCCCACCCCGGGGCCTATTTGAGGCCTCCGCAGTCGCCGCATCAGACGGCCCATTGTTTCAGGCCCTCCAGCCGGATGATGGTAGTCCGGCGTCGGAAGAACACTCTCAGCGTTTTGAACTTTCCGAATTGGCCGCTTCCGACTGGAGACCGCGATTCCCGAAGTCCACAGGCCGAGTTGGGCGAAGCTACAACACTGGCGACCTCGGCGAAAGATCCTAGGCCTCCGTGATATTAAAGTCAATGCTGCCCACAGCTCCACGGTGGTAAAGTCGGCAGTCCCAGCACTCCGGAGCTTCCAACACGATGACCCTAGCAAGGCATCGGCCGTTCCGTGATGGTACTTCAGTGCTGTGCAACCGCTGAAGCTGAAGCTCTGGCTGGTTTCTGGCAGGAAAGGCCGTGCCAATCCAGATGGTAGGCCGCGAGGAGAGGGCGATGTTGCGGCTCGGAGGAAAGACGCATCCTCGACCCAGGCAGTGACTGTGAAAAATATTTTCCCCCTCCCACCCCCCACATAAAAAGATTAACAGACCTTCACAACATAACTTTTTGACGGACTATAAATAAAATAAAGGATGAAAGGACGAACAGCTGCAGGCGAGGCTGCCACACTCGATGGCGCCACCATTCAATGAATGAAAGATATGCAAAAAGTAATGATGATAAAGGAAACACGCCACTGTAAGCTGTTTGTAGGATGAAAATGAGAAGCGACTTGGGTTGGGGAGAGAGAGAAGGAATGGCGAGGCTACCTGAAGTGAGTGAAATCAATATTCATACTACTGGGCTGTAAGCGAGATATGAGATGCTGTTCCTCCAATTTGCATTTAGCCTCACTCTGACAATGGAGGTGACCAAGGACTGAGTGGTCTGTGTACAAATGGGAAGGAGAATTAAAATGTCCAGCAACCGGGAGATCAGGTTAGTTCACTCAGGCTGAGCGAAGGTAGAATAGTAGAATAGTTACTTTATTGTCATTGTAACATGAACCATGTACAACAAAATTTAAAAATGTCAACCAGTCAGTGCAACATTCAAACATAAAAACTAACGATACATACAAGGTAAAATATTAAAAAAGATAAACAACTAAAATAAATATGAAATATGAAAATAGCACGCATAAACACCCAACCCTACATCCTTCTGTCGATTTCACAGTGTACCAACCACAGTCCCTTAGTCCCCGCGTTCCTTGGCGGCTACATTTAGTGCCTTTATAGCAGTGGGGTAAAAACTGTTTTTAAGTCCCAAGTCCCCCAGTTTGTCCACCAGTTTGTGGGGAAGGATAGTATTAAAAGCAGAGCTGTAGTCCACAAAGAGCATTCGCACATAGCTTCCCCGCTGCTCCAGGTGGGACAGTGCAGCATGGAGAGCTGTGGCTACAGCGTCCTCTGTAGATCTATTCGCTCTCTACGCAAACTGGTGGGGGTCAAAGCTTCGGGGCAGGAGTGATGTGATATGACCCCGGACCAGTTTTTTGAGGTGTTCCTCAAAATGATCGTCCAGTCTGCGTTTGGTCTTGCCGATGTATGTCTAAATCTTGAACAACGGATACAGTAGATAAATGACCTCTGCCTAACCTGAAAAGAACTGTCGGGGTCCCTGGACAGAGTCGAGGGAGGAGGTATAGCGACAGGTGTTGCATCTTCTGCATTTGCTGGGGAAGGTGCCTGGGGATGGTGTGAATTATCAGCAGCTTTGCTTTCTTCTCACAAACAAGGCAGACAATCAGCCAAGGAATCCAAAGGTGAGTGTTAGATCATGCAGGCTGAGTGAAGGTACTTTCTGATAACAAAATAAAAACATAATTAATAAAACAGGATGTCCCTGCCATCTCTGATTGAAAGTAAAATAACAAAGGTAATCAAGTGGACAGTTTGGATCAGGGATCCTGGTATACTTCTTTTGTTCTTCTAAACTGATTGATAAGTTCCCAAGTAGAATTCATGTCCATTTAAGCAAGTTAGAAAATGTAGAAGAAACATAGAAGATGGAGCAGTAGTCACACAGGGCAGCATCCCCCATCCCCCCCCCCCCCTTTTGGCATTTACAGGGAGCATAATTCAGCAACCTGTACCAGAATACATGTGGCCGCACTTGAAGTAGGAGGAACTTGTTTAAGAGAAATTGGTTTGAATGTGGAATTCTCACCCATGTTACATAATTGAGGAGAACGGCAAAGGTATCCATAACTAGAAGCCAGACATAAACAGAAAGTAGAATTCATTGGGATGATGGTGCTGCAAAATGGGGGGAGGCTTATGTGCATCATTAATGCTGATGCAAACCATCTGGTCCTGTTTCTGTGCTGTCAGTTCTATACAAATCTATTAAGATCTATTTCAGAGCTCAGAAGGATTCAAAAAGGCTTTCAAGATTACAAATGGCGAGTGGGATGCTAGGCCTGAAATATCACTGACATTTACACGTAGTATGTGGTCAATGCGCTGCTGCTAGTGAGAATATGGGGACACAAGGAATTGCAGATGCTGGTATCTTCAGTAAAACACAAAGTAACTCATTGGGTCAGGCAGCATCTCTGTGGGACATGGCTCAGTGATGTTTCGGTTGGGACTCTTTTTCAGACTAAAAATTCTGCACTTTGTGTTTTAAGTGAGAATGTGTTATTATTTACCCCAACATCATCTACCACTTTATGTGATAGAATATTTGACAGCAAAAAAAGACTGAAATGTGGTGCTGAATGACACTTATGCAGGAACTGACAAGTACTAAATTTGTCTGGTGTATTTTGTGGGGGTCTAAACTTAGTGTTCCATGTGTTGGCAATATATCAGTTTCTGTTGGAACATGGTTACGTACATAGTGATCTCCGAATTTCTGTGTTTCACTGTACATTTGCATTTCCTGAAAGTTGCTATCCAGCGTTCCAGCTTGCTTGGTCAGAAAACACTGTGGGGTTCAGAGTTACTGCAATCACAAAATGCAACCTTGTTCGGAAACACAGCTAGGACTTGATGTTTGAGAAACCTGTGACATATTTCATAGCTGTACTGTACTGTGTTAGTTTTTGGGTTCTGACTCTCAATTTCATCATAAATTAAATATTTATTTTTGTCAGAACACTGCAGCAAAACATCAGTTGAAGTTCATTATGTATGACAAATGGTTGTAAATGTTGAGAAGGTAATAGTTCCTAATGATCTTCCTATGAATTCCAGATGGTTGCAGGTTTGACTGAATAATACACAAGTGAAGAAGTCTCTGTTCCCTCTTGTGCACGGAGAAACATATGCTTTCATCTGGGCATTATCTGTCGTCCTGTTGAATTCAGTGTTCTGCTGGCAGCAAGTCAGTGCCAGGCAATGTTACTGATACCTCCTGTATTGTTGGTATTGTGCCAATCTCTGGAACCAACATGATGTGTGTGCGATTCCAACAGTTCATGATACTGATAGCGTTCAGTGATCAGCAAGGGAACAGAAAAATAAAGGAGACAAAAGAGACTGCAGGTGTTGGAATTTTGAGCAAAAAGTAATCTTCACAGGAAGGAGGGGATGTGGGGAGGATATTATTTGAAATTGGAGAATTCAATGTTCATGCTGTTGGGTTTGTAAGCTGCCTAAGCAGAATACAAAATGCTATTACTTTAGTTTGCCAATGACCTCTGTCTGGCAATGGACAAAGGTCAGGATTTCCACTTTCTTCAGTAAATTTAGTTTTCCCCCTGCTGTTACGAATGGAGCCCTTTTTGTGTCTCTATGTTCCAGAGTTCTGTTCTCCCAACCCCCCCCCCCCCCCCCCCCCTCTTCTCAAATGTCCTGAACTTCTATCTACCTCATTAGTGACCCTCAGACTATCTTTGATTGGACTTTACTGGCTTCACCTTGCATTAAACATTATTCCTTTATCACTTGTAAATGGCATGATTTTAATCATATATTGTCTTTTCTAGCATGCACCAAAATATTTTCACTGTACCTTGGTACATGTGACAATAAAGTTAACTAAACTGAACTAGAATTCCCCTGGACCTCACCTTCTTCTACAGATGCACCACAGAAAGCATTTTATCAGGATGCATCACAGCTTGATTTGGGAACAGCTTTATCTGACCTCTTTGGTGACCCTCGGATTATCCTTGATTGGATTTTGCTTGCTTTACCTTGCACTAAATGTTATTCCATTTATCTAAACACTGTAAAGGGATCAATTATAATAATGTATTGTCTTTCTGCTGACTGGTTAACACACAACAAAAGTATGTGTACCTTGGTACACATGACAATAAACTAAACTGATCTTTCACTTCACCAGCCTCTGCACCAAACACATCATTTTACTTTGGAGTCATGTGAGTGATTCCGTGAAGAAGTCCCGCCAGTGCGTATGCGCGTAATTACGTCAGCCGCATTGGCGCACAGATGCTGGGAGGAACAGAGCTCCTCCAGCGGTAAGTATTCGGCCCACCATCAACCCTAAGTTTGCAGTGCTCTGCAAGCCCACCAACGTGCAACCACCCAACTTACTCTTTGGAGAGGACCTCACGAAACGCGTGAAGGAGATGGATGATGAAGCAAAAACGGTGGGCTTGATTAAGACAACGATGGTCGGCAAATCTGTAAGGAGAAGGTATTGCTACAGAAGAGGTGCAGATGCTGGGTCTACACCAGGAATAAGCCGGCCGTTGACGCAGATGTGCAGTTGGCGCTCTCCAGCAGGAACACAGACAAACATGGGGCTTCCCTCCAGGAACTGGGGATAGCAGGTCACACCAGTTACCAAGGAGGTAGGTGGGCCTGGTTCTCATGGGAACATATTAAGTACAATTCTGCCTAAAGTTGGGGGTAGATTACATCTGTTCTATGTGGAATGGAAGCAAATTACCTCAGATCCATTTATCATGAGTATCATTCAAGGGTTTCGAATTGAGTTCGATCCAAATGATGATTTGCCCCTCCAGCATGTTCCTAGCAGAACACTCAATTTTTCACAAATGGAAGAAGTGGATGTTCAGGCTGAACTTGAAAATTTGTGTAATAAAGGAGTAATTGAGAGGTTCGTTCATCAAGTCCATCAATTTTTGTCAAATATTTTTCCCCGACCAAAAAAGGATGGAGGATGTAGAATTGTTTTGGATCTGACAAGTCTTAACCGATTTGTACAGTATAGACACTTGAAAATGGAAACATTTGTTACTGCCAAGCAACTGATTTCCAGAGGATGTTATATGGGAACTATAGATCTGAAAGATGCGCATTACTCCGTGTCTGATCATTTGGAGGATAGAAAGTATTTGAAATTTACCTGGATGAATCAATTATGGCAATTCAAAGCACTGCCTAATGGGTTAACTTCAGCTACTAGAATATTCACTAAATTGTTAAAGCCAGTACTGGGGCACCTTAGTGCCCAGGGTCATGTGGTTATGGCATATCTGGAGGATATCTTAATTATAGGACTAACAAGTGAATTAGCTGAAGCATCTGTGGCAGTTGTTAAATTCACTTTTGAAAAATTGAGGTTTATCATTCATCCAGAGAAATCCAAATTTACACCACTTACAACAATTGACTATTTGGGTTTCACAATTGATTCAATTCACATGGTAGTGACGCTGCCCAGGTAAAAAATAGTGTGGAGCTAATTAGTGATTCCATTAAGCTTTTGAAGGAGCAACAACCTTCAAATTGACAGGTGGCCAGCCTGCTTGGAAAATTAGTGGCAGCTTTTCTGGCGTTCAGTATGGGCCTTTTCACTACCAGCAGTTACAGAGGAAAAAGGAACAGGCACTCAGGATACATTCGAGCCATTATAATAGGCACATGCAGTTATCAGCTGATGCTGTTACTGACCTGCAGTGGTGGATTCAGCGTGTCTCCAGTAGTTCCAGCAAAGTAGTGCTTGAACAGCCATCCATAGTCTTACAGACTGATGTCAGTGCACTAGGGTGGGGTGCCACTGATACGAGCTCCAGCTGTGGAAGCTGATGGAATGTGGAAGAGGCATTGCTTCTGCAGACATGGGGAATTAACTACTTAGAGCTTTTGGGAGCTTTTTATGGGCTCAAGGCTTATTGTTCTAACACAGGTAGCCTGCATGTTCAGCTTCAAATTGACAACACTACAGCAGTGGCGTATGTTAATCACATGGGTGGAATCAAATCGGCATCTTGTGACAAACTGGCTAATCAAATCTGGTCCTGGTGTATTGACACCAATATTTGGCTTTCAGCTATTTATCTATCAGGTAGATTCAATATAGTAGCAGACACCAGGTCTCGAAAATTCCATGACAACACAGAATGGACGTTGAATCAGGACGTATTCAATAATATAGTTGTCAAATATGGAAGGCCAGATATCGACTTGTTCGTATCCAGACTCAACCACCAGCTACCTAAATATGTGTCATGGGAACCAGATCCTGGGGCAGTAGCGACTGACGCTTTCTCGCTACATTGGGGTGGTCTGTTTTTATATGCATTTCCACCATTCTGTCTCATAAGTCGGTGTCTGCTTAAAATCAAGCAGGATGCCGCTTCAGGGGTGCTGGTGATACCCGACTGGCCTACTTAGCCCATGGTTCCCTTTGATATTGGAGTTGTTGACACAACCCCTGATGACTGTTCCCAAACAAAGGGATTTACTGGTGCACCCAATAACTGGCGAACAGCATCCGTTATATGACCATATTGATTTGTCAATTTGCAGGTTTTAAGAAGGCCATATCTGGGGTGAGAACTGTCTGGGCGAATGGTGGACATACTCACTGCAGCCTGGAGGACAAGTACTAAAAATCAGTATATTTCTTATGTAAAAAAAGGGATATTGTCTGTGTACAAAATAATATTGAATATTGTACAGCAAGTATTTCGCATGTTCTAGAGTTTCTGTCAACACTCTACTACGATGAGGGGTTGAGTTATAGTGTGATCAATTCAGCTAGAAGTGCATTGTCTTCGTACTTATTGATGGGGTCAGAAGAACATCCTATTGGGTCTCATCCTCTTATTTCTCGATTGATGAAAGGAATTTTTAACTCCAGACCTCCCAAACCCAGATATATGGCAATCTGGGATGTAAGCGTGATCCTCAAACTACTTCGTCAGTGGACCCCTATCACATCTCTGACTTTGGCCAAAGTCACCATGAAGGTAGTCATGCTCATGGCACTGGTATCAGCACAACGAGTGCAGACATTGCAAAAGCTGCAGCTAGACAGGATGGAAGTGGCTGCAGATAATGTTATGTTCTACATTTATGACCTACTCAAACAAAGCAGGCCAGATGTGACAGGGTTCAAGATTGTTTTTTCGGCATATCCCACAGATCCATGTCTATGTGTAAAGACACATTTGCTGCAATACATTGAAGCTGCGAGGGCCTTACGAAATATGGAAACAGGGTTGTTTTTCAGTTACAAGAAGCCACATAAGAGAGTGCCAGTACAGACTATGTCGAGGTGGTTGAAATGAGTATTGGTTGATGCAGGTATTAATACTGATGTTTTTACATCTCATTCCACTAGGGCAGCAGCAATAACGGCGGCAAGGGCGATGGACGTTCCCATCGACCATATTCTCGAAGCCGCTGGGTGGTCAAATGAATTGGTTTTTCAACATTTCTACCATCGGTGGATTGCCGATCTGGGACTGTTTGCTAATACCGTATTAAGTTCTGTTTAATTTTCCCCTGGGATAGAAGGGTTACTCTTCTGTTGTTAATCAAATAAATTTGTTACTGCATTTAATGCAATGTCAACATTAATGCATTATTGATTATTTCTCATTCCGAGTCAATCAATGCAGTGAGAAGCGAGGATTTGAATCTGCAGTATGAAATCACAAAGTTTTGAACCCTTCACGGAATCACTCACGTGACTCAGAAGTACAATAGTAAGATTAAATGAGAACATAACAGTTTGAAGTTTCATCTTTATTTTATGAGGGGTTAAGTTGGTGTTACGTGCCCTCCACGCCCAACCCTCTCTCACAAAGGTCATCTGGTAGTTCTCAAATTGCTCATCTTACTATGTTACTTCGATAACTGTTATTTGTGATTTTACTTTGGAGTCACGTAAGTGACTACGTGAATAAGCCCCGCTAGGTGCATTTGCGCCATTACGTCCACGCTTGTCACACTGAACGGGCTGGAGGGGACAGCTTCACCAGCGGTAAGTAGAAAACTCGCAGGTAAGTAGTTTTTAAAAACTTTGCCTGAGAGTATTTAACTCCTTAAAGCTGGCTCGAGAAGTCAGTAGGTGGTATGGAGCAGTCAGGTAGGAGAGTTCGCTCTAAGCGTGGGTCCAGTGATGCGGATTCACTAATTCAATCGGGTCGGGAGATTAGCGCAGCACCACCGGTTCCGATTCCGGGTGCCGTTTTACCGACAGCAGTTTTATTAGAAAGTTAACGTTCCACACCAGTTCCAGTTACTCACAAGGCTGAGGCCACCGATACCCATAGAAAGGCAAAAAGAAAATCTATCAGACCCGTGTTGTCAGACGAGTTTGAAGAATAATGTGACTCCCCTCCAGATAATAAAAGAATGTGGGGGAGGATGCAGAATATGGAGAAGATGCTCCAAACCCTAAATCAAGGGTCTTAGGGCCCAGTGATTCCCCAGGCAGCTGTTCAACATGGCCCATATCAAGATGAATAGGTGGACTATCAGGAAGGAGATTTCCTTCCAGCGCCTTGTTTAGGACTGGAGGATGCCTCCCTAATATATGACTTGGGAGAAGCAGGGCAGGATGCAGCTGACCCCATGTCTGGTGTCTCTGCAAACACCAGAGCACATGAGCCACGCTCCGGGTGTCCCGGATATTGCAATGAGTTTTGCTATTCCAGAGGGGACTGGTGAGGCAATGGACGAGTACCTTGCCAAAAACATTAATTATTTAGTGTCTCATCAGCTCCAGCAAGCTATGATGCAAGAGACGACCAACAAGCACAAAACACCTGACAATTGTGCGTCATTGAAAGTGCCTACGGTGAACCCAGCTATTTGGGCACCCATGAATCCTTCTCTGAGAGGACAGGAGGTTCGACATCAACACTTCCTCCAACTGGTGGCTGCAGCAATTACTGCATTTGGCACTATGGTCAAAGGGACCATGTTAACTCAGACACAAAAAGATATGTTGGCAATGCATTTTTTTAAAGTAAATTGCATTAGAAAAATCGCCATCAGGCCAACTCTTAATCAAAAGTTTGCTGCATTATGTAAAGCGACAAATATACAAACGCCTGAGTTCCTGTTTGGAACGGACATTGTCAAACAAATACGTGATATTAATGATGAGGCAAAAACAATTGGTTTAATGAAGCCAAACATATCACAGCCACTTATTCGCAAACCTGGGTTTGTGTACCAAAGGTCGGATCCAGGTGCTGAACTGAGCAGGAGGAGGCCAGTGGGGCAACGAGGTTACCCACCAAGACAGAGCGGCTTCAACCCCAATATGAGCAGACAGCAGACTTACAGGCCAACTGCAGAGGTACAGGGAAATTTTGTTAAAGGTTCTGATGCACAACCTCCTATTGGAGGTAGATTACAATTGTTTTACAATGAATGGTGCTGTATAACATCTGATATGTTTATACTAAATACTGTGTCAGGTTCTACCAATGAGTTTATCTCAGGGATAGATCCACCTCAGCAGCACAAGCCAAATAAAATGTTGGTGTTTTCTGCTCCAGAGACTGAACAGGTTAACAAAGAGATTAAGAATTTATGTCGAAAAGGAGTGATTGAGAAAGCCATTACTCATTCTCAACAATTTGTGTCTACTATATTCCCCAGACCTAAGAAAGATGGGGGTTGTAGAGTAATTCTGGACCTCACTCACTTAAATTCTTCAGTTCTCTATAGACATTTTAAAATGGACACCTTTGTTACTGCAAAACAGCTGGTCTCACAAGGTCGTTATATGGCAACTATTGATTTGCAAGATGCGTATTATGCAGTGCCAATTCAGAATCAGAATCAGAATCAGAATGCCTTTTATTGTCACTATACACGTGTACAGTGAGATTAAAAACTGCTCCTACTCAGTGCAAAAACAAGATAAAAAGGGGGGGGGATAAGGTGCACAGTTTCTGCAGCACTATATACATATCTATAAAAAGACAATGGATAATAGAATGGATAATAGGATTCCTATATCCAGTATGGGTTACAGTTACAGTACAAATTACAGTAGGTGGATAGATGAAAGTCCGGGGGTGAAGTCAATGCATGTGTGAGTTCAGGGAGATGATGGATTTTGGGAAGAAACTGTTCTTGAGTCTATTTGTCCTTGTGCTGATGCACCTATAGCGCCTCCTTGAGGGTAGCAGGTTGAACAGGCCAAATGCAGGATGGGAGCTGTCCTTGATAATGTTCTTCGCCCTGCTGAGGCAGCGGGAGGTGTAAATGTCCATCAGAGAGGGGAGAGGGCAGCCGATGATCTTCTGTGCTGCCCTGACTACCCTCTGAAGCCTCTCCCTGTCCACCATGGTGCAGCTGCCGTACCATGCTGTAATGCAGTATGTCAACAGGCTCTCAATGGACGAGCGGTAGAAGGTCAGCAGCAGGTTGGAGTCCAGGTTGTGCTTCCTGAGGACCCTCAGGAAGTGCAGCCGCTGCTGAGCCTTCTTGATGACCGCTGTGATGTTGTCTGTCCAGGAGATGTCAGCGGAGATGAGGACGCCGAGAAACCGGGTGTGGACCCTCTCCACACACTCGCTGTTGATGTATAAGGGGGCTACGTCGGTGCTGTGCTTCCTGAAGTCGACAATGAGCTCTTTGGTTTTCTTGGTGTTCAGAGCCAGGTTGTTTTCTGAGCACCAGGCTGTCAACTTCAGGACTTCCTCTCTGTAGGCTGCCTCATCTCCCCTTGAGATGAGTCCGACTACTGTAGTGTCGTCAGCAAACTTGACAATTCGGTTGTTGTTGTGGGCCGGACTACAGTCGTGGGTGTAGAGACAGTATAGGAGGGGGCTTAGCACACAGCCCTGCGGGGAGCCGGTACTCAACCTGCGAGTGGAGGAGAGGTGGGTGCCGAGTCTCACAGTCTGGGGCCGGTTGGTGAGGAAGTCCTTTATCCAGGCACATGTGAGAGTAGGGAGGCCGAGAGTGACCAGTTTGTCAATGAGAATGTCCGGAATGATAGTGTTGAAAGCTGAGCTGTAATCCACAAAGAGCATCCGAACGTAGCTCTGCCCCTGCTCCAGGTGGCTCAGCACAGAGTGGAGAGCTACGGTGATGGCGTCTTCTGTGGACCTGTTTGGGCGATAGGCGAACTGGTGGTGGTCGAAGTCTGGAGGGAGATAGTCCTTGATGTGCTGGAGGACCAATCTCTCGAAGCACTTCATGATTACCGGAGTGAGGGCCACGGGACGGTAATCGTTTAGGCTGGTGATGGGAGACTTCTTCGGCACTGGGATGATTGTGGCTGATTTTAGGCAGGATGGGATAACTGCCTGGTCCAGGGAGAGATTGAAGATTCTGGTGAAGATGACGGTGAGCTGGTGGGCACACGCTTTGAGCACCTTACCAGGTACTCCATCTGGACCGGCAGCCTTCTTGGGGTTCACTGCCAGGAGCACCCGTCTGACATCGTGCTCCCTTACAGTGAGTGGAGTAGTGCAGGAGCCAGGTAAGGGTGGGAGCAGGGCTGTAGCACATGAGTGCTGCTGTTGTGATGTTTCAAAGCGGGAAAAGAAGTAATTTAGCTTCTCTGCCAGTGGCGCACTCAGGTCTTCTGTCGTTGTGGCACAGCCTCTGTAGTTTGTGATGTCTCGTATGCTCCGCCATACCTCCCGTGTGTTATTGCTGGACAGGTGGGCCTCTATGCTCCTCTTATAGTCCACCTTGGCTTTTTTAATTCCCCTTTTCAGATTGGCTCGAGCAGCCCTGTACAGAGCTCTATCACCTGACCTGAAGACATCATCGCGGATTCTGAGGAGTGGGCGGACCTGGCTGGACATCCAGGGTTTCTGGTTTGGGAAAACCCGAATGTTTTTGTCCACAGTCACGTTTCCGATGCAGAACTTGATATAGTCCAGTACCGTTCCTGTGAATGTTTCCAGATCCTGGTGTTCGAATATATCCCAGTTGGTCTGTGTGAAGCAGTCCTGGAGTTTGGAGAGTGCATTTTCAGGCCAGGTTGTAACAGTCTTTATGGTGGGCCTAGCACTGCGTCTGAGGGGGGTGTAGGCTGGGGAGAGCAGGGGGGATAGATGATCTGACTGGCCGAGTTGGGGGAGGGGAATGGCTCTATACGTGTGCTTGATATTGGAATAGACATGATCCAGCGTGTTCTCCCCTCTAGTAGGACACTTGACATGTTGATAAAATTTCGGCAATACAGTCTTCAAGTTGGCCTTATTAAAGTCCCCTGCAATTATGTGAACACCTTCGGGGTGGGCCCGCTGCTGTTTGTTGATGGTGTTCAGCAGGAGAGAGAGCGCCGTGTTTACATTGGCGTTGGGTGGAATATACACAGCCGTGACAATCACTACTGTTAGTTCTCTCGGTAGAAAAAAAGGCCGGCATCTTACAGACATGTACTCGAGGTCAGGGGAACAATGTTTGTCTACGATTGTCCCGTTGTTGCACCAGTTCTCATGCACGTAGATACAGAGGCCCCCTCCCCTGCTCTTACCGGAGTCCATAGTCCTGTCCCCGCGGAGCAGAAAGCGTCCTGCTAGCTGCATGCTAGCATCAGGTATTCCCTGGTGAAGCCAGGTTTCAGTGATAATCAAAACACAGCAGTCATGAACATATCAATTTCCAGCAAGTTCTAATTCCAGGTCATCCATTTTATGAACCAGGGATCTGGCATTGGAGAGATACAGACTCGGTAGAGGTGGCTTATGTGGTTGTTTTCTTAGCCTTAGCAAAACACCGGACCTACAGCCTCGCTTCTGCTTCCTCTCCCTCCTCCGTCTGCGCCGCCTCCTGGACCCGACAACAATCCACGGTGAGCCCGGTGGTCTCACTATGTCGTCTGGGATGTTATGCCTTTGATGAAAGACACTCGAAACAGATGTCTGATGCTGGTAACCGACGTCCATGAGGTTCTGGCGGGTGTAGTGGATGTTTGCAGAACCGATAGTGAAGACGTATATGGACATTGAAACATACATGAACAACAAAAAAGAGCACCGAGATGGAGAGCCGTGAGCCGCTGCGACCATGCGCGCCGCCATCTTGGAAAAAAGATGGCGGCGCGCATGCTCATTATCGCAGGTACTTGAAATTTAATTGGTTGAGACAGCTGTGGCAATACAAAGCATTGCCTAATGGATTAAGTTCAGCACTAGGCTAGTTACTAAATTGTTAAAACCTTTGCTGGGGCTGTTGAGGGCCCGTAATCACATTGTCATGGCCTATTTAGATGATATCTTAATTATCAGCAACATTAAAGAGTCAGCTGAGGAGTCGGTTGCAGTAACCAAAAATGTGTTTGAAACATTGTGATTTTTGGTCCATCCAACTAAGTCTACATTACAGCCAACCCAAAATAGTGAGTATTTGGGATTTCTTATTGATTCAGTTGATATGACAGTAACATTACCAGCAGCCAAGGTTGTGGATATTGCTGATGTCTGTACTTGCCTCATCCAAAAAACTTTATCCCTCCATCCGAGAAGTCGCTAAGGTCATTGGGAAATTGGTAGCAGCTTTCCCTGCAGTACAGTTCGGTCCTTTGCATTATCAACATTTGCAAACAGCAAGAGAACAAACACTAGAAGAGCATGCAGGCCATTTTGATTGGGTAATGCAGTTACCAACCACAGGTCTAGCAGAATTGCAGTGGTGGATTGTTAATGTCAGTTAAGCTACCAATAACATTTTGGTGCAGGAACCTTCAATGATTTTACAGACTGATGTGAGTGCTCTCGGATGGGGGGCTACGGACATTGAGTCTAGCTGTGGGGGTAGATGGAATGAACAAGAAGGTTTGATTCTACACACAAAAGGGATAAATTATTTGGAATTACTGGGGGCATTTTATGGGTTAAAGGCATATTGCTCCACAATGAATAATTTACACATTCAACTCCAGATTGATAACACTACGGCAGTGGCATATATTAATCATATGGGAGGAGCAAGATCAGTTTCCTGTGATAGCATGGCTAATCTCATATGGCATTGGTGTATTTCGAGAAACATTTGGGTTTCAGCCATCTATCTACAAGGGGTAGACAATGTGGTGGCAGACCAAAGGTCACGAAAATTTAATGACAATATAGAATGGATGTTGAATTCTAAAGTTTTTCAAACAATTGTCACTCGATTTGGGTTGCCAGATATTGATCTGTTTGCATCCAGACTGAATCACCAGTTGCCTAAATATGTTTCATGGGAGCCAGATCCAGGAGCAGTAGCTGTGGATGCTTTTTCGTTACATTGGGGGCACTCATTATTTTATGCTTTCCCTCCATTTTGTCTGATTATGAAATGTCTAACCAAATAGAGCGTGACCCCGCAACAGGCATTTTGGTGGTCCCACATTGGCCAACACAACCATGGTTCCCATTGGTACTCAGAATGATGGCTCAGCCATTCAGGATGGTTCCCAGCTGCAGTAATTTGTTGGTGCATCCGGTTACAGGAGAAAGTCACCGATTACATGACCGTATCAATTTGTTGGTCTGCAGGTTCTGAACAGACCATTCCAAGGCCTTGGATTGTCGAACAGGACCATGGAGGTTATCGCTGCAGCCTGGAGGAAGAGTACTAAAAAACAATATGTGGTTCATATAAAGAAATGGGACATGTTCTGTGTACAGTCAAATATATCTTACCATACTGCAAGTATAAGTGATGTGTTGGAGTTCCTTGCTAAATTGCATTTTGATGAGCACTTGAGTTATAATGCTATTAACAGTGCTCGGAGTGCTTTGTCCTCCTATTTAGGGCAGTTCGCAGGACAACAGCCTATCGGGGCTTTTGTTAACAAAAACCCTCCTAAACCTAGATATACAGAAATCTGGGATATCAGTATAGTTCTCACACTGTTTCGGCAATGGGCTCCAATTACATCATTGTCTATGCAGAGATTAACTCTGAAAGTGGTTATGCTAATGGTGCTGGTTTCAGCACAATGTGTACAAACATTAAAATTGTTACGAATAGATTGTGTGCATTTGTCTGTATATGACATTACATTTGATGTCTATGATTTAATCAAACAAAGCAGGGCAGGTATGGCAGGAGTCCAAGGTGATGTTTAAAGCATATCCTGTTGACCAAATGTTATGTGTAGTTAAACACGTAACGCAATATCTTGAGTTAACAAGGAGTCTCAGGGATTCTGAGACAGGACTGCTCAGTAGTCACAAAAAGCCATATAAAAGAGTGTCAGTACAAACTATTTCTAGATGGTTGAAACAGTTCTCAATTGTGCTGGAGTCGACACTCATGTGTTTAAATCTCACTCTACCAGGGCGGCTTCCACATCCGCGGCAAAGGCTCAGGACGTGTCGCTAGACCAAATCCTCGCGGCCGCAGAATGGTTTAGAGAATCAACTTTCTCACAGTTCTATGATAAACCTGTACAGACAGTGCCACGGTTTGGGCATGCTGTTTTCGGTTCCATTTAATTCATTTGCTTTGTTTATATCATTGTTTGTAATTTCCTCCTGGGATAGAGGGGTTATTACTGATTTTTTGTTATTATTGTTATTAACAATAGTTATTGAATAATTTGAAGCAATGTTCAATATATTATTTATTTACTACTGTGTCAACCGAAGCAGATTGTCGTATGGAGTGCATCTACGGCATGTAAATACAGAGCTTTGAAATCTTCACATAGTCACTCAAGTGACTCCAAAGTAAAATAGTAAGATTAAATGAGAACTTAACAGTTCGAAGTTTGATCCTTATTTTATGTGGAGTTACGTTGAGGGATTACGTGCCCTCCGCTCCCACCCTTATAATCTAAGAGATCATCTGGTAATTCTAGTCTTCTTAAAGCCTTACTATGTTACTTCGGCTATATATGTTTCTGTGTTTTCACACTGCTGCTTTGAAGTATGATGCGCATGCGCCTGGCAGGGCTTCTTCACGTAATCCCTCAACGTAACTCCTCATAAAATAAGGATCAAACTTCGAACTGGTAAGTTCTCATTTTATCCTTCTATTTCATACCGCTGCTCTGAAGATTGACGCACATGCGCAATGGCGGGATTTCTTCACGTAATCACCAACGTAACTCCTCATAAAATAAAGATCAAACTTAAAACTGGTATGTTCTCTTTAATCTTACTATTCTCTGTCATTTCCACAACCTTTAACATGAGTTTCCTGTCCCCACACTATTGCACTTTCTTTAGATACCACTCTCTTTTTTAACTCCTTGTTTCCCTTTTGAACTAACTTGCCCCCTCCTAAGATACTTCCTCATGCAAACACAAGATAATATATCTATCGCTACACCTCCTTTCTCACACCCATCCAGGAATACCAGTAGCTTTTCCAGGTGGGACAAAGGTTCATGTGCACCTCTCCAGATTTTGTCTACTGCATCTGGAGCTCCTGATGTGGCCATTATATTAGCAGGATCTAGCTTATATGCAACAACTGTTTCTCAGAACACCAGCATTTTGTCAACCAAGGCCTCTTATATTTCCTGCTTGCTAACCATTTGAACTCTACTTCCAATTCCTATACCAACCTTTCTATTCTTGGTCTCATTTGCCAGAGTGAGGCCACTCACAACTGGAAGGATAGCACTATTATTTGTGTAGCTTAGAATCCAACAGTATGAGCATTGAATTCTGCAATATCAAGTAATACCCCAACCCCCTCTCTTTCCCATGCCCCCACAACCAAGATGTGCTACCATTTTTCCTACCATCTCCCACCACCCCAGTCACCCTGCTCCTTTCCCCACCTTTACACACTTATTTGCCCATCCCTAAGTTCCCTATTTCATTTTCCTATTTCATCCCATTTCCCCTCTCTCCGGTCCCCTTCCACTCATATCTCTCCCTCCAGCTTTACATTTCACTAATTTTCTCTCTTTATTTGACACCTTTATGTCTCATTTTTGTCTGTAGCCTGTAATAGTTTGTATTCCACCTATTTGCCAATCAAACCACCCCTCCTTCACCTATGTCCACCTATACTCTGGCCCACCCCCTCCTTTCTTTTCCTGCTATCTCCCGCCCATTCCAAGCAGCCTAAAGGGTCCCAACCCAAAACATCAACCATTCCCTCCACAGATGCTACCTGACCCACCAAGTTCCTCCTGCGTTCTGTGTTTTGTTCAATATTCCAGCACCTGCAGTTTCTTGTGTCAAAGATATTTTGCATAAGACCCATTTAAAGGCTTTTGAAAAGTTAAAAGCTGGTTATTATTTCATTGATGCTCTTGAGGTTGCCCACTTATGATTACTCTTCAAAATGACTCAATTGATAGTGACGTACTCTGTGCCAATCTAGTTAAAAATGCTAGGTAAATACAAATCTAGGCATATAAGAACTGTATCTGATCTCATAGTTTGAACTGTATTTGTGTTGCTCTCCAATTGAATTTTCTGTCACAATGGTGATCTTTGGAGCAGCACAATGACATAGAGCAAAGGAAAATCACATGCATTATGGGTTTGGTCTTCAAATGAGCTTATAGTTATGTCTGCACAAAGTAAGAGCAATTACCAGTAATCTGACGCAAATTCATCTGTATCCCTCCCAGTAGAAATCTTTGTGAAAGAACAAAACCCGCAAATGTAAACAACTTTGAGATGATTGTTTCTGACCAAGCACATCTCGCTTATTGTTTATTATTGGGGCAGAGAAGCTGGTGGTAATCTAAATCGGATGGCATTAACAAGGTTATACAGCCTCCTCGTTTTTATCTACATAGGATTAAATGAGTATCAAAACAGAGAAGTATATAAAAAACAAGATAACCAATGGAAACCAGCCTTCCTACCTACAAAGTTCATGCGACCCTAAAGCATCCATTTGTATAAATCCTATGATAAACCCATTTTATTCTTCGCAGATTCGCCTCAACTCCCTCCATCATAGAGTCATAGAATCATAGAATTAGCAGTGTGGAAACAAGCCCTTCGGCCCAACTTGCCCAAACCATGTGCGTGTGGGCAAGTTGCCCCAGCTACACTAGTCCCACTTGCCTGCATTTGGTCCATATCCCTTCAAACCTCCTATCCATGTACCTGTCTAACTGTGTCTTAAATATTGGGATAGTGCCAGCGTCAACTATCTCCTCTGGCAGTGTGTTCAATACATCCACCACCCTTTGAGTGAAAACGTTAACCCCTCAGATTGCTATTAAATCTTTTCCCCTTTAGCTTAAACCTGTATCCTCTGGTCCTCGATTAACCTACTCTGGGCAAGCGACTCTGTGCATCTACCCGATCTATTCCTCTCATGATTTTATACACCTCTATAAGATCACCCCTCAGCCTCCTGCGCTCCAATGAATAAAGTCCCTGAAAATGCGGCCTCACCAATGTCTTATACAACTGCAGCATGATCTCCCAACTTCTATGCACACTCTTTGCGGTGACTAACACTCACTTGCAAACCAACCTTTCAACCCGCACACCTTTGGGATGGGAGAAAAAGACTAGAGCATTCAGATAATATCCATACAGGCACATGAAGAATATGTAAATTTCATGCCTGTGGCACTCTCTAGTGAGTGAGAGGATTGAACTTTGGTCAATTGGTTCTGAATGAACAGTTCTACTAGATTCACCATTGTGCCCATCATTGTTCCTCCTTCAGAATAGCTGCCACATTTCAACATTACACACACAGCAAGGAGATTTCATAGGACCTCATTTATACTACTGATAAATTGGATTGTTAAAGCATAATCTCATTGTGGTTTAAATTGTATATTAAACTATGAGAGGCATAGATAGCATAGACAGTCAGAGCTTTTTCCCCAGAATGGAACAATCAAATACTAGAGGGCATAGCTTCAAGGTGAGAGGGGAAAAGTTTAAAGGAGATGTGCTGGGCAACTTTTTTACACAAAGGGTGGTGAGTGCTCGGAGTGTGCATCCTGTGTTGGTGGTTGAGGCAGATACGCAAGTCACATTTAAGAAGCTTTTGGATAGGCACACAAATATGCTGGGAACAGAGGGATGTGGATGATGCCGGGTAAATAAGAGATGTTCTTGACATCCTGTTTGGCACAGATATTGTGGGCCAAAGGGTCTGATCTTGTGCTGTACTCTTCTAAGTTCTGCATTGCTGAAGACAAAGTGCCATAGATGAATATGTCTTCTGCTGAGGAAATGTTGCTTTATGAAGAATGTGCATGAGCACGAAATGTGTTGAACATTTACAGTGTGATTGCTGAACTACAACAGCTCAGAAACCTGTCAGCACAGTCGTGTGGGACTCATGGGACTGTTTGCTGTTGTTCCTGTTGAGAAGTGGATGAGAAGCTGGATCAGTTTATCCTAATTTTTCTTCCATTCACCAAACCTAGACCACATATGCTGCTGTTTCATTATGCACAGTGTTGCGTTAGTTCAGCTTCCAGATATACAGCTGATATTTCTGTGAACTGGAGGTCTCAAACTGAGTGAAGTTAACTTGCACTGAGGTAACCAGCACTCTCCCACTGAGCTTGTCTGAAAAATGGTCCAGAACTTGGATATTAACTGTGTTCAAAGACTGCATCAGGTCATTATGTTAAACTCAGACAGGAACAACGCATGGGTGGAAGTCTGATACAGCAAGGTTAAAAAGCATGTGCCTGTATGTCAACCACTAGAAAAGTGATCTAATGAAAAAATATTTTGTTTTATTATGGAGACAAAGGTGGGGTTATCCCAATTATATCAGTCATTCAGTTCAGATGTGGATGTTTCTGAATGTTCTAGTGAAACATCTTCTGAATGTTGTGAAAATGTACTTGGTTATTTGGCAAAAACATTGTTTGAACTGCCTCCCATGCCAATATAGCCTCACGCTTGCTTCAATAAGTTAGAAATGTCAGTGTGACCACACATTTAAGCTTGGATAAAAATACTCTGAAACATTGCAGAGGACTGGCTAAAACTCTGGCTATTTCATTTGCACCATCTGTTACTCATCTGGATTGATACGACTTGCTTCCACGCTAGGTTTGCAGCCTCTGAAGTGGCTAATGAAACCAATATGTGATCTGCAGACTTTGCAGATGGGGCAGGAGGTGCCAGCAGGATGGATGGGTGGATGGGTAGTTTGTAAGATATGCAAGGCTTCCATAATATGCCATAGTCTTTTGGTCTTAAAATGCAAGGTCTGGTAGACCCTCTTTCATCAGGATATCTCAAAGGTTTCAAAGATCTTTTATTGTCACCTGTACCAATAAAGGTACAGTGATATTCATATTACCTTACAGCCATACTAAAAAAAGCAAGAAGACACACAACTACATTGCAGTTAACATAAACATCCACCACAGCAGACTCCCTGCCTGCGTTTGGGAATGTGATGGCTGATCTGGCATGTTCAGCTCCAGTAGTTCTGCAGCATTACTCCTACAAGGAAACAAATAAAGGAATTACACGTTAACTTGTTCAAAGTGCTGACGTTAGTAATATCAAAACAGGATATTGCTGAGTATTTATAATCTTCTTAAAATGTAATTCCAGTTGTTTCCCCACAGTCTCGTTCTATAAGAGAGCTTATAGTATTATTAAATCAAATAGTAACCTTCTTGTTTATTGAATTCTGTACTGAATTAGATCTCTCTCCTGCGCAGTTCTCAGAAGGGACAGCACATCCCCACTCAATTAACATTCATAAATTCACATTCCCAAATGGAGACGAATATTTAAGGCAATTTAAATTTAAGAATATATTAAGGGAACTCCTGAAATATGCAAAAAATATCTATTTTATTACATTTACTTGAATGAAATCTCTGCAGTTTGGAAACAAAATCTGCTACACTTGATTGCAAAATCCATCCTGCACCACCTACCACCAACACCTACACTGTTAACATCAACATACACACTCAGTGTAATCTCTGAGATCTCCAGCATCAACTGAACCGCAAGTGAAGGGAATTATATTGCATTCCTGACATCGAGATAACGAGTTTAGTCAAGAGATACAGCGTGGAAACGAGCCCTACATCATAAGGTCATGTAATATGAGCAGAATTAGGCCACTCAGCCCATCAAGGCCCATGCCTTTCAATCATGGCCGATCTATCTCTCCCTCCTAACCCCATCCTCCTGCCTTCTCCCCATAACCTCCAACACCTGTACTAATCAAGATTCTATCAAACTCTGCCTTAAAAATATTCATTGACCTGATCTTCACAGCCTTCTGTGGCAAATAATTCCACAGATTCTCCACCTTATAAAGAAATTCCTCCTCATCTCCTATAAAGGAATGTCCTTTAATTCTGAGGCTATGATTAGTCCTAGACTTTCTCACTAGTGGAGACATCCTCTCCAAATCCACTCTATCCAAGCCTTGCACTATTTGGTCAGTTTCAATGAGGTCCCCCCTCATTCTTCTACACTCCAGCAAGTATAGCCCCAGTGCCGTCAAACGCTTTTCATATGTTAACCTACTCATTCCCGGGGTGTTGTAAACCTCCCCTGAACCCTCTCCAGAGCCAGCACATTGTTCCTCAGTTATGGTGCCCAAAATTGTTCACAATATTCCGAATGCGGCTTGACCAGTACCTTATAGAGCGTCAGCATTACATACATTGTATTTGTATGTAAGGCCTCTTGAAATAAATGCTAACATTGTTTTTGCCTTCTTTACTGCTGATTCAGAACAACAGACAGCCAACCATGTCATCTCTGGGTGCCCGCTCTACCACCCACCAAATCAGGGCCTGCCAGACATTGATGTAGAGACAACAACCTGGCTGCTCAACACCCAAGATGAGATCTAACTATTCCTTTGGTTTATGTTTCATTTGCAAGAAGAAGACTACCTATTCGACTTGAAAATTAACTTTTTGAATGAATACGTTTATTGGCCAAGTATTCACATACAAGGAATTTGCCTTGGTGCTCCACCTACACGTGACAACATGACATACAGTGATAGTTAGGAATGACACATAAAACATAAAACATTAAACATTAATAATAAAACATTATTGATTAAACATGTGAATTAAATAAAATACCAGAGCAAAAGGAGGCTACAGATTTTTGGTCATTGAGTAGAGCTACTACTCGTGGAAAAAAAGCTGTTTTTTATGTCTGGCTATGGCAGCTTTGACAATCCGGAGTCGCCTTCCAGAGGTAAGTGATTTAAAGAGTTTTTGGACATGGTCAGAGATGACCTTACCTGCTTGCTTCCTGGCCTTTGCAGTGTACAGTTCGTCAATGGAGGGAAAGTTGCAGCCAATAACCTTCTCAGCTGATCGGACGATTCGCTGTAGCTGTTGTGCTTGGTGGCTGAGCCAAACCAGACCATGATGGAGACAGTGAGGACAGACTCTACGATGGCCATATAGAATTGGACCATCATTGTCTGTGGCAGATTGTGCTTCCTCAGCTGCCACAGTACATCCTCTGTTGTGCCTTTTTGACTGTGGAGTCGATGGTGGCCCCCATTTAAGGTCCTTGGAGATGATGGTTCCAAGGAACTTTAAAGACTCCACAGATGTGACTGTAGTGTTGTTGATGGTGAGTGGGGTGAGGGGAGGGGGAGCTCTCGTAAAATCTCCTCCCCATCCTGGATCAGTCCAAACAGGATGTGTCGTCCACAAACTTGAGAAGCTTGACAGAGGAGTCAGTGGATGTGCAGTCATTGGTATATAGAGCATAGAGGAGAGGGGAGAGTACGCAGCCTTGTGGTGTTCCCATGCTGAGTGTTTGCGGGTCCAAGATGTGCTTTCTCAGCCCCACATGCTGCTTCCTGTCTGTCCAACTACAGAGGGGTTCAGGCACAGTCAACTCAGAACGTTTGGAGTCTGGCACAATGGTGTTGAATGCAGTGCTAAAATCAACAAACAAAATCCTCACATAGGTCCCCTGGCAGTCTAGGTGCTGGAGGATGAAGTAATCCACAGATCTATTGGCCCGATATTTTGGGAATTCTGCACCAGCATTCCCAAGTCCCTTTGCACCTCCAATTTCTGGATTCTCTCCCCATTTGGAAAATAACCAAAGCCTTTATTCCTACTACCAAAATGCAAGACTCCTCACTTTGCGACACTGTATTCCATCTGCCACTTCTCTGCCCATTCGCAACCTGTCCAAGTTCTTCTACAGATTTCCTTCTTTC
This sequence comes from Raja brachyura, assembly GCA_963514005.1. Next base: position 94,599,719 of record OY740781.1, read on the forward strand.
TCTGCATTACCTGCCCCATCAGTTATTTCTTATTGTCCACAAACTTGGCCACAAAGCCTTCAATTCCCTCATCCAAACCATTAATATACAATGTAAAGAGTAGCAGTCCCAGCACCAACCCCTGCTATCCATGCTAGTATCTGCCCTTTGATACCATGGGCTCTCATCTTCTTGAGCAGTCACACATGTGGCACCATATCAAAGGCTTTCGGAAAATCTAGGTAAACCACATCCACTGACTCTCCTTTGAATGTCCTGCTATTTACTTCTTCAAAGATTTGTCAGGCAAGATCTCCCCTTCACAAAACCATGCTGATTTTTGCCTATTTAATCATGAATTTCCGAGGACTCCGTGAGTACATCATCCTTTATAATGAACTCTAAAATCTTACCAACCACTGAAGTCAGACTAACCGGCATATACTTCCCATGATACTGCTTTGCTCCCTTCTTGTACAGCGGGGTATTTATTATTGTCAATTTTCTAATTGGGCCCTTTGGCCCACCAAGTCCACACCGACTAGCAGTTCTATCCTACATGCTAGGGAAAAGTAGATAAGCCAATTAACCTAAAAACTTAACCGACTTTGACATACAGGAGGAAACTAGAGCATGTAAACATGTCCTATCCATTAACTGTCCAAATGTTTCTTAAACGTTGACGTTTTGGTAACGCTATGGAAGTTTATAAAATTATGAGGGCCATTAATGGGGGATATTGGTGCACTCTTTCCCCATGACAGGGCAGTCTAAACCCACAGTGCATAGATTTAAGGTGAAAAGGGAAAGATTTAGGTATGACATCAGATGGAAGTTGCAAACCAAATCTCATTGCACTTATGTGTAATGACAATAAAATATATTATTATATTATTATTATTATCATTATTATTATTATTATTTAAAGGGGACCCAAGGGACAGTTCTTTCCATAGAGAAACTGTATGGATGGTTATATAGAACTTGCTGACAGAGGAAGTGGTAAAGAAAGTGTGATTGCAACGTTTCAAAGATTTTGGAACAAACAAAATTAATAAGAAAGGTTTGGAGGGATGTGGACCAAAAACAGTCATACCGATTCACAGTAGATAGGCATCTTAGTCAGCATGGTCAAGTTGGGTCAACTGACCTCTTACCCTGCTGAGTAACTCTATGAATCTTTGAATTTATGACATTAATCCTAAAAATTGTGGTTCGGTTCCCTCCTTCCATTCCTAGATCTCCAAACTTTGCCTGTAGCCGAATCATATGCCTTCAGGCACCTACATATGTGAGGCGATGGAGTGAGGTTGTTAATCATTGATAAGTTAATGCCTAAAAGTAGGGCAAGATTGTCTTGCTGCACAAACGGTATTCTTTTAAATTTACACTGGGAAGTGAACAAGTTAAATCATAATTTGAGAGAATGAATTATTTTATGAGTGTTTTTAGATAGGATAATAAATCTTATTATTATTTTAGTGGGCCTATATATTAGTAACATCGGGCTTCAAAATAAAGTCTAAAGACTAGTATCCAGTCTTATTTAAGAACAGATCATTTGGAAATGGAAAGGACACTGGTATTTATATTTACTCTCTGCATAATAAAGGTCACTCGATCTTTCAGCAGATGCATCAATTGGTACAAGCATGCTGTCAAAATTAATCTCCATCTCTACACTGTACTGCACTTCCAAAATGGAAGTCAATAGAACTCATTTTCACACAGCCATAAGTACACAGAATGGACCAGGGATAACCAACTGAACAAATTAGTAAAGTGGAGGCACACGGAACTGCAGAGAGACACAATGTGCTGGAGTAAGTCAATGGGTCAGGCAGCATTTCTGGAGAAAATGGATAGGTGACGATTCAGGTCAGGTCAGATGCTGCCTTACCTGCTAAGTTACTCCAGCACATTGTGTCTATCTTTGGTATAAACCAGCATCTGAAGTTTCTTCGTATTACAAGGAACTGCAGACACAAAAAAAAGCACAAGGCGTTAGAGTAACTCAGTGGGCCAGGCAGCAAGTCTGGAGGACATGGTGAGTTGATGTATCAGGAAGGGACCTTTCCGCGGACCTATTTGGAAAGAGGAAAACTTGATAAATTCATGAGTTGTCCAGCTTCGGTCCTTCAATCGAGTTGCAGGGCACCTGTATAATATTTCTGAAGTGAGCTGGTACTTAGGAAATAATTAATGTTATTGCACTTCACGGTAAGATATGTTTTTGACGTGTGAAAAAAGATTTGTGATATTTACAGTGGCACGGTGAACTCAGGATGTGCCTGAGAAAACATTTGCTGCTCACATTTACTAAGTACTCACAGTTATTTCTGTATGTTTTGTTGCCAGGGAATTACAAGCCTGCAGAGTTGTTGCAGGTATTTTTTTTAATGTTTTCCTTCTAGGATGCATGATGAGCATTTATAAATCTCTGAATGCTCCAGAAATAGTTATGTTCCCCTCTCCTGGATCCTTCTTTCTGTCCCGCACAGCCCCTTACTGCACTCCCTATACATTCATGACTGTGGCCAAATTTCATTCTATCTCCATGTACATGTTTGCAGATGGCATCAGTCATGGTAGCGAGTCAGATATCAAACAAAGATGAGACAGACTACAGGAAGGAGAGCTTGGTAAAATAGTGTCAAGACAACATCCTCTCCCTCAATGTTAGCTAAATGAAGGAGCTAGTCATCAAATTCAAAAAGCAGGGTGGAATGCATGCTCCAGACAGCAAAAATGGCAATGATGCAGAGATAGAAACATAGAAACGTAGAAATTAGGTGCAGGAGTAGGCCATTCGGCCCTTCGAGCCTGCACCGCCATTCAATATGATAATGGCTGATCATCCAACTCAGTATCCCGTACCTGCCTTCTCTCCATACCCTCTGGTCCCCTTAGCCACAAGGGCCACATCTAACTCCCTCTTAAATATAGCAAAAAGCTATATGTTCAAAAGCTTCAAATTCCTAGCCTTAAATATCACCGGCAATTTGTCCTGGTCCAACTAGAATTCCACAATCATCAAAAAAGCATACCTTACCACTATTTCTTTGGACCACAAAGAACATTTCAAGGTTTCTAGGTTTCAAGGTCAATTTATTGTTACATTTATCAATTAACGTAGAATAAAATTCGAATTACCATACAGCCATACAGGACACACAACTTCATAAAAGTTAGCATAAACACTCACCATAGCAGATTCCCTATATTCCTCACTATGATGGAAGGCAATAAAGTTCAATCTTCTTCTTTATTAATCTCCCGCGGTCGGGGTAGTCGAACCATCTGCAGTCGGGGCAATCAAAGCTCCCGCAGCCAGCGGTCGAAGCCCCCATGTTGGAGCGATCGAAACTCCCACGTCGGGGCGATCAAAGCTCCCATGTCATGGCAGTCAAAACTCCCACATCGGGGCAGTCGAAACCCCTGTGGCTTGGACTCGCCAATGTCGGTCTCTAACCAGAGACTGCGGGCTCCGCGATGTTAAAGTCCCGTAGGCTCCCACGGTTGGCACCGCAAAGATGACCCCCAACAGCGATCATGGGATCCGCAATGATAAAGTCCTGCAGGCTCCTGGTCCATCTGCAGCAGAGGCCACAAACTCCACAATGTTAGGCTACAGTGCGGGCAGAGATACAATACGAAAAAAAAATCACATCTTCGTCGATGTAGGAGATTAGAAAAAGTATCCCCCAACTCCCTCCCCCTCCCCCCCCACCTCACATAAAACAAGTCAGTTTGCTCCTCCCAAATATTAACTTATTCAATAATCTTTTCATATTCTAAGGATGAAATTTTGATCTATCAATTTATCTCATTGCAACCTTTGTAGTTTTTTTTAATCTACACTTTTGCCTACAGCTATACTCTGTTTTCACTTTCCCTTTTGCACTACCTGATATACTCATGTGTGGTTTGATTGCATTCATATACAGTATATGATTTGCTTGGATAGCACTCAAAACAAACATTTTCATTGTACTTCAGTACAGGTGACCATAATAAACCAATACCAATACCAATAACATCTCGGCCTACACAAGCAAATCCACAGTGCAATAAAAACTGTTCCTTTCATTGCAAATGCGGGACAATCAGAGGCTGGGAATTCAGAACCAGGGGCCACAGTTTAAGAATAAGGAGTAAGCCCTGGAGGGCAAAGAAGGGAGAAGATTGAACAAGGTGTCTATAATTGAATGCTGCTAACTGGCACATTCAGGCTACAGGGATACATACCAAGTGATACACCAAAGCCCATGGGGAAGGAATGTGATTTAAGGTCCTACTGCCACTGGGTAATATAGGAAATTCTACAGGCAGATACAAATATGACCTTCCCACCAGGTGGCAGCCTCGCCTACAGTCTGTCTGTCCTTTTCGTCGTTTTGTTATTTTTAGTGTGTTTAAAAAGTTTGTGTTAATGTTCTCCAGTTGGTTTTATGTGGGGGCCGGGGGGGGTCGGGGGAAACTCTTTTTCCAACTCATACCTTGCCAGAGATGCGATTGTTTTCCAGATCGTATCTCCGGTCGATCTGCAGCCCAACATCGTGGAACTGGAGGCCTTGCTCCGAACTGACATTGAGCCCCACTGCGGGGCGTGGACTTAACATCGGAGCCAATTCCTTGCCTGGAATCGATGCTCCGGCCTGCGGACTTTAATATCAAGGAGCTCGCAGTCTCGTGAGTCGGGAAGCTCCAGAACTGCACGATGTTCGACTAGCCCCGACCCGGGATAGATCGCCCAGTGCGGGGGAGCTGAGATTCCCCCCTGATGCAGGAGCTTGAGCGCCTCGACAAGGAGGCCCGCCACCGGCTACGGGAATAAGATTGTCCCGTCAATGGAAGGTTAGAGGCCCCCGACCACTGGAGGACAGAGAAGGGAGAAGATTGAACTTTTCTTTTGCCTTCCATCGCAGTGAGGAATGTGGAGGAGTCACTGTGGTGCATGTTTATGTTAAAATGTATTTTGTGTGTTCTATTGCTTTTTATTGGTGTGACTGTGGCAAATTGAATTCCTTGTATATTGCAAAACATACTTGGCTAATAAAGTAAGTATGAGTATGATTATCAAAATATATTTGGACAAATGTATTGTTAGGAAGGGTTTAGAAGACTCTGGGCTTAAAACTGGGAAATGGGGCTTGTCCAGAATGCCAAGTTGCTGAGTATGCCATCGGGCCTGCTTCCATGCTGCATTGCTGAATGACTCTATAACTATCTGTCAAACACTTGATGGGTATATTGTTCATGGAGACCATTTGAGTGGTATTAATGTTTGTAAAAAAGTTTTACTGACAGGGTGATAAGGTGGTACAGAGGTAGAGTTAGACAATAGACAATATGTGCAGGAGTAGGCCATTCGGCCCTTCGAGCCAGCACCGCCATTCACTATGATCATGGCTGATCATCCCCAATCAGTACCCCGTTCCTGCCTTCTCCCTATATCCCCTGACTCCGCTATTTTTAAGAGCCCTATCTAGCTCTCTCTTGAAAGCATCCAGAGAACCTGCCTCCACCATCCTCTGAGGCAGAGAATTCCACAGACTCACCACTCTCTGTGAGAAAAAGTGTTTCCTCATCTCCATTCTAAATGGCTTACTCCTTATTCTTAAACTGTGGCCCCTGGTTCTGGACTCCCCTAACATCGGGACCATCTTTCCTGCCTCTACTGTGTCCAAACTATTAACAATATTATATGTTTCAATTAGATCCCCTCTTGTGGCCTTATAGTGTCAGAGTTTGATTCTGAATAAGGCACTCTCTGTACAAAGGTGTTCCAGTTTCCTCCCGCACTCCAAAGATGTACAGGTTTGCAGGTTAATTGGCTTCTGTAAAAATTACAAATTATCGCTCGTGTATAGGCTAGTGCTAGTATGGGAATCGCTGGTTGATGTGGACTCAGTGGGCCGAAGAGCCTGTTTCCGTCCTGTATCTCTAAACTAAACAAAACAAAACTAAAGACAGAGTGAATGTATAGATTTGATAAGACCCTGAAAGAAAAGAAAGACATATAATTACTGTTTTTATTTCCTGTATATATTTTAATGAATTAAGTTTATTTTTGTAATACCAAAACATAATTGAAACTCAAATATACCTGTAAGTTCTACTGTTTCCTGCTAAAACAAAAATAACCTGAGTATACTTTGAGCATAAGCTTTTGATTCACAATCTAGCATCTAACTTCATTAATAACCTCATAGATTCACATCTAACCTCATAATTGATTCAAATATTTACTTTGTGTTTGCAAGAATATATCATATTACAGCATCAGACAGCAGAATTATATGCCAGCATGTGAATTTCTTCAGAGTATTAACTTTCTTGCCTTGATAACATTGGCAGAATCCCTATTTCTCCTTGTTTACCAAATTTCCACCACATTTGAAGCAGCACACCCCCATAAAACTCAAAGAAATACCGGGGCGCCGGTGTGATGGCTGCCCTGCCGGCAGTCTGTTCGTCTTTTCACTCTTTTTGTTATTTTTTAGTTTGTTTTTGTTTTACTGTTCTTCGGTTTGTTTTATGTGGAGGGAAGGGATCGGGGAAAACTTTTTTTCGGGTTCTTATCTTCCAGTAGATGCGATTGATTTTCGGATCACATTCTCCGGGCTCTGTGGCCTACCATCGATGGAGCTGTAAATTTCTTCGGACTGTCGTGAGCCCCACTGCGGGGTGTGGACTTAACATCGGAGCTGATCCCTTGCCTGGGATCGTTCTCACCGCGACCACCGCAGAACCAACCCCAAGGGCTCGCAGTCTCGGGTGAGGCTGAGTTGGGAGCTCCAATGTCACGGAAATTTCGACCATCCCCGACGCGAGGTTCATTCGCCCGGTGCGGGGGAGCTCCTCCGATGAGGGACCTTGATTGCCTCTACACGGAGGGATGAAACGCCGCCGGCTATGGGAGTCAAGATCATCCCACGTCAATGGGGGCTTGAGGCCCATGACTGAGGAAGAACTAAGGGAAGGACTAGAACTTTATTTCACCTTCCATCACAGTGAGGAATGTGTAGGAGTCACTGTGGTGAATGTTCATGTTAAAATGTGTTTTTGAGTGATCTGTTACTTTTACTTGTATGACTGACCTGGCCAATGAAATTCCTCGTATGTTGCAAAACATACTTGGCGAATAATGTGTGATTCTGATTCTGAATTCTGGGGCAACTCAGTGATGCAGCTGATAGAGCTGCTGCCTCACAACGCCAGAAACCAGGGTTAAATCCTAACCTCCAGTGCTGTGTGTGTGTAGAGTTTACATGTTCTCCCTGTGATCGCATAGGTTTCCTCCTGTTTCCTCCCACATCCCCAAAAATATGTGGGTTTGAAAGTTAATTGTTTTTTGTAAGATTTGCCTTAATATGTAAGGAAGGGATGAGAAAGTGGGATAACATGGAACATAAAATGAATGATAATGGGTGATTGATTGTCAGCTTGGACTAAGTGGGATGAAAGTCCTGTCTCCATGCCATATTTTAATAAATCTCAGCTTCAGTGTGTGTTATTGTACTTAGGAAAGTACATTCCTTTCCATGTTCCCTGCCTTTTAGCTTACTTTGGGTTGGGATAGAGTCATTGAGTCATAGTCATAAACACAGAATTAGGCCCTTTGACCAACTCCTCCATGATGACCAAGCTGACCTATATATGCTAGACCTACCTGCTCATGTTTGGCCCAGATCCCTTTAAACCTTTCCTATCCATGTACCAGTGCAAGCTTTTTTTTAAAAATCCTGTTATAGTCCCTGCCTCAACCACCTCCTGGTTATCTCTTTGAAAAAAACTGAATCAAATTCATGAGGCAATCTGCCACGTGCAAAACTATGGTGACTATCCATGTCTATCCAAAGGCATATATACTTTATCCCTCTATCGTTCCATGGCTTTTACTTGCAGCCTTTCTTAAATGGTCCATTCACCACCCTCTGGTTATCACCACCTCATCTGTGTCTAACAATGATTTACATACCTCAGACAGGGCTCTCGCAATTACTTCTTTGGCTTCTCATAGCGTCCTCGGATATTTCTGATTAAACCAGGAGAGTTTTCCACTTTCATATGTTCTAGGATGTCCAATATTTCCTTGACTGTAGTACAGACTGTTGCAAACACATCTTCGCAGCCGGAGTTAAAAAGGCCTTTGCCAGCATCAACCCACGCAAAGCCGCAGGGCCGGAATACATTCCTGGACGCGTTCTAAGAGACTGCGCCGAGCAACTGAAAGATGTCTTCACAGACATTTTTAACACCTCACTCAGACAGGCAGCATTGCCCAACTGTCTTAAGAGTGCCACCATCGTTCCTGTCCCGAAGAATCCAAACCCAGCCTGCCATAATGACTTTCGACCAGTGGCTCTAACACCCATAGTAATGAAGTGTCTTGAGCGACTGGCTATGCAGCATATCAAAAATAGCCTACCTGCCGATCTAGACCCACTGCAGTTTGCGTACAGAGCCAACCGATCCACAGAGGGCGCAGTCTCAACAACACTGAACCTCGGACTGCCACACCTTGATCGGAAAAATACTTATGCCAGGATCCTCTTCATAGACTTCAGCTCTGCTTTTAACACACATCATTCCGCAGCAGCTGGTGGAGAAGTTGGGGGTATAACTCCATTGGGGGTTGATGCTGGCACATGTAATTGGGTCCTGAACTTTCTATCGCAACGGCAGCAGACAGTCAGGGTGGGCAGTAAGTCATCAAAAACCATAGCCGTGAGCACTGGCTCGCCCCAAGGCTGTGTCCTAATCCCCCTGCTGTTTAGTCTGCTTACACACGACTGTATTGCTAGACTCAACAACAACTTTATCAGCAAGTTCGCTGATGTCACAACAGTGGTGGGTCTCATCAGTGACAATGATGAGTCGGCGTACAGGATGGAGGTAGAGCTTCTCACAGGATGGTGCAAATCCCACAACCTCATTCTCAACGTGGGAAAATGAAGGAGATGGTGGTCAACTTCAGGAGGGCGGGAAAACAACGCCATTCACCTCTGCACATCGATGGAGCTGGTGTGGAAAGGGTCAGCAGTGTGAAGTTCCTAGGACTCCACCTGGCAGATGACTTGACGTCCACGACCAACACCACAGCACTGGTCAAGAGAGCCCAGCAGTGACTACACCCTCTCCGAAGACTACGGAAAGCAGGTCTCCCCACTGCACACCTACGAACTTTTTATAGGGGGACAATCGAGAGCACAGTAACCTACAGAATCACTTCCTGGTACGGGAGCTGCAAAGCATATGAACGGCACCAATTAGACAGGATTGTGAAGACCGCCAGCAGGATTATTGGTGCTCCGCTCCCTTTCCTGCTGGACATATACAGGAAGAGATGTATCAACAGAGCCATCTCCATCATCAAAGACCCCTACCACCCATCGCATCACATATTCTCCATCCTGCCATCTGGGAAGAGGTACAGGAGCGTCAGCTGCAAAACCAGCAGGATGCTCCTCAGCTTCTTCCCGCAGGCTATAAAACTGATGAACGGACTGTGCCCCTGCCAAAGTATCGTGCACCAACCACCAACCTGGACACACTGAAGCAGAGCCATTGTCATGCCGCTGCCGATTGTAACCCATGATGATATATGTATTTTTATTTTTACTTACTATTTATTTTTTTACCGCACACTGAATGGACACTGGTTGATGTTTGTTTACAGTCAGATATATCTTATCATACTGCAAGCATACCAGATGTATTGGAGTTCCTTGCTACATTGCATTTTGATGAACACTTGAGTTATAGTGCCATTAATAGTGCTCGGAGTGCTTTGATCTCCTATTTAGGGCAGTTTCAGAACAACAAGCTATCGGGTCTCATCCATTAGTGTCCCGATTCATGAGAGGAATCTTTAACAAAAATCCTCCTAAGCCTATATATCTAGGATGTCAGTATAGTTCTCACACTGCTTCGGCAATGGGCTCCAATTACGTCATTGTATTTTCAGAAGTTAACACTTAAAGTGGTTAAGCTCATGGCGCTAGTATCAGCGCAACGAGTGCAAATATTGCAAAAGTTGCGATTAGATAGCATGTAGTCTTCTGCAGATAACATTACGTTTCATGTGTATGATTTAATCAAACAAAGCAGGCCAGGAATGGCCAGAACCAAAGTCAGCTTTAAAGCATACCCTGTTGACCAAACGTTATGTGTAGTGAAGCACTTGAGTCAATATATCGAGGTAACTAAGAGTCTCAGAGGCTCGGAAACAGCAATGCTCATCAGTCACAAAAAAAACTAATAAAAAGGTGTCAGTATAAACTATTTCTAGATGGTTAAAACAGGTTTTGGGTTCCGCTGGAGTAAACACTCAAGTGTTTAAATCTCACTCCACCAGGGCGGCATCAACATTTGCAGCGAGGCCGCAGGATGGTCTATGGAATCAACTTTTCTAAAATTAATGATAAACCTGTCCTGACAGTGCCAGGGTTTGGGCATGCTGTTTTGGGTTCTGTTTGATTTGATTTGCTTAGTCTTTATAAATTTCATTTGTAATTTCCCCTGGGATAGAGGGGTTATTACTGTTTTGTTATTTAAAAAAATAATTATTGGATAATTCAAAGCAATGTTCAATCCATTATTTATTCACCACTGTGTCAACTGAAACAGTGTGTCGTATGGAATGGATCTATGGCATGAAATCACAGAGCTTTGAAATCTTCACGTAGTCACTCACGTGACTCCGAAGTAAAATAGTAAGAGTAAATGAGAACTTACCAGTTTGCAGTTTGATCTTTATTTTATGAGTAGTCACGATGAGGGATTACGTGCCTTCCACTCCTGGCCCTCATAAATGCAAAGATCATCTGGTAGTTCTAGTCTTCTGAGTCTCACTATATAACTTTGGCTATAGTTTATGGGTTTTCACGTCGCTGCTTTGAAGTGCATGCGCCTGGTGGGGCTTCTTCACATAATCACTCATCATAACTCCTCATCAAATAAAGATCAGGCTTCAAACTGGTAAGTTCTCATTTAATCTTACTATTTTCTATCGCAGTCTCATGATGAGGCTACATGAAGAACCCACCAGCCCACATGCACGTCAATACGTTGATGCATGGTGCGAGTTACGGATGCATTCGGAAACGCTCAGTCAGGTAAGGTGAATTTTATGTTGCAGGAATGGTGCAGTGGGTTTGGAGATGCTGACAGGTGTGACCTGTACAGCCTGCCGGAGCAGCCTGCCGCACCGGGATCGGAGACGCTGGCAGATGGGACCTGCACAGCAACCTCCGAAAGGGAGTAGTTTGGAAGCATGGGGGTGAAGAAAATGCCAGCAGGTAAGATCTGCCTTTAAACCTTTATGGAAGCTCCAAAATGGAACAGCTTGGGGCACCAGGCTCGGAAACATTGACAGCATAGGGTGTACAGTAACCCTCACTAGCTATGAAATAGAGCAGGTTGAAGACCCAGGCTCAGGGTCGCTGGCAGGGTGGACTGCACAGCAACCTGAGAAAGCTCAAAAAAAGAACAGCTCGTTGACCCTGGTTCAAGGAAGACCAACTCAGAACTGTTTATTGGCCAGAGAAGCACTGCCTCAACATCAAAGATTGAGGTTATCTGATTGTTCACAAGAGGGTGGATAACTGGGTGGGTGCAGTGCACTGATACAAGCAGTTAAATTCAGATATTTGAGGATATCTCCTGCACAGAGGCAGGGAGTTGAGGATTCCCTCAACACATGCATAATACTTTCCGTTCATGGCTAAAATAGAGCTGCCAGCTCTCTGGAACTTAATTTGCCATCCTCTCGGGGATAGGCAAAGCATCAAAGGCCGAACTGGCAAGTAGCATTATTACATAACTTGCAAGTTCATGTTGTAAAAAGATAAATAAATAAATAAATAAAAAACAAAAGCTTCGAAAGGGAACAGTTTGGCGACCCAACTTTGGGGAAGGCCAAGGCTATAAAGGCAAAATATGTCCAAAAGGACAATTCTGGGCAGGAACGTACAGCCTCATCATCCATTAAGTAGCAATGTTACAACATTTTGAGATTTTAAAATTCAAGTCTGCATTTTATCCCATCAGATAAAGCATAAAAATAAGTTTAATTTGACACCTAATTCACGTTCATATCTTCAGTATTAAAAAAGTTATGGCCACTCGGAAATTAGCATCTTGTTCCCTATTGCTTTTCCATTGACTTAACTCAAAAGCTGTGATCAAGGACAGTCAAAAGCCCATAACTTTCTTAAAAATTAAGAGAGCTGGATGAAATTTTCAGTTATTATAGATTGAAGCATTCTGAAATAAATATGAAACAATCTTACTTGGATGGCCTGAAATTAAAGCATTTAATTCAATTTCTTATAAAAGATTAACATTTTTTAACAGCCTAAGCGTCCAAATAACACTCAGACAAGAATTCTCAATATAACATGATTTTTAAATCTCATTGTAATGAATTTATGGACCAAATGGAAGGAATTTAGTGCTTAATTCCCATAAACTAATGGCCATTTTAATCATCTTATGAGTGAGATCTTGTGGAACGCGATCGATTGGAACATTGCGGTCTGTGGTGAATTTAAACCCCATATCAGCAGAAAAAACACTGCTGGTTCATATATTTACATAATCAGATTTTCGCTGATGAAATTTTGATTAAAGTAATCCTAAGTAAGCAAGTTTATATGTAAAATGCACGACTTACCTTATGTTTTGTCCCGTACGGGAGATACGTCCTGTTGTCGGTGTTGACGGCATTAGAAGTTGCTTTTTATTTTACTCCAGTGCTAAAATTGTCCCACATTTTTAAAAAATAATTTCACAGAACGGCAATCGGAACGATTATTCAGCAACAGGTAGTAGCCCGAGAAAATGTATCTCGGACAGGCAGGAGAAAACGGCATTTTAATCCCACCCCCCCCCCCCCCTCAAAGGTGCCAATGTAGCGCACAAGGCCAGTGACAGTACTGCAGCGCCGCTGAAGGTAAGTTTTGTAACATACCTACATTAAGGATATCATCTGTCGGCTCTCAAGACAGGAAAACCTGATTAAGAGGTTGATCGAAGGGAATCACACTGGTGAGCAATACAGGTAGTCACAGTCAGATCTCTGCAACCCTGAACCAGCAATACCTGGTTCAGGGTTGCATTATGATATCAGAGGAGGGGTGTTTTGAGGAGAACCGTTAGAGGAAGTACTGGCAAGTAGCATTGGTTACTTAACTTCTCATCAGCTGAATGAGAAGAACATGCAGGACACTGCTGGAAAGTATGCTAGGCCTGATAACTGCCAGATACTGGAGATTCCAAAGGTTAATGCCACCAATTGGGGTAATCTGAATGGCAAAACAAAGTCAAAAGGCTTAAAACTCCAGTGAGTTTGGAGATTTCTCACAAGAGGGATTCGGTCTTTGCAAGGTCGGTAGAGGGAACTCAGCTGTTTGATTTGCAGTAGATGCCTTAACACTTCTGTGTAATGCACAGTTTTAGCTCAATTGTGTTGCAAAGGATTTGTGCAAGGCAAGTAATATGCAGTCTGCAAGTATCTCTTTGGAGAAGATTTGGGCAAGCAAGTAAAATTAAAGGCTGCAGTGGGTGTGGTAAGACACCCTTTGTGGGTTATTCTCCCGGCTACCGGCGTGCATATCATCACTACCAAGCTAGTGGCACATACACATACATCAGGCCTACACAATTAATACCAAAGCAGAGGCCTTTTTTTATGAGCAGGTTCACAGCGCTCACCATGGAGGCAGTGCACTCCACATACTCAGTATCGTTCCCCAGCTCAAAGTAAAAAAAAGTCAAGTCAAAAGAGTTTATTGTCATGTGTCCCTGAAAGGACAATGGAAATCTTTCTTTGCATAGAACAACAGAACATAGAAGGCATTGACTACAATTCTATACATAAATACATCCATGACTTAATAAATTAATAAAGTGCAAATAACAGATGGAGGGATATTAATGTTCAGAGTTCCGAGCCAGGTTTAATAGCCTGATGGCTGTGGGGAAGTAGCTATTCCTAAACCAGGTTGTTGCAGTCTTCAGGCTCCTGTACCTTCTACCCGAAAGTAGCAGGGAGATGAGTGTGTGGCTAGGGTGGTGTGGGTCCTTGATGATGCTGCCAGCCTTTTTGAGGCAGCGACTGTGATAAATCCCCTCGATGGAAGGAAGATCAGAGCCGATGATGGACTGGGCAGTGTTTACTACTTTTTGGAGTCTTTTCCTCTCCAGGACGCTCAAGTTGCCGAACCAAGCCACAATTCAACCAGTCAGCAAGCTCTCTACTGTACACCTGTAGAAGTTAGAGAGAGTCCTCCTTGACAGACCAACTCTCCGTAATCTTCTCAGGAAGTAGAGGCGCTGATGAGCTTTCTTAATAATTGCATCTGTGTTCTCGGACCAGGAAAGATCTTCACAGATGTGCACGCCCTGGAATTTGAAGCTCTTGACACTTTCAACCATCGACCCGTTGATATAAACAGGACTGTGGGTCCCCATCCTACTCCTTCGAAAGTCCACAATCAGTTCCTTGGTTTTGCTGGTGTTGAGGGCCAGGTTGTTGTGCTGACACCATATGGACAGTTGCTCGATCTCTCTTCTATACTCAGACTCATCCCCATCAGTGATACGTCCCACAACAGTGGTGTCGTCAGCGAACTTGATGATGGAGTTCACGCTATGACCGGCTACGCAGTCATGAGTATAGAGTGAGTACAGCAGGGGGCTGAGCACGCAGCCCTGAGGTGCTCCCATGCTGATTGTTATCGAGTCTGACACACTTCCACCAATACGAACAGACTGTGGGCTGTGGATGAGGAAGTCGAGGATCCAATTGCAGAGGGGTGCGCAAAGACCCAGTTCTGCAAGTTTGGTAACCAGCTTGGAGGGGATGATTGTGTTAAATGCCGAGCTGTAGTCAATAAATAGCAGCCTGACATATGAGTTTTTGTTGTCCAAGTGGTCCAGAGCGGAGTGGAGGGCCAGCGAGATTGTGTCCACCATTGATCTATTGTGGCGGTAAGCGAACTGCAGTGGGGCCAGGTTTTTGTCGAGGTAGGAGTTGATTTGCGCCATGATCAACCTCTCAAAGCACTTCATCACCACAGGCGTTAGTGCCACAGGTCGATAGTCATTGAGGCACGTCACCTTGCTCTTCTTGGGCACCGGTATTATTGATGCCCTTTTGAAGCAGGTGGGAACCTCAGACCTCAGAAGTGACAGGTTGAAAATATCTGTAAAAACTCCAGCCAGTTGGTCTGCACAGGTTTTTAGGACACGACCAGGTATGCCATCAGGTCCAGACGCTTTTCGAGGGTTCACCCCTCTGAAGGATTTCCTGACGTCGGCCTCTGTGACTGAGACTGAAATACCATCACAGCGAATAGGGGCTCGGGAAGGCACATCGGTGTTCTCCCTATCAAAGCGTGCGTAAAATGCATTGAGCTCATCAGGGAGTGATGTATCGCCGACATCCGAGCTGCCTCCTGGTTTCGCCTTGTAAGAGGTGATTGCATTCAGTCCCCGCCACAGCTGCCGAACATCTGTCTCATCCTCCAGCTTGGAGTAGAACTCCCTTTTGGCCTTTTTCATGGCCTTACCAAGGTCGTATCTGAACTTCTTGTAGACCACTGTGCCATCAGACATGAATGCCTGGTGTCTGGTCTTCAGAAGAGTGTGGATCTCACAGTTCATCCAAGCTTTCTGATTGGGAAACACTCGGAAGGTTTTTGTAGGGATGCAGTCCAGGCATTTCTTTATGAAGTCTGTAACGACTGTGGCGTATTCATTCAAGTCCATTGCCGAGTCCTTGAACATAGCCCAGTCTACAGACTCCAAACAGTCTTGTAGTTGTTCTTCTGCCCCCACCGACCATCTCTGTACTGTCCTCACAGCTGGCCACAATGCCAGAGCTAAAGGGACAGAGCATAATCTAGGGTCAGTTAACTCTATTGATCAACCGCCTGAGGCCATTTTGGTGTTGTCAGTCTCAGGGTTTGCTGGCTCTTGGTGGGTGGTGGTGATAATAACCTCTTGCCTAATAGTTTACTGACAGCCTTGGTGGTTTTTTAGCAAGCTCTTTCTTAGAAACTGCCTTGATCACACCTACACCCACCATCTGTTTCGTCATGGACAGCAAAGCAACCAAGAGGGGGGGCCGTTGAGGTATGCAATATTCTTCCATCAGTCGCATGAGATGTGCTGACAATATTCAAGTCGGAGGTAGATCGAGACGGTTCATGAACAGGTGGGGACAGTGGAAAAAATCATCGGGACCTCTCTCCCCTCAATCGGGGATATTGCGACCAAACGTTGCGTGTCTAAGGCCAGCAGTATTATAAAAGACCCCACACATCTCCATCACGGACTGTTCACTCTGCTGCCCTCAGGCAAAAGATATTGCAGCATAAGGAGCAGAACATCAAGGTTCTGCAACAGCTTCTTCCCACGTGCCATCAGACTCCTAAATGCCATGTAATGGGCTGCCACCATTGTCTATTTACCCTTTTATCCTTTTTATCCATTTTATCCACGTTTATCCTTCTGTTAATTATCGCGTTGCACATGGAGCCAAATGCAACAGAATTTCATTTGGAATTGCATATATCAATGTATTTCTAAATGACAATAAAGTTTGTTTGACTTTGACTTGACTTGACAGGTAACCTCTGATCCTTTCGGCTTACTAATCACAAATGGTTGTAAGATTGATTTTCTAGCTGATCAATTTCCTCCGCGGCAAGGAAAGCCAAGTCTCCCGTATATATGGTCATAAGAGGAAACTATGGTTATTCAAGTTTAAATAGAGAAACTACACAAATAGGGTATGATTGAGCAGTCTGCCCATAATCAAGAAGGCTATATTTCTAATATCTTCTCAAGGTTGAAGAATAGTGGAGGATACTGAATCTTTCTAGGATTTAGCAAGTCTGAACACGTGCTTGGAATGTACCCATTTTTAGATGGATATTTTTCATTCAGTGAAATAGCTGATTTATGGCCTCAATCAATCTCAAAGATGTATATTATTCAGTACCAATACACGAGAACCACACAACCTGTAGGCTATCTGGCAAGGCCAGTTGTGGCTATTTTAGGCTCTAACTTAGGGGGTGAGTTCAGTCCTAGGCTGTTAACAAAGGCTCTAAAGCCAATGTTGTCCTACTCAGATCTAAAGGGCATATTGTTGGGGGTTTTAGATGAAATGCTCATTGTAGGGATGAGATCAGGTGTAACAGTGTTAGGTGTTTCAGCAACAAAGGCACTCCTAAAATATCTAGGGTTAGTTATTCATCCAGGCAAGTCCATACTGGAGCCAACAACATTTATTACATATCTAGGTTTTGTCATCAACTCTGAAGATATGTCTGTGACCCTACCCACAGATAAGAAATGGAATATTGTAGAGGCATGCACAGGGTATGAATATCGGAAGATGCCTCTGAAGATAATTCAAGACAAGGCCAAATTGGCCTATTCAACAACATGAATTATAGTAGCGCACAATTGGCCTATTCAACCATTGTAAATAGGTCTGCTGAAAGAAGCTTCTATATTTGCTCACAGACACGAGCAGTGGTTAGTTCAACCTAACACTCATGTATTTATCACTGCAAGGTTGTATGGAAAGGTTTGTGAAGAGACACATGTGAGCTACTTTTAAACATCGAGGAGCTGGCAGCCTCTGTTGTAGACTGACTTCAGGAGCTCCAACCGCAGGAACATGTGGACTTTAACATTGTGGAGCTTGCGGTCCCTAGTTAGAGACCGACTTCAGGAACTCGAAACCGCAGGAGCTTTGATTGCCCCGATGCGGGAGCTTTGATTGCCCCGATGTGGGAGCTTCGATTGCCCCGACATAGGAGCTTCGACCGCCCCGTCATAGGGGCTATGATCGCCGGCTGCAGGAGCTTCAATCGCCCCAACTGCAGATGGTTTGACTGCACCGAATGCGGGAGAATAAAGAGGAAGATTAGATTTTATTGCCTTCCATCACAGTGAGGAATGAGGGGAATCTGCTGTTATGGATATTTACGTTAACTTTTATGTAGTTGTGTGTCTTGTTGCTTTTTTTTAGCATGGCTGTATGGTAATTCGAGTTCCACTGCACCTTAATTGGCACATGTGACAATAAACTGACCTTTGAACTTTTTAAACCTTGGAATAATCCTTTGAAACAGAGTATACAATGGTTTTGATTGCTGGTTCCCCTGAGCCTGGTATTGTTAAAGTAAGAACACTCTTTACTTGTACCACCTCAGTGCATAACTATAATTTAGGGTGAGCTTAGTATCACTGCATGCAATTTAGATCCATTCAATTGCATCCGACCTCTGGTTTTGTATTGGTGTAACCTTCAGTCTTGTGTTCTCCGTGAGTGAACACAAAGTAATAATGTGTGCTTTGCTTTTAGCACTTATTAACTGGGTCTGGCAGGATGTGTATTAACTGCAGGAGAGTCCATTTCTATCAAGATAGTTTTTCCCTCGGGATTTAATCTGTGTGTCTAAGTATAAATGATGAGGCACGTGTAGGCCATCAACACTAAGATTCGAAGCAGGAAATCTACAATGCAGAATAAAGGGAGATATTGATTCATGTTCCAAAGCTTGTAAGGTGATATTTAATGCAAAACATTGTTTTAACTTTGCTTTGATTCAAGCATAATATTGCATACCATTGCATCGAGCAGAAATAGAGATTCAGCTCCACTGGTCTACATACAGTAGATGCATGGACAGTAGGTGCAGCAGTAGGCCATTCGGCCTTTCGTGCCAGCACCGCCATTCAATGTGATCATGGCTGATCATCCACAATAAGTACCCTGTTCCTGCCTTCTCCCCATACCCCTTGATTCCCCTAGAGCTCTATCTAACTCTCTTTTGAATGCACCTAGTGAATCAGCCTCCACTGCCTTCTGACGCAGAGACTTTCACAAAATTCACAACTCTCTGTGCGAACATATTTTTCCTCATGTCCGTTCTGAATGGCCTACTCCTTATTCTTAAATTGTTGCCATGGGTTCTACACTCCCCATCATCAGGAACATGTTTCCTGCATCAAAAGTATACAATCCTTTAATAATTTTATATGATTCTATAAATATCCTCTCATCCTTCTAAATTCCGGTGAATACAAGCCCAGTCGCTTCATTCTTTCATCACTTGACAGTGTCGCCATCCCGGGAATTAACCTTGTGAACCTACACAGCACTCTCTCAATAGCAAGAATGTCCTTCTTCAAATAAGGAGACCAAAACTGCACACAATACTCCAGGTGTGGTCTCACCAGGGCCCTGCATAACTGCAGAAGGACCTCTTTACTCCTATACTCAACTCCTCTCTTAATGAAGGCCAACATGCAATTAGCTTTCTTCACAGCCTGTTGTACCTGTATGCTTATTCAGTGACTGATGTGCAAGACACCCGGGTCTTGTTGTACTCCTCCTTTTCCAAATTGACACCATTCAGATAATAATCTGCTTTCCCGTTATTGCCTCCAAAGTGAATAACCTCACATTTATCCACATTATACTGCAACTGCCATGTATCTGGCCACTTATTCAACCTGTACGTTACTCCGCATCCTGATAGCATCCTCTTCACGGTTCATACTGCCACCCAGCTTTGTGTCATCTGCAAATTTGCTAATGTTACTTTTAATCCCTTGATTTAAATCATTGATGTATATTGTAAATAGCTGCCGTCCCAGCACCAAGCCCTGCGGCACCCCATTAGTCACTGCCTGCTATTCTGTATCGGGGTACGAATTCTACAAGAGATTTTTGTTTTTCCATCTTTTACATATTCTACATGCATCTTTGTTAATCATCACAACTTGTACCACAGTAGTCCCAGTAAAGCGCTGGAATAACGCAATGGGTCAGGCAGCATCTCTGGGGATCTGAAGCATCACTTATCCATGTCCTCCAGAGCTGCTTCCTGACCCACTTAGTTCCTCCAGCAAGTTGAGTCCCACACTAAATTTTGTGTCTGCAGTTCTTTGTGTCTGTCTTGATTTACGCAGGACATAAATTCACAAATTTTCTATTTACTTTTAACAACTGCTCCTGGTTTAACTTTTTCCCCCTGTATTTCTCACTTTATTCTGCTGCAACAAAATGTGTATTAATTGCAGCAGAGTAAATTTGTATCAAGATAATTTGCTTCAATGTGTGAATGTAACAGCATGTCTTCACCGAAAATAAAGGGTGTCATTGGTAGATCTGATTTCCAAGCATAAGCCTGAAAGTACCCAATGGCCAGGGAGATGAGGAATGGTGGCTGATAGCATCCGATCAGCCAGAATTAAATTATGTTGAGTCCTTCTCCCTCACATTCCAAAAAAAAACAGACACGGAAGTGCAGTCATAAAAGCAGAAAATCCCAGATAGAATCAGCACATCAGATGACTTCAATGGAATCAATGGAAAGAGAGTTAATTTTTCAGGCTGGTAACTTTGCATCCTATTTCCATCCAGGAATTAGCCTTTTAAAACAGGAATTCAGATTACCTCCTGAGCTTTCCTCAACTATGCTTCCAAGTAATCCAACCAAAATATAATGGTAATAAGGTGCTTACGGCAAAAGTCTGTAGGGAGATGCTTTAAATTGAGTTCAGGATTTCCCATGCAATTTCAGAGCCCTTCTGGCTCTCTTCTCCTTATTGTCAGGTATTAAAATGGGTGCTGATATTTGAGAGAACCTACTTTTCAAATTGATTACACTCTAGCTACAACCAGTGTAAAGTCATGTTTCAAAAATTCCCATGCAGTTAATTAGGTTTCTTGGGAACTTCTAAAGCTTAGAATCAATTTTTTCTGAAGTTCTGAGCCAAATGACTTCACAACCCACAGTATCTTAACACAAAAAAATCGCAACAGACTCAGAGCTTAGTGTATGGTTTCTTGCATGAATGCACAGATATCCTTTGATATTGAGCTTAATGCAATGGAAAGGTTTTAGGATTTGAATGGGCCTTTTTATTTCCCTTTCAGAATGTTACAAATATCACCAACAAAATAGCTGTGAAGTGCAGTCAATGCTGTAATGGGGAAAATGCACAGGCAAGTTTGATCTGGCAATGTTATTAACGATAGATAAGGATAACATTTAGAAACATTGATTTATCCGATAAATAAAAGGCTGGACATTAAGGGATAACTCCCCAGCTATTCTTCAAATATCGAACATATTACATTCACCAGAACAACAGAAATAGTCCTGGCTTAATATCCCCTACAATTGACAGAATTGACAGGGCAATAGGAACACACCACTGTCCAGTGTTCAACACAAGTACCACTGTCAGTTTGTTTCCTGTAATGACACAGCCACTGGTATGTTATCTGGAATAGGATTTCTCCAGGCATCTCTTTGCCTCATGATGTGAATATAAATACAAAACAAAAAAGCAAAAAGCAACATTAATGCTAAGGTGTGAATTGATGCAGGTCTTTAAAATTATAAAGGGATCAAATCCAACCATAGGATATTGGCTTATCTCCAAGCAACTATGCCTTACGTCTGCTTTCAGCTCCAAAGTAGTCAGGAAGCTTGAATTAACACTGATGAAAATGTTATGATAGTTCCAACAAATCCCACTGACACCCACATAAATAACCTTCCGTCATTGCATATTGGTGCCAGCTCTTTGGATGACAATCACTCCTCGTTAATTTAAGGCCCTGTAAAATGTCACGTCCAGCCAGCTAGTGCCACTCTGTGGGAAGTCAAACTCAGATGCAAATCCTGATGCTCACTCATTCTGATTGGCATCACTATTGGTCATGAAGGCAAAGTAATTATCAGTCTTCTGTCTTACTCTATCATAGGCATTTGTGCATGGTAAGATGGGTGATCCTGAGCTCTGGAAATATATAATAGAGCATGTTAGGATGGTGATGACTTTGGCAAGTATGATAACACATGCCTATAAAATCAAGTAAGGAGCAGGTTTCCAAGGAGACTGCAGGTGGCTGTGAATACCTGATGGGGAAATTCTTAACTTGTTCTAAAATGACAAAGATTTTCATTATCTCTCTCTAGACTTTACATTCGCTGTGGCGTGAGTTTAGATTTTAGTTTTAGAGATACAGCAAATTAACAGGCCCTTTGGCCCACCGAGTCCATGCGGAGCAGCGATCCCTGCACACTAACACTATCCCACACATACAAGGGACAATTTACAATTTTACTTCGGAGTCACGTGAGTGACTACGTGAAGACCCCGCCAGCACGCATGCGCGACATATCGTCGAACGCATTGCGGAAGCGACAGTCGGGAGGAGCGTCGCTCCTCCAGTGTAAGTTTAAAAACTTACAATTATTACAATTATTACAATTATTACAAGTATTACAATTATACCAAGCTAATTATCTGAAAACCATCATGTCTTTGGAGTGTGGGAGGAAACCAGAGCAAACCATCGCAGGTTGCAGGGAGAACGTTCAAACTCCATACAAACAGCACCCGTGGTCAGGATCAAACCCGTGTCTTTGGGGTTGTAAGGCAGCAACTCTACCGCTGCTGCACCATGCCACCCAGTTGCACGGGGTTTCAATTCCCTGCTGTTATATCCCTTGCATGGCTGCAGGTCACTTTGTGTCAGGTTGGTGAGGTTGCTGATGGCAGTCCGGCATAGCAGCTCCAATCTATGGTAATAAATACACCAGCATTGCAATGTGATCAGAAAAAGATGAGTGAACAAATCTTTTCCCACTGATTCATAATTAGTCAAATACTAACCACTTTTCTGCTCTCTAAATAATTCCCTGCATAGCTGCCTCTTATTGGTAAAGTTGGAAAGCATTGAACCATTGGTGTTACTAACTGAAAGAAGGTGGTAAAGATAAGCGAATAACAAAAGCAGGTGGTGTGAATAGATGGAGATTAAATATCTGAAACTAACTAAAAAGTGACAAGCAAAGAAGCCTGGCTGCTGGAAGTGCAAGGTGCAAGGTGCAAGGCTTGAACAGCCTGGCTTGAAACTGTTGGATTCAGTGACATTACAAAGCCAGATGTTAACTTTTGTGTAATTGTGTGTCTTTGACAACGTAGAAGAAGGGATAATATTTTCCCTGGATGGAGTGTCTACAATTAGAGGTCTTAAAATGAGGGGTTGTGCTTTCAGCAGAGATTAGGAATATGATTTTTCCCCCGGCGGTTGCTGAATCATTGGAATTCATTTCCTAGAGATCTGTGGAGGCCCAGTCAGTGAACATGTTCAAGACATACATCACTAAATCTTTAGATGAGAAGGAATCAAAGGACATGATGTCAGTGCAAGAAAGTAACAATAAGATTAAAGATCATTCTGAATGTAAGAGCATCTAACTGCATTTCTACTTATAAAAACATGTTCAGAAAGCTGGAAGATATTGGTCAGAAGGTGAGTTTGTTTTGTCTTTGTTCTTGCATTAAACATTATTGTCAGTGTAAGAGAGGTTGGAGTAGGATAGATAATTAAAGTAACAGGCTAGTGACAGGCATCACAGTGGCACAACAGTAGAGTTACTGCCTTACAGCACCTGAGACCCAGGTTCGATCCTGTCAACAGGTGCTGTCTGTTTAGAGTTTGCACATTCTTGCTGTGACCGTTTGGATTTTCTCCAGGTGCTCTGGGTTCCTCCATCATTCCGAAGGCATGCAGGTTTGTAGGTTCTGTAAATTGTCCCTAGTGTGTAGGAAAAAACGAATGTATGAGTATTTGTTGGTTGGCATGGACTCGGTGGATCTGCTTCCATGCAGTATCTCTAAAACTAGAAAAACTAAAACTAAGCTAAGAGAGGAAGGTCAGCATATGCCGTGATAGTGCTTTAATATCAAACGGCGATAGAGTAACCTAATTTTGCTACAGTAACCCAAGAATCCTATGGCTTGGCTTTCTTTGCTGCTTCTGATTAATATTAAACCACCAATCATCCAGAGGATGAAATAATACGTGGGAAAAAGAGACAAGATACAAAAAAACACTGTTGAAAATGAGGTTTAAGGATAAATATTCTGCCTTAAAATTGGGCAGATATTTGTAGTCACTCAAAATTTCTCTCAATCTAAAACATGATATGTGGTTGATTTTATATTGAAGTCACATGAGTGACAACGTGAAGAGCCCGCCAGCCTGCATGCGCGTCAATATGTTGACGCATGGCGCGAGAATCAGAGCAGTTCGAAACTGCTCTGACAGGGCAGGGGAAAGTTTTCTTTCAGGAACGGGCTGCTGCTCCAAAAATAGGGGCAGCAGGCCCAGAGAAGCTGGCACAGCTTGTGCAGCTGCCGCCGTGGAGGCTCCGTACAGTGGTGGTTTTCGTTTTTCGGCTGACGGCACAGCCGGGACAACGACTGCCGCGGAGGCTCAGCAGGAGCCGGCGGAATAAAAATAGCGGCTGCCGGCTCGGCTGGGACAGTGACTGCCGTGGCAGAATGGGGCTCCACTGGAGCAGGCAGCTGTTCGGAGCATCTGACAGGCAATGCCTATACAAATTGGAGCTCTGAAAGGTAGTCAGCCACAGACCTAAGGAGGCAACACCTGGCTCTGGCTTGTGTTCTATTCATCCCCAAAGAAACTCCATTGAGGCTTTGAAGGGAGCAAGGATTCTGGGTCACTAGCAGACGCAACCTGTCTAGTGAGTAAAATAAATAAATAAACAAACAAACAAACAAATTAAAAAAAAAATTATATGTATGAATAAATAAATAAAATGAAAAAAAGGAGACATTTACAGGCTGTGTCAGTCAAATGCCTATGGGAGCAACACCTGGTTCAGGGTTGCGTTATAATATCTCCCTCTCAGAAGAAGGGAGCAATACCTGACTCTGGGCTGCATTATAATATTTCCTGCTCAGAAGAGGGGGTTGTTTGACATTCTTACATAGGTGACTCCAACCATGTGGATATCGATAAGGAAATCAAATCCCTGAACGAATGGGGGATATGCTTCATTTTAATCATATCAAGGAGCTACTGGCTCTTGTCACATATTTGCCATCCCTTTGGTGATAGGAGATTCACTGGAGGAAGATCTGGCTAAGAGTATCTGGGAAATATGCCAGTCCAGATAATTGCCAGACTTTTGGATGTTCCATACGTCAATATCATCAGTTGGGATATCTCAGTGATGATATGTAGGCAAGAATTATGTCAGCGAGTCCAAAAACTGCTCTGGTCATTACGGCCTTTTGCAAGTCAGTAGATGGGTCTCAACTCTCGGAAGTGCAGAAAGCTGCATTATCACTTCTCTGTAATACATAGTTGGGGCTATTGCCTTTGCAAATGCAATAAGGCATTAGATAATTCCCAAAATGGCTCATTTTTAAAGGGCCATAACATGCAGCCTGCATAGTATATCTTCAGAGAGGACTGATGTAGCATGTTGAAGAATTGCAGGAGGAATCCAAGGCAGCTGTGGGGGAGGAGTCCCATCCTATGTGGGTAAAGCTCCAGTATTCTGGCCAGTTTTCACCCTGTATTCAAGGGGCAGGAAGCGCCGTTGAAGCTCTGGAAAGGAGCAGTCAGGAGCCATAGCTGGCCTCGCAAGAACAGCTTGTTGAACCAAGTTTGCAGTAATAGCAGGCGTGAACAGTCCCGTGAGCCTGCTGAGGCTCCGAAGGAGCAGCTGGCCAAAGGAGCAGCCTGTTGACCCAGGCTGGGAGAAACTTGCAGCGCGATCTGCACAGTCAGCTCCAACAAAGGCTCCAAAAAAGGCAGAAGGATGCAGGAGTAGCCTGTTGAGGCAGGCTCGAAGTTATGGCAGGCGTGGCCAGTTCAGTGAGCTCGGCTAAGGGGTTAAAGGAGCGAGCTGTCAAACTAGGCTGGGAATAACTGGTAGCGTGACCTGCACAGTAAAGCTCCAGCAAGGCTCTAAAGAGGTTGTAGGCCAAAGAAGTAGTCTGTCCCATTGGGCTCAGAAATGCTAGCAGGCGTGCCTTACACAGCAATATTGTTTTTGAGCAATAGAAACGTGCTTACAGAAAGTTACAAAATTCTTAATGGGTTGGACAGGCTAGATGTAGGAAGATTGTTCCCGATGTTGGGGAACTCCAGAGCAAGGGGTCACAGTTTAAGGATGAGGGGGAAGTCTTTTAGGACCGAGATGAGAAAATCATTTTTCACACAGAGAGTGGTGAGTCTCTGGAATTCTCTGCCACAGAAGGTAGTTGAGGCCAGTGCAGGCTCGAAGGGCTGAATGGCCTACTCCTGCACCTATTTTTTTATGTTTCTATGTTTCTATGAGCTCCAGAAACAAGCTGTTTGGCAAGGGTGGGGCTGAAGATGTGGTCAGACAGGGTCTGCAATGGAACATTGCTGAAGCTCCAACAAGCAGGTCGACCTGGTTGCAGAGATGCTGGCAAGTAAGGTCTCTTTACTAACCTCCGTAAAACTCCGAAATGGAGCAGTCTGTCGCCCCTGGTTCGGATTTACTGGCAGCATGGTCTGTCTGGAACCTTTCATTGTCTCTGGAGAAGAGCAGGTTGATGCAGAGACATTGGCAGGGTGTCTTGCATAGCAACCTCTGTAAATTCCAAGTAGGAACAGCTTGGCTACCCTGGTTCAGGGTAGACCATCTTGGAACTGGCTGGCCATATGGAACATATTGTCCAGGGAACCACTGCCTCAACATCTGTGATTGAGGTTATCAGGCTGCTCAGTAGAGCGTGGCAGTTTGAGGTTTCCCTCAACACATGTTTAATTCTTTCAGCTCGGCTAGTAGAGTTGCCAGTTCTTTGGAAACATCATTGGCATCCTCTCTGGGATAGGTAGCTACCAGCAGAAAGCCGGTCGGGCATGTAGCATTTTTTAACTGACCTGCAAGTTCATGTTGTGAATAGAAAAAATATATATATATATATATAATATGTAGGCTCTCAATACCAATATTCTTGATTGAGTGGCTGGTTGAAGAGAGTGTGTTGTGCACACTGGCGACTGGAACAGGTGGTTTCAGTCAGAGGACTGCCGAGTAATTCCTGGTTCAGGGTTGCATTATGTTATTTTCCACTCTGAGGAAGGAGGCTAAGGATTTGTGGTGACTCCGACGATGAAGAGTTGACAGGCAACTCATATTCCCACATCAAGTTGATGTTGTGCTTTAGCTCTAGTCATAAGAATCTGATTATATGTTAGGAGCAAAATAAATAAATTAATAAATGGATAAATGCATCTTCCGTGGCAAGAGGAGCCAAAAAATGTCCGTCCGTATGGTCAATAGAGGAAACGATGGTTATCCAAATGGAAACAGAGACGTCTCACAAAAGAGGAGTAGTCACCCAAGAACACGAGGGGTATATTTCTGATATTTCTCAAGGTTCCAGGAAAGTGAAGCATGCCAAATCAGGTCAGGATTTGGCTAGTTTGATCATCTGTTTGGTTACCCAGTTTAAGATGGATAATTGTCTTTCAGCAATTTATCTGATTCAGAGGATTAGGGCCTCAGTTGATCTTGAAGATGCATACTTTTCCATATCTATACACGAGAGGCACAGATATATCTGGTGTTTTGATGACAAAGCCAGTGGTGGAAAGTTGAGGCTCTACCTCGGGGTTGTCATCAGGCCTAGGCTATTTACAAAGATTCTAAAGCTGATGCTGCCCTACTCAGATCAAAAGGGCAACGTGTCATGGAGTTTATAGACGACATGCAAATTTTGTAGCTGATAAGACTCAGGGGTTTTATCAGCAGATGCCTCTTATGATGTTAAGGATGAGGCAACATGAAATTTAATAGTGCCAATTTTGCTTACTCATTCAGGTTGTCCATGGTAAAGGCGGCCGACAGAATGACTGTGGAATGTATATCAGTAAATTATTATGCAGATATTCATCTACTGTATTTATAATGGGAGCAGTATCTTTTAAGTTAATTATGCTTTTAGCAACTGATTTCAGCACAAAGAACACAGTCTTTGCTCAATCTCTGGCTTGGTCTCTGGGTCTTAACTAACACGAGGGTAGCATGTTATGGGAATGATCTCATAAAGCAAAACTGGCGTGGTTGGGTACAATTTGGAGTTGACAGCATACCCACGAGAACGGAGATTGGGGGTGTTATTATATATACAGGTACACTGAGCTTGCTAGTACCTATGAGATGAAGGATAATTTCTTCATTGTTATTTAATAGTTTTCTCAAGAGATTGCTGGTGGCTCATTACCAGCCAATAGAATGGATATTCCCATTTGATCATCTTCTTGCAACAGCAGGAGGCTTACATAATGCGCTTTCGGAAGTTATAAAATTTGGTTGAATAGGCCTAGATGATTGCAGATAGAATTCTGAACAGTGTTGCATGAGTTATTGTCTAACTCAAAGCCAATTGGGACTGTGGTCCGATTAAGGGCAACGGCCATGTATGCAAGTTAGCATCATGTTGTTAATAACCCATGTCTTTTCTACCATTTATGGTTTGTCTTTTTAAGTGTTTCACACACAGATTGGTTTACTGCAAGAAACCACAGAGCTTTTAAGGCTTCACGTAATCACTCACATGACTTTGATATAAAACAGAAAGATTAAATGAAAACTTACCGTTTGAAGTTTGATCTTTATTTTATGAGATGTTGAAGTGAGGGACTATGTGTCCTCCACTCCCAACCCTGAATCTCATAAAGATCATTTGGTATCTCAATGGTTATTAATCTTTCTATAGTTTAAGTTTGTGCAAGTGGTCTGTGGTTTCATACAGTTGATCTGAAGATTTGTGCACATGCCAGCTGGCGGGCTCTTCACGTAGTCCCTCACTTCAACTTCTCATAAAATAAAGATCAAACTTCAAACGGTAAGTTTTCATTTAATCTTTCTATTTTATTTTCATGTGCCAGAACTAAAGCTTGACAAACATTTTATTTATTCCATTGGTAAAGGATCAAACAAAGCTAAATCAATTGAGGGGCATTGAGAAACAGTCCGTGCTTCACTGGTTGGCACTTGACCTTAAGGTACAGATCTCTTTCACATCAAACAATTCTTCAAAGAATTCTGGAACAAATAGCCTAGAAGACAATTGCTAGCTGTCATCATTGATCACATTCGTTTCTGCACTGTTACTTCACCGGTGTCAACCACATAACATTCCTCACAAGTTCACAAGTTATAGGAGTAGAATTAGGCCATTCAGCCCATTGAGTCTACTCCACCATTCAATCATGGCTGATCTATCTCTCCTTCCTAACCCCATTCTCATTCCTTCTCCCAATAACCCTTGGCACCCATTCTAATCACTTACAAAATAAGCCACCACTAGCATCAAATCATTGGTGCTACATGTCAGCAATGACATAGAATCAATTGTTTCAGGTCATTTGTGCAAATGGAGGAATGAATTCCAAACATCAGCATGCACAGAACAACTAGATTTTTACAGTTCATTTAGTTTCACAAGCACAATAGCACAAGCGGGATAAAACTGCAGAATGCAACAAGCCCATTCCTTCAACCAATCTTCAACATTTTGCTCAAATAATCTTGTCTCTGTTCAGTCCTTGTAGTTGCAAGTAAATAGACGGCACAACATTTGATCGGAATAACATGAATGAAAGGCATACTCATAAATAATAATGATCAGTGCCGGCATCCAATGTTAACCGCATTGATTGTAATGATCAGTACCTGGACCCAATGTTAACCACACTGTTGATTACATGCACTAATCAGCAAGGGGTCCAATATCTGTGGGAAAGGCATCCTCCATCCATCGCACAAAATAGCCACACGAGTGGAGCTGTAATGCACTCTCGTTCGAAATTCATTCTATTGATCTCATAATGTGGTAGGTTCACTGCCTGACAGAGAAATTAATTCCTTGGCACTAGGAAATTGAGTGTGAAATTTAAGCTAGTCTGCTTTGCTTAAGGTTGGTTTGCACTTCTCAAAGAGGAAGAACATAGTAGCGGGAACAGGCACAAGTGATCACACAGATGGTGAACAAACCTATGGAAGTAATGAATGATGGCAAAGGGCAGGGGGCAGAGTTTTCATGTGCAATGATGGAGGCTCAGTGAACGAAGAGTTACGGCCGGGGCATAAATGTCCTCCCATTGCATAAACAGAAAAGATTTTAAGCAGGTAATTGTGGAGATTGTTGCCAAAAAGACAAATCCCTTGGGCCCGAATGAAAGCCTGCAAGAAGTTCAAACACCTGATGGTCAAGGTCAACAAACACCTTTGTGGAGAGCATTCTTTTGAAATTTTCATAGAAACATAGAAACATAGAAAATAGGCCATTCGGCCCTTCGAGCCCGCACCACCAATCAATATGACCATGGCTGATCATCTAAAATCAGTACCCCGTTCCTGCTTTTTCCCTTATCCCTTGATTCCTTTAGCCCTAAGACCTATGGCAGAACATTCCACAGATTCACACCTCTCTGGGTGAGGTAGTTTTTCCTCATCTCAGTCCTAAATGGCCTTCCCCTATTCTTAGTGAGCTTCTTATTCAGTGAGCTTTGTGCCTTTGCCATTGAGGTCTGGAGAGAGGCTATAATCAGTAACGATGTGTTGGACCCAGCCTGTTTCCAGAACTCGCCACTGAAAGGATGCCCAATTGCATTTATCTTTCTCGGATGGGAATGGTCAGACCAGCTGGCCCTGTGGATCCATGTAAACAAACTCTATTAGCAACAAAAGCATCATTAAAGTATTAAGATAAACCTAAAATAACAAGAAATAATTAAAGCATACACCTAGATTTGTCTTTCATCATAGATTAGAAGGAACATTCAAAGGAATAAGGTCACTATTTATCAATCGGATACACTTGGCATAAAGAATTGCATCTATGCTCAGTTTTTAAATATAACGTTAGGATCTTGGCATCACCCTGCAAACGCAGAATTTGTTGTGCATCCCTAATTGCATGTCGGCGTCGTCGAGTTGATTGCATTAGTCGAAACAGGGTGGACCACGTGAAGGTTGCAATCTTCCACCCCCCACTAATTGCACATGAGGAGGTAGTGCCTTCTTGATTTGCTGTAGTTGTCTGTGCCTTTGAACAAGGCGTACCAATGTTTTGACCCACTGGTAATGAAGGACCAGAGATATGTTACAAAGTCAAAAGGCATATGGCTTGGAGAAGAACTGTGGGTAATGGTGTCTCAAGTGCCTGGTTCCATTGTCCTTCTTGGTGGTGGAGGTTGCGGATTTGGAAAGTGCTGGCAGGTTAGGCAGGGTGAATAACTGCAGCACATTTTGCAAATGGTGAATTCTGCAGCCATTGCATGTTGGTAGTGGAGAGAATGAATGTTTATGGTGGTTGATAATATAACAGTCTAGTGTGCTGATTTGTGTTGAATGTGTTGAACTTCCAGAGAGATGATGATTTCACACTTAGCCAAGCAAATGAAGGGTATTCCATCATATTCATATCTTCTGCATTGCAGATGATGGAAGGCCTTTGGGGTGTCAGGAAGTAAGTCACCCACCACATGATACCTAACCGTTAACTCACTTGTACCCTTGGCATTATGTGGTTGGCCCAGTTATGTTTCTTGTGATGATAAGGATATTTTTATGGTGGGAAACTTGGCTACAATAAGGCCATTTGATTCTCAAGTAGAGGAGATTACATTATTTCCTTTGCAGATGGTCATTGCCTGGCACATGTGTGGTGTGAATACTACTGTCTACATATCAACGCATGCCTGAACATTGTCTAGATCTTGCTACATGCACGTGTGGACTCATTCAATTATGGACATGCCATGAATATAAATTAATATTGTGCAATAATCAGTAAACTAAAGTCTTAAATAATCTAAAATCTTAAAATTATGGTGGAAGGAAAGTTTTTGATGCAACAGCTTAAGATGATAGAATTTAAGATGTTGCCCTCACAAATTTCTGCAGGGATGACCTGGGAGCTGGGATGATGGACTCTC
Organism: Raja brachyura; assembly: GCA_963514005.1. The sequence goes on from OY740781.1 coordinate 94,631,553, forward strand.
AACGACCAAAATATGTTTTTTTCTGTGGTGCGGTATGATTTCAAACACGTGTTTATCCTTTAATGCCTATTGACTTTAATGTTATGATGTTAATATTCCACCACTGGGTTTAACAGTAAATTCAGCTGTACAGCAGTAGATCATGCCTCCAGGTTGTTTTAGACTTCCTGAAAAATGTATTGACATTATATATATATATATTCAATAAAAATTATAAATTATAAATTCTTACAAATATCACATTTTAATATACATTTGGATATAAGCACTTTGAGGTTATATACAGCTAAAGGTTCAGTGTGTCTATAGAACATATATACACAAGAAATAAATAGATAAAGTATAATACTAATAATAGACTGTTATTGTTCAGAGCTTATTTGATGTTGTGTTTAATAGCCTGATTGGGAAGAGCTGTCCTGAACCTGGATGTGGCAGCTTTCAGGCTCCTGTACTTTCTTCCCGATGGCATTCCACCAAAGGGCCCACGCTTTGCTCCTTTAACGCACTTCAAGGATAGGAAACTTTTAGGTCTGCTCCCCCAACGCAAGATTCCACCACTCACCTCTTCCCCCAATGCAACCCGTTTCCCCAATACAATATTGCTCCACTCATGCATAGCCCCCAAATGCGCAAACGCGGCTCATTTCTCATCCCCCAGCCTTCTTCGCCCTCCCTCTCCAATCCCTAGAGAGGGGGGGGGCAGAGAGGAAGGGGGCAGAGAGGGAGGGGGTAGAGTTGGAGAGGAAGGGGGTAGAGAGGGATGGGGATTGGGTAAGGGAGGAAGTAGCGAGGGAGAGGGAAATAGAGAGGGAGGGTTTAGGGAGGGGTAGGGGGGTAGAGAGGGAGAAGGGCAGAGAAGGAGGGAGTAGTGAGAGAGAGGGGAGGGGGTCAAGGGAGAGGGAGGGGGTAGATTGGGGGAGGAAGGGCAAGGGATGGAGAGGGAGGGGGCAGAGAGGGAGGGGGGCAGAAAGGGAGGGGGCAGAGAGGGAGGGGGGCAGAAAGGGAGGGGGCAGAGAGGGTGGGAGTGAGGTAGATAGGGAGGGGGTAGAGAGGGGGAGGAGAGTAGAGAGGGAGGGGGCGAGAGAGGAAGTGTCAGCTCAGTCCTGGCTGTACACTCCAGCCATCAGCTCGGCTGCCGCCAGGGCTCATCCCTGGCCCCTGACACAGGCTCATCCTTGGTTCCCGCGATCCCGGTCATGGCCCCATCCCAAGCCCCGGGCTTGGCCCTCACTCCAGCTGCAGCACCAGGCTCTGCTCCAGCCAGGGCCCATGGCACCACCCTCCCCACAGGGCGCCGGGCACCGGCAGCCGCGACCATTCCTCTCGAGTGGCGCTCCCTCCGGAGTGTACAGTCCTGCCTTGAGAGTGCATTGTGATGTCACTCGGGTTTGTTTTTCTGAAATGGGTGAGTATTTGGTGCTGTTTTTAAAGTTTTAAGGATTAATAACCGGAAATATAGGTGGGAATTCAATGGGAGGATATTTATCGCCATGACAGAAAAAATGTGATTAGGATATGTGAACATTGAAAGGCTGTGGCCTAGCGTTTGAAAGAGTTGACCATGGTCTGCCTCATGGTCAACTCTGCATGGTGCTCAGCTGTGGCAGTCCTGTTCAACTCCTGCTCTCCACACTTCGAACATCTGGCGGTGAAGTGTCGTCCCTTCTACCTCCCAAGGGAATTCACTTCCATCATCCTGACCGCGGTTTACATCCCTCCCCAGGCAGATGTCCATCTGGCACTGGAGGAGCTGCACGCCATGGTCAACAAACACCAGACATCTTACTCCGAGGCATTTACCACCATTACTATATTGACTTCAATAAGGCAAACCTCAAGAAATCGCACCCTAACATCCACCAAGATGTCTCCTGCTGCACCAGAGGACCAAATACCCTCGACCACTACTACACTACCATTATGAATGCCTACCACTCTATCCCTCGCCCTCACTTCGGTAAATCCGACCATACCGCGGTGCTGCTTTTTCCTGCCTATAGGCAGCAATTAAAGAGCGCACCCCCAGAGGTGAGGACTGTACAGGGCTGGGGGGCGGGGGGGGGGGGGGGGGGGGTGGTGGGGGGGCAGAGTAACTGTTTGGAATCTGTAGAATGGGTAATGTTCAAGGACTCGGCAACAGACTTGAACGAATATGCCACAGTCACTACAGACTTCATAATGAAATGTTTGGAGGGCTGCATTCCCAGAAAAACCTTCTGAGTGTTTCCCATTCAGAAACCTTGGATGAACTTTGAAATCCACACTCTTCTGAAGACCAGACGCCGGGCATTCATGTCTGATGATACAGTGGTCTACAAGAAGTCCAGATACGACCTTGGTAAGGCCATCAAAAAGGCCAAAAGGGACTTCCGCTCTAAACTGGAGGATGAGACAGATGTTTGGCAGCTGCAGCGGGGCCTGAATGCAATCACCTCCTACGAGGCGAAATCAGGAGGCAGCTCGAATGTCGGCGAAATATCACTCCCTGACGAGCTCAATGCGTTTTACGCACGCTTTGATAGGGAGAATACTGATGTGCCTTCCCGAGCCCCTATTCGCTGTGATGGTATTTCAGTCACAGTCACAGAGGCCGACATCAGGAAATCCTTCAGAGGGGTGAACCCTTGAAAAGCGGCTGGACCTGATGGTATACCCGGAAGTGTTTTTAAAACCTGTGCCGACCAACTGGCTGGAGTTTTTACGGACATTTTCAACCTCTCACTTCTGAGGTCTGAGGTTACCACCTGCTTTAAAAGGGCATCAATTATACCGGTGCCCAAGAAGAGCAATGTGATGTGCCTAAATGACTATTGACCAGTGGTACTAATGCTGTGGTGATGAAGTGCTTTGAGAGGTTGATCATGGTGCAAATCAACTGCTACCTCGCCAAAAACCTGGCCCCACTGCAGTTCGCTTACCGCCACAACAGATCACCCGTGCATGCGATCTCGCTGGCTCTCCACTACACTCTGGACCACTTGGACAACAAAAACTCGTATGTCAGGCTATGATTACAGCTCAGCATTTAATACAATCATCCCCTCCAAGCTGGTTACCAAAATCGCAGAACTGGGTCTCTGCGCTTTCCTTTGCAATTGTATCCTTGACTTCCTCATTTAAAGACCACAGTCTGTTCATATTGGTGGAAATGTGTGAAACTGGATAACAATCAGCATGGGAGCACATCAAGCCTGCATGCTCAGCCCCCTATGGTACTCACTCTATACTTATGACTGCGTAGTCGGTCATAGTGCAAACTCCATCATCGAGTTTGCTGATGACACCACTGTTGTGGGACGTATCACTGATGGGGCTGAGTCAGAGTATAGAAGAGTGATCGAGCGACTATCCATATGGTGCCAGCACAATAACCTGGCCTTCAACACCAGCAAAGCCATGGAACTGATTGTGGACTTTGGAAGGAGTAGGATGGGGACCCACAGTCCCGTTTATATCATGAGTTGATGGTTCAAAGGGTCAAGAGCTTCAAATTCCTGGGCGTGCATATCTCTGAAGATCTTACCTTGTCCGAGAACACTGATGCCATTATTAAGATAGCAAATCAATGCCTCTACTTCCTGAGAAGATTACAAAGAGTCAGTTTGTCAAGGAGAACTCTACAGGTGCACAGTAGAGAGCATGCTGACCGGTTGCATCTTGGCTTGGTTCGGCAACTTGAGCACCCTGGAGCGGAAAAGACTGCCAAAAGTAGTAAACACTGCCCAGTCCATCATCGGCCCTGACCTCCCTTCCATCATGGGGCTCTATCACAGTCGCTGCCTCAAAAAGGCTGCCAGTATCATCAAGGATCCACACCATCCTGGCCACACATTCATCTCCCTGCTACCTTCAGGTAGGAGGTACAGGAGCCTGAAGACGGCAATGACCAGGTTCAGGAATAGCTACTTCCCCACAGCCATCAGGATATTAAAATTGGCTTGGACGAAACTCTGAACATTAATAGCCCATTATCTGTTTATTTGCACCTTCTATTTATTCATGTGTGTATATATTTACATAATGGTATATGGACACACTGATCTGTTCTGTAGTCATGCCAACTATATTCTGTTGTGTTGAAGCAAAGCAAGAATGTAATTGTCCTATCAGGGACACATGACAACAAACTCTCTTGAATCTTAAATCTTGAAGATAGGAAAACCAGATTGGACACATCGGGGGCACATCGTCGGCATGAACACAAACAATAGGAAGACTTTTAGTATTATGGAGATGGGGCAATTGCGGACAGGTAGGACCTATGTAGATGGGGCATCTTTGTCACATGGGCAAGTTGTGCAAAAGGGTTTGATTCTGTGCTGTATGACCCAATGACTTCATGAATTTAAAGTAAGATTAAATGAGAACTTACCAGTTTGAAGTTTGATCTTGATTTTATGAGGAGTTACGTTGGTGATTACGTGAAGAACCTTGCCAGTTCGCATGCGCGTCAATCTTCAAAGCAGCGGTGTGAATTCACAGATAACCAAAAATCGAAGTTAACATAGCAAGAGCAGCAACCTGAGAACTACCAGATGACCTATATGAGAGAGGGTTGGGTGTGGAGGGCACGTGAGTTCCATGAAGGGTTCAAAGCCCTGTGATTTCATGCCGCAGATCCAAATCTCGGCATCTCACTGCATCGATTGACTCAGGATGAGTGAATAATCAAAAAATGCATTAAGCGTGACATTGACTCAAATGTATCAATGGTTTACGTTAATAAATAAATCAATAACAACCCCTGTATCTCAGGGGAGGCCAAAGTGGGCACAAAACAGAATGGGCAAAAGATCCGGGTCAGTAACAGGCCTTTGGTAAATGATGTTTTACATCAATTCAGTTGACCATCCTGCAGTCGTGAGGAAATGGTCGATGGGAACGTCCATTGCCATGGCCGCTGACGTTGATGCTGCCCTGGTGGAATGAGATGTACAATCGTCAGTGTTAATACCTGCATAAACCAGAACCTGATGCAGCCACCTTGAAATAGTCTGCACTGACCTTTCCTTGTGTGGTTGTTTGTCGCTTAATAAACAATGCTGATTCTACACTTAGGATTCTGGTGGTCTTGATATAATATAGCAAGCCTGCCCTCCCACATAGACGTGAGTCCATGGGGTATCCGAAATATGATCTTAAATCCTGCCACCACTGGTCTGCTTGGCTTGTGTAGATCATAATGTAAATGGAATGGCACCTGTAGCCAATTCCATCCTATCTAGCCACAGTGTTTGCAATGTTTGCCCTCGTTGTGCTGATATTAGTGTCATGACTAAGGATGTAGCTGGAACCCCCTAGTGAAGTATTGTTAACACATTTTCAATATCCAATCTGCATATTCTTGTAGTGGGAGAACTTGTGTCAAGATCTCCTTTACAACTCGATATCCGGGGTTGAACCCGACAGAGAGGTTACCATTTGTTGCAGCTGTAGTGGCTCTATAACTGAATTATTGTCAAAGACCATTTAGGAATGAACTGGAAGACATCAGTAATCTGTACCATATTAAATGTAACATTAATATTTAAACAAAACCACTTCCGATCCTCTCAATAGGAATGTACTGCTTTTTTTGGTGCTATCCCTGCACTCTGTAGTGAGCACATCCATGGCTTGATGTGACAACCTGAGCCATAAGGCAATCCATTCAGAATGTATAAATCAATAATTGTTTTATTATGCAGAAGCCAGTTTCCTGAACCACAGTTTGAACCAGCGAAGTTTTGTTTTTTAGAATAACCGTATATGGTTGTATTATTATGCCTGACAAAAGCAGGCAACATGGCTCCTTAGCCAGTCAGTACGAAAACCTAAAGCAAGGTCTTGCTGTCTGTTTTAAGACCCGACTAATGAGGCAAAATGGAGGAAGACATAAAAGAACATTCCTCCTCTTTGTAGCGAGAATGTATTTCTCCGCACTGTTCTGCCATATATTTTTGCAATCAGTGAATAAACATGAAACTGACATGTGAATATTTGATGTATCATTGAACCATACTTTCATAATACTTTGTGATCCAATACCTATTCTGTGTTGTCATCGATCTGAACTGGATGATACACCTGTGGCAAAGGAGATTATGTAAATTATTACAGGATACTTTTACTTGATTGCCATGTGATTAACATATGCCACCACCATAGTGTAGCAACTTAAAGTTGAGCATGTAGATTATGTATATTCGCTCAATAGTCCTTTCCTCGTGGGGTGCATCTAGTGTATATATTTAGTTGATACCAACAACTGAAGAATTGTTAACTCATGCAAATCTCCAGTACCTCCAACTAGAGATGGTAATGTCTCACCTTAGAGCTCATAGCATCAGTTTGTAATAACTGAACTCGACTGACCAAACTTCTGGAACAATGTTGAATACTGTTTGTTCATCATTGTGACTGAGGTAGCTTCAGCTGATAATAGCATAAGGCTGTTAACAATGATCTCCATGCCCTTTGAGAAGTTGCAACTTTGCACTATATCAGTTCCTTGATTTGTACAGCTGGACACAGCTACTATATTGCCAATTACTCTTGATGAAATAGAAGTCAGTTTTATAACAGGTTGCTATTAACTCCAATCTCTTGTCACAGGGTGGAGTCATAGGCTAATTAATAGTTAAAGGTAAATCTCAATGACCAACAAACAGATTATCCCATTCCGCAATGTTTTACTATTATTACTACAGTAATATAGTCTTTGATATCCTCTGTAACGGGAACTGCATAGAATGGATCTTTGAAACCCTTATGTTGTTTCTGTTGACTCTGTTGTTAGTCAGGAAAATAAGTTTTCATATTCAGAAAGTTCATATGCCCGACACTTTCAATTTTTCATAATAAACAGGCCATTCCTGCCTTATTCCATGGGTGCTTTGCGTGAGAACTCTGGCCCAATTTCCGAACCTTATCTTCAAAGACAACCCTCCAAAAGTTGCTTGGAATGCTAGCACTGTGCCTCTAAGCAAATGTTTTTTTTAATCATTTTTGTGTTGTACAAACAAGTGTAAATATTATAACTTGTGAGTGGTGCACTTACCCATGTTTCAGAAGTGCCAGACACACTTTGTTGAGTAGGGTTGGTAGGATGCGTGGAACTTCTGCCCAGCTGTCATGCTGCCGCCAGCTCCAGTGAACCACCTACTGCCGATGAGCGCCTGGGGTGCATTCTGAAACAATGAATCTTTGCCCGCCGTTGGCCTTAATTGATTTGTCCACCAGGTTTTCTCCCCTGTTGAATAGGTCTTACCTGATTAACAGATTTGGAGGCTGGCTCTCACATCCCCCTGTTGGCGCTGTTCACTGCCGGCACATATGTGCTCCAGTATGTTCCATCGACCTCTTTAGAGCCCGGAGTCAGTTATATCTTGTCCTTTCGCACTCCTCTCCTCAGAGAGGGTGATTTGTAGGCAGCCCTAACAGGTGCTGTTGCAGGCCGCAGGATACCTGTACTGATAAGACCCCATTGGACCTGTACCCAAATGGAACATTCTGCTGGGATGGCAACTTTGTTGTCAGGAAAAGGTACCTCTGACACGTGCCCTTCATTTCTTGGGGTATGCCCCATGGCCATAGCCTGAGACTCGGCGTCAGCAGGATACTGACCCGACTCAGTCTCCGCCTCCAAGAGGGAGACCTGAAGCAGCTCTGTCAACTGGTGCTGCTGGTGCGACCTGCAGAGATGGAACTTCTGGCTCAACCTTACCATCAGACTTGGGGTCAGAGCTAAGATGACCCATGGCATGCACCTCATTATCCATGAGGGTGCTATCAAGCAGCTCTCTACTAGGTGCTGCTGCTGCCTTTTGTTCAGGGTGGCGCTGGCACTCCTCCTGCTGGCGTGTGCCCTGCTGTAGCACTGTATGCAATAGTTGCTGCATTTGGGATAGTCGTTCAAATGCACTATCCAGCCCCGGTGGGGAATCTTCCCCCAACTCCGTGGGCCTGGCAGACTTATGTGTTACCTTAAGCAACCCTGTCCCAGGCATTGCCGGGCCGCCTCTCGTAGAGGCCGGCACTTTTTGACATGAAACAGCCCTGTCCCAGGTGCTGCTGGCACGGCTCTCCCATAGGCTGGCAATGTCACACATGAAACAGCCATGTCCCAGGCGCTGCTGGCATGGCTCTCCCGTAGGCCGGCAATTGCACATATGAAACAACCCTGTCCCAGGAACTGAGGGTGTGGCTCTCCCGCAGGCCGGCGCTTTCATACATGAAGCAGCCCTATCCCAGGCATTGCTGGCGAGGCCTGTCCCATATGCCCACGCTATTACAGTGTAGGTTCACTAATTAAAATTTGTAGTGTAGAGCTTCACCTGTGAAGGGTTAAAGCAATTTTAACCCTTCACAGCAACTTGTGCTAAGCAAAGAAAGAATTTCATTGTCCTGTCAGGGACACATGACAATAAACTCTTTTGTCTTTTGACTTTGACTTTATAATCACTAAACTTTAAAGTTAGCATACATGCAAACTTTATTATTAGGGAAAAAACCCTTGCAGCCCGACTCACCCGAGTCCAATAAGGCTGAACGAGTCCTTTCTTCCACCAATTTTACTCCCTGCCTAGGGACCAACGTCTGCGAGCCGCTGACCGCACTGTCAGCGACTCTGGCATTACTTACTTGCCACTCCACGGCATCCCCGCAGGCTGGAAGCCACTGACTGCCTTGTCAGCAGCTGCTTATCTCAAAACCCAATTTTTTGCCGGTTATCCGCTTCCGCGGACTGACTGGGGTTTCCCCGCAGTTCATAGCCGGCTCACTCATCGGGCTTTGAATCTGGCAGGAAAACCTCTGTGAAGAGAGGCTCCTGCTCAAGCAAAACCCTGGTAAGTAAAAATAAACTCACCTACTAGGTTTAACTTAGTCTGGTGCTTGCGCCAATGTGGCTGACGTAACTGACTCACATGAAAACTGCGGTTCTTCGCGGAATCACTCGCGTGACTCCAAAGTAAATTCTGTCAATGTTTTTTGGAATTGACAATTTGCATTAAATCAATGCAAGGGCATAGTAATACTGATGTTCGCAGTTCTAAATTTGTAAATACATTGCCTATTACATTGTACTTGTGAAGGGAATATTAAATACAATTGCACAGTAGAGAAAGCATAACACAGACTTTCATCGTGTTTACAAAGCTTGATTTCTGATTATCTATCGCAGAAATTTGGAATAAAGAAGCACAAAGGAAGATGGAAAGGATGAGACACTTCAGGAGCAGGATCACCACTGCAATGATCTTCATCTTGATTAACTATGCAATGGTAGCAGAGCATGTCACAACTTGTTCAGAAAACTAGAAAAAAAAATTGGAGAAAGGATCATAGCCTGAGGGTAAATACATATTTCATTGTGACAGGTCAAAGTATTGTTAATGCTGCCTTCTGAAACTAATATCATAATGTACTGATTCTGAATCATTTTGCTGAATGGCTTCCTTTAGAAAATATAAATATGCTTTATAATACTTTTGTATTTCCATTTTGCAATGTACGCAGATCATCTAAAACAAATAATAACACTTCTGGAAAATTTATAAAATAGTTATTTGTAGTCTCGCAAGTGCGAAAACACCCCGATTTTTTTTTCTGAATATCAACTTGCTTTAACTAAATCAAAAACAGAATAGCTTTCACAAATATGAAATCAAATAGATATCAAACTAACGGGAGAAATATTAGCCTTGCAAAAAAAAATGTATTAAATACGTTGGTTTCGTTAAAAGGCATTACAAGTGATTGCAGAAATGGGGCTCTAAATTCAAGAAGAAGAAGAGGAAGAAGAAGAAGAAGAAGAAGAAGAGGAAGAAGAAGAAGAAGAAGAAGAGGAGGAGGAAGAAGAAGAGGAAGAGGAAGAGGAAGAGGAAGAGGAAGAGGAAGAAGAGGAAGAAGAGGAAGAAGAGGAAGAAGAGGAAGAAGAGGAAGAAGAGGAAGAAGAGGAAGAAGAGGAAGAAGAAGAGGAAGAGGAAGAGGAAGAGGAAGAGGAAGAGGAAGAGGAAGAGGAAGAGGAAGAGGAAGAGGAAGAAGAGGAAGAAGAGGAAGAAGAGGAAGAAGAGGAAGAAGAGGAAGAAGAAGAAGAAGAAGAAGGAGAAGGAGAAGGAGAAGGAGAAGGAGAAGGAGAAGGAGAAGGAGAAGGAGAAGGAGAAGGAGAAGGAGAAGGAGAAGGAGAAGGAGAAGGAGAAGGAGAAGGAGAAGGAGAAGGAGAAGAAGAAGAAGAAGAAGAAGAAGAAGAAGAAGAAGAAGAAGAAGAAGAAGAAGAAGAAGAAGAAGAAGAAGAAATAATTTGTAATATCAGAATGCAGTTTTTTAAGAAAACTTTTTAGGTAAGTATATTGGTATTGATTGGAATAGATATAAAATTTGTTCGTCCTATTAAAGACATCGGAAGAGTTTTCCAAAACTTAATCAGGGCGTTTAGTTTGTTAAGTAAGGGCATATAGTTTTCATTAAATAAAGATTTATATTTTCTGGTAATTTCGATTCCCAAGTATTTAAATTTTTCTGTAGCAATTTTAAAAGGGAATTTTAGTGTTGACTCTTGAGGTTTTATCATCATAATTTCACTTTTATTCCAGAAAAGGATCCAAATTCCTCTATTAGATTTAATATATTTGGTATGCTGATTTGTGATTTTGTGATGTACAGTAGTACATCATCTGCATATAATTATATTTTGTTATTTGCACATTTTGTATCATAACCATGGATGTTCGGATGTGTTCTAATGCTTTCAGCTAGCGGTTCTATTACAAGAGCTAATAGCAGGGGTGATAGTAGAACATCCCTGTCTATTGCCCCTGGATAATTGAAATTTCTGAGACAACATGTTATCAGTTAATATTCTAGCAGTGGGCCTATCATATAATAGTTTTACCCATGAAATAAAATTCTCTCCCATTTGAAATTTTTGCAATACTTTAACCATGTAGTCCCAAATCACTTGATTAAAAGCTTTTTCTGCATCCAATGAGATAATTGATACGTCTTGTTCTTCAGTTTGATATGAATGTATTATATTAAACAGACCTCTCAGATTATTGCATGAGTATCTCTTGGGTATAAAGCCCATTTGATCAGCATTTATTATTTTACAAACATATTTACTTAATCTTCCAGCTAATGTTTTCACTAATATTTTTTTAAATCTGTATTTAACAGTGCAATGGCTCTGCATGAACCAGGGTCTTCTAAATCTTTATCTTTTTTAGGTATAAGTATAATCGTTGATTCAGCTATTGTTTCTGGTAGTATTTGTTCTTTGAAAGCATATGTGTACATTTTATGTAAACGTGGTGAAATTATCTCATAAAATCTTTTATAAAATTCATTACTAAACCCATCTGGTCCTGGTGTTTTTTCATTCCTCAATGAGTTCATTGTTTCTTCTATTTCTTTAATTGAGATCTGTGCTCCTAATTCCTCTTGTTCAATCGGGTTGAGATTTGGGAGATTATAGTTATCTAAGAACTCTATAACTTTAATACTATCTGCTGATGTTTTAGATGTGTATAAATTTTGATAAAATGTATCAAATCTTTTATTAATATCATTAGGTAGTTAACAATTCCCCTTTATCTGATTTAATCTTTAAAATCGAATGATCTTTTTCCCGTTTTTTCCGCTGACGTGCTGAAGTTTGTGTGGTTTATCACCGAATTTAAAGTTTTCCTGTTTTGTAATTTGAAATAATCTTATAACTTTTGCTGATAATATTTTATTTTATTTAAATTTCAGTATTGTTATTTTATTATATTTATCTATAGTTGGCACTTTAGCATTATCTAGATCCAATTGTCTAATTCGTTCTTCTAACTGCATTTGTTCATTCTTATTCTTTTTATTTTGAAAAGCTTTGATATGAAATTATAGATCATCTGATAAATGCTTTAAAATATTCCCATAGTAAAACGGGTGAAATATCTGGGGTGTCATTGGTCTCGAAAAAAAGTTTCATCTGTTGTTTTAACCACCTTGTGGGTCATTTAGGATTTGAGGATTAAACCTCCAAAAATATTTTTTATTAGGCATATCTTCCAATTAAAAAAAAAGTTAATGGGGAGTGGTCAGAAATGGGTTCGTTGTGTAGGGAATTAGTTTTGTGTCCACTAGAAAATAGTCAATACATGAGTAAGTTTTGTGTACCATTAAATAGAAAGAGTATTCCCTTCCAGCTGGGTTAGCGATCCTCCAAACATCTGTTATATTTGTGTTTTTTATGTATGTATTAGGAGTTCACTAGTTTTAGATTTTGTATTACCCCTCTTTTGTTGTGTGCATTTATCCAGGTATGGATCTAAAATGCGATTAACATCTCCCCCAATTATCACATTTTGATAATTAAACTCTGAAATTATATTCAGGATTTTATTTCAAAATTGGGGGTTATCAAAATTAGGCACGTAAATATTTACCATGGTAATTGGGGTGGCATGAATCTCTCTGGTAACTATAAGATATCTCCCTTCCTTGTCTGTTATGATATTCTTTGATTTAAATGGTATACCTTGACGAATTATAATTGTCGTACCTCTAGATTTAGAGGTGTATAAAGACTGATATGTTTGACCTATCCAGTTTGCCTTCAATCTAATCTGAGCTTGCATTTTCAGATGTATTTCTTGCAAGAAAATTATATCTGAATTGAGCGATTTCAATTGTGTAAAAATCTTAACCCTTGTAATTGGTTCATTAATACCCCTTATATTCCAACTAAAAAATGTGATTTCTCCTAGTTTATTTTGTTTATCATCTTGCATTTTAAATTACTTTGATACCTTTACATTATATGGTGCAACAGATACTTCAGGTACATCCCTTTAAAATTGTCCTTAAGCTAAAAGACAAAAAAGTGTGAATTATTGTGACAAAAAATTTTTTAAAAGTGATATTACAATGTCTAAAAATAGCGACACTGTAACAAATTAGCCAACTAATGGAGGTAGTTACAAATTTGTTGACTTCCGTTGTTGTTAACACGCATTTAGCTCTGCTCCCTTGAGAAATCTTGCAAAAGGGAGATGGGGCCAATTCAAATCCGAATTATATATATCACAGTTACAACATATAAGTCTTCTCTAATTAAGTCTTCAGATTATCTACCATTTACTTATGTTAACAGTTTTTACATTTGCTTCACATTCAGTAATAATAAACTGCTGGTTGGAAGGGGTTAACCAGTGTCAGACACCTGGTTGTTTGCCAAGGGCCTGAATCTTCTCACCTCCTCCCAAGCATAATTAGAACTGAAACCTTATATTATGAGTTAGCTTTTTAGTCTGTTATTAATCTATTTCCTTATATTTAGCCCCCCCTTCCCCTCCCCGGGGGGGGGGAGCCAATCATTATAATACATTATTACATTCAACCATTTTAACAGTTCACATTAGATTCAATTGCTGTTACTATGTTAATTCATCAGTTTCTGTGTTAGTGTAGAGTTAAAATTTTAAAAGACTTTAATTCAAAAGGTTTGTTTTCAAGTCTGTTTGTATTAAGTTCTCCATTCAGCTGCACCCTTGTTCCGTATTTCATTCGGGATGAAACAAAGAATGTCCTTGAGTTCACATTCCAAAGAAGATAAGCTGTCTAGATATCAGCACACTTTTAAAAAGTCATATTTCTCAGCTTCCCCTACACCGATATCTAGGAATATAAAGCCTTGTCCTGGCTGTCGTTATGATTTAATTATCAGCTATCTCTTTTACGATGCCTTGAGCATGTTTGCATGCTTCCTCTGGGTCAGTAAACGCACGTTCGGTACCATTATAGGTAATCCTCATTTTAGCCGGGTAGATTATCGCATTTCTTACATTTTGATTGCCTTTCAGGATCTATCATGTTTTAGAAAACAGTTCTTGTTTTTTGACGATTTCTTGAGGATAGTCTTTGAATAACTTGATGATCTCATTCCCAAACATCAGATTCTTTCCGTATTGATTTTTTTTCATAATATCTTCCACCTCTGAAATATCACAAAATGTCACTATGATCTGCCGTGGGGGGGCTCCTGGCCTTGTCTGTGCTTTTTGCACCCGATGTGCCACTTCTATTTTCGGTTCGGCAGACAGATTGAGTACTTGTTTAAGTAAGTTGGTAGCGAACTCACGAGGATCACTCCCCTCCTTTCCCTCTGTCACTCCAACTATTCTTAAATTCTGCCATCTTGAACGTGCTTCCAAATCAAGGCATTTACCAGACATTTTCGCCAATTGCCCCACGACACACTCCTGATCTTTCTTCATTCTCTTCATATCTTCAGCCATTTGTAGCATAAATTGTTCCATATTTTTCATCGCAGTCTTATATGATGTAATGGTTTGGTGAACAGATTCAAACTTCTCCAAACATTCTTCTTCCATCCAATCAATTTTCACAGTTAATTCAGCTTCCACATCATCAATTTGTTTATTTAAATTGCTCATTGAGTCAATAATTTTCTGATTCCCAATTTCCATGTTCGCCATCATACTTTTCATGTTCTCCATCATACTTTTATCCCCAGAGGCAATCTCACAACTTAAATCTCTTACCGACTGCTATATTTCTTCCAGCTCTTTACCTTTGTAGCCATTTCAGTCCTTGCCCTTGTAGCCATTTAAGAGGCTAATTCAGAGTTTAAGTCTTCAGATATTAGTTGTTTTTTCAAAAGATGTTTTGTAACAGATCTTGTAGGGTTTTGGACAGGAAATGTTTTTCATTTAAAAGTGCCTTAAAACATCATTATTTTTGCGTTGATTTCTGATGACGTCTTCAGCGCAACGTCAAACAGCTCTGGTAAGTATTTTTAAATCAATCCCATTCTCCAAACCAGCTTTTTACGCCAAAAATCGCAAATTTCGGGAGCAGAGCTAAATGCAGAGCCTGTTCGGTGTATCATGGCATCACCGGAAGTCAAGTGGGGCAAAGTTGAGAGGAGATCTGAAAGCAAGTTATTTTACACAGATAGTGGTGGATGCCTGGAATGCACTGCGAGTGGTGGTGGTGGAGCTTGATATAATAGTGGTGTTTGAGAGGCTTTTAGGTAGACGCATGGGTATGCATGAATGGATGGGCATGGATCACATGCAGGCAGAGGGGATTTGCGACATCATGCACAGTACAGACATTGTGGGGCAAAGGGCCTGTTTTTATGCTGTGCTGTTCTATGTGCTATGTTCTTATATCATGAAAGTGCAAAGTATAACAGTGGTTTATGAGTTTTGTGTCAGGTCTGGAACCTAATCGCTGCATTGATGTGAAAGTTTCCTGTCATCTACACTCAATTGAATGTTTACTGCTTTTTCTCCTGTCTTTCCCATTGCATCCTCTAAACTATTTGTTCTTATTCATGTTATTAACACTGCATTAACTGTTGAGTGCATGCTCCCTGTATTCACTTCACTCTCTTATAAATTCTCACTGCTGTCTTTATTTTATTCTTTGCCGTGTTTCATGACTTCATCTTTTGGTTTGTTCTACACTAGAGATGGTTTTACAATACTACTTATTATGATGCTCACATCATTTACTGTTCTAGCATTTTCATGCACCAATTTTAACTGTACCAATGAATTACAGGGTGGCATATCAAGGAATCAAAACCTTATGGTGGAATATTTTAGCTGCATTTTAAGAAAAAAGTATTGCCCAATGCCATTTATAAATGCCATTACTCATTTTAAAATGAATCTTCTATTTTTTTTTTCTAGATTCTACATCAATCCCATTCAGAGAAAAACAATTTTAACTTAAAATCAAGAAACCAATCAGATTGAGTATAATGTTGACTTCAAAGCCAGTCAGAATTTAATTTCCATTCAAGATCAGCTGGAATCAATATTTGGCAGGATGCAAGCCGAAAATTATGTCCAATTCCATTAGCACCCAAGCAGTAAATTAGGTTACAATTATACCATGTATAACCATGCCTTGGAAGATTTTCATTTATTCTTCCACATTCCGAGGAATAGAATCTAGTATACATATTTTATCCTGGTAACCTAACTCTTAGAGCAGGATTACTGAAGCATACAATTACAAAATTATTATAGATGAAAGGAAACCAATCAACCCATCATTATGACTCTATGTAAGAGGAAATCAGTGCGGTGAGTGTTGTGTCCTGCAGTCACCACTAGAGGGCTCTGTCTCAAAATGAATGTTTCCTCGGGGAGGGTCCCAGGGGGATCTGCAGGGCTTTAGCGGCAGCCATGTTGGCTTGAAATAAATGCACTTCGGTTCTGTACACCAAGGGTCATTTGTGAGTTATTTAGCCCTCGAATACAACATCTGGCGATGAGGATGGCGGGGTTGAATGATTCAATCACGTGATCAAGGAAAGCATAAAAGCGAACATATCGGAGGGGAAGACCTTTGAACAGTCAATCAATATCGTCCTCCGATCATGCAGATCCACGCCACACACGTTGACTGGGAAAATGCCAGCAGAGCTGATCATAGGGCGAAACCTGTGAACAAAACTGAATGCCCTTCAACCACCATCGCACCCAAATCCAGACCCAAAAGCAAGGGCGGAAATGATAGCACACAGACAAGCAAAAGGGAAAGCGTACTGTGATGCCAAACGCAGAGTACAAGCGCCGCGGTTTAAGGTCGGTGACTGGGTACGAATCAGCCGCCCATACAGACAGCATAAGCTCGCAAGTGCACTCTCCAAGCCAATACAGATTAAATGGTGATTTGGTGGGAATGCGTACCTCCTCCAAGATGACACCAGATGGAACGCGAGGCGTCTCATTGCAAGTAGACAGAGACAGGAAGAAGACGAATTTAACACTTTTCCTTTCCCAATATCCTGTCAAGACAGTGATTGTAGTCAGCATACAGCAGAGCATACAGCAGAGCAGTCTATTTCTGCTCGACGCTCTCAGTGACATAAGAGGAGACCTCAGTATCTACACGATCATGAGCTGTGAAGCCATACACATTATGTTTACCGAGCTGTTATTTTGGACTGATTGCGTATGGACATATTTGGGTGGATAACTGGACTTAAATGATCACCTTCATTTACAAGGAGGGAAAAGTGTTGTGTCCTGCAGTCACCACTAGAGGGCTCTGTCTCGGAATGAATGTTTCCTCAGGAAGGGTCTCAGGGGGATCTGCAGGGCTTTAATGGCAGCCATGTTGGCTTGAAATAAATACGCTTCGGGTTCTGTACACCAAGGGTCGTTTGTGAGTTATTTTGCCCTTGAATAAAACAGTGAGGTTTAATACTTGCAGGGGGAATATTTACTGAAGCGCCAAAGGGACTCCTCCTGGGCTAGTACAGGCCTGATGGGCCGAAGAGGCTCTTTTTAAAAAATCTGATTGAAATCTCAGTGAAGGGCAAATTTTCTGGACTTTTCCTGGCCTTTTGGATCAAAATGCTCCTCATGGGCTAATACAGGCATTTTGGGCAAAAGGGACTGGTTTCTCAGCTAATAGGGGCCCCATAGGCCGGAATTAGTGGTTTCAGGCAGGTCAATCAACTCATTTCATTTCATTTCCATTTCATTTCAAGCACAAGGCAGGCCAAACAGCTCATTGCATTTTCATTTCATTTTGATTTCCATTGCAGTTTCAAGCACAGGGCAGGCAGAACAGCTCATTGCATTTACACTTCTTTTCCATTGACATTGCATGTTCAAGCACAGGGCAGGCCAAGCCAAACAGCTCATCGCATTTTCATTTCACTCCATTGACATTGCAGTTTCAAGCACAGGACAGGCCAAGCCAAACAGCTTATCACATTTTCACTTCATTTCCATTGCCCTTGCAGTTTCAAGCACAAGGCAGGCCAAGCCAAACAGCTCATTGCATTTTCACTTCACTTCCATTGCAGTTTCAAGCACAGGAGAGACCAAGGCAAACAGGTAATTGCATTTTCACTTCACTTCCATTGCCATTGCAGTTTCAAGCACAGGGCAGGCCAAGCCAAACAGCTGATTGCATTTTCATTTCACTTCCATTGACATTGCAGTTTCAAGCACAGGGCAGGTGAAGCCAAACACCTCATTGCATTTTCACTTCACTTCCATTGCCATTGCAGTTTCAAGCACAGGAGAGACCAAGGCAAACAGGTCATTGCATTTTCACTTCACTTCCATTGCCATTGCAGTTTCAAGCACAGGGAAGGCCAAGCCAAACAGCTGATAGCATTTTAATTTCACTTCCATTGCCATTGCTGTTTCAAGCACAGGGCAGGTGAAGCGAAACACCTCATTGCATTTTCACTTCACTTCCATTGCCATTGCAATTTAAAGCACGGGACAGGCCAAGCCAAACAGCACATTGCATTTTCACCTCACTTCCATTGCAATTGCTGTTTCAAACACAGGGCATGCAAAGCCAAACAGCTGATTGCATTTTCACTTCACTTCCATTGCCATTGCAGTTTCAAGCATAGGGCAGGCAAAGCCAAACAGCTCATTACATTTTCACTTCACTTCCATTCCCATCAAGTTTCAAGCACACGGCAGACCAAGCCAAACAGCTCATTGCATTTTCACTTCACTTCCATTGCCATTGCATTTTCAGCACAGGGCAGGCCAACCCAAATAGCTCATTTCATTTTCACCACTCCCATTGCCATTGCAGTTTCAAGCACAGGGCAGGCCAAGCCAAACAGTTCATTGCATTTTCACTTGACCTCCATTGCCTAATCCATTCATAACTTTTTTATTTATCATTGATGAGAAAAATCCTCAGGGCGTCCTCAGTGGAGGAGGACTGTGAGTAAGATGGGCAAAAACCATACCGATATATGGTAGGGTTCTTTTACTAAAATCAATATACAATGCAGACAGGAAGTGGTCAGAATGAGACTTTTAATTATATTGATGCATAGAACCTGTGCCCATAAAGAGTAAGTTGAGGTGAACAACTGCTGACCGTTGGCATTGATGTCTATTACAATTAAGTACGTCGAGAGGTTTGTTACAATACAAATCAGCTTTTGCTTCAGTAATGATCTGGACCCACTTTAGTTCACCTACTACCACAACTGGTTGACAGTGGATACAATATCACTGGCTAACCACTCTGCACTGGACCATTCACATACCAGGAACACATACGTTAGACTGTTGTTCATTCGTTACAGCTCGCCGTTCAACACCATCATCCCTTACAAATTAATTGTTAAAATCGGGGAATGTACTCTCTCTGCTCTTTTTCTATTAAATCGGGTCTTCGATGTCCTCTTATGCAGACTTGAGGGGGTGTCCTTGGGAGGTCTATAAATCCTTGAGGAACATCGAGTGGTAAATAATAATAATAGTTTGAAGAATGGTCTCAACACAAAACGTCACCCATTCCTTCTCTGTAGAGATGCTGCCTGTCCCGCTGATTTACTCCAGCATTTTGTGTCTATCTTCGTTTTAATCCAGCATCTGCAGATCTTCCCTACACATCAAGAATAATAATTCTGATCATCTAATCTCTCAACCTCACAGACCTAACTTTTCCTTTCTATGGTGCAATGTCAAAACTCCAAATAATCCAACTACATTCTAACTAGGTCCTTGTATCATTGTTACCACACCATTCATTTTATATCCTCATCCATTAGTTCTCATTTAGCTTTTTACATTTATTTTTTATACTTGGTATTTCATTAATCTGTGAACTTGGATCCCAAAAATCTCTTTGCAGCACCACTATTTACAGCTGTTCACCATTTCTACCTTCCTTTTTTGTTCTAGAATATATCATCTTACATTCTTCAGCATTGAAATTCATCTCTCACTGTTGCAACCACTTACTTAATCTATCAACGTCACTCTGTAATTTTATACTTTCATTCACATTATTTACCATACCATCAATCTTTGTGTCATCGGTAAACTTGGATATACGCTGCTCCATTGTGCTTGCACAGGTCTTCCTTTATAGTCTCCTTAAATAGTGGAGTTGCATCGCACATTATCAATCTAAAGAAATTTCCAAAATCTAGAGAGATTTGTGAAGATTACATGAATGGCATCGGCAATTTCCTTACCTGCTTCCTTTCAAATATTTGCTTGGGCTTCAATCACTTTAATTGCATAAGGCCAGGATAGTTGGCAACTGCATAGAAAACTGATGGTTGCCTACAGTGCATGTGAAGCATGTTTGCCACCACTACTTCTTACAGTCCTTCTAAAGGGCCTATCCCACTCACGCAATTTTTTCGGCGACTTGCCAGCACTTGTCAAGCGACCAGAAAAAGTTACGACTCTTTGGGCGACTACTCACGATCATACAAAATCGCGTGTGGGTCAGGTCCTTAAGGGTGTTCTGTAAGCTGTTGAATCAATGGGTCAAATGCACTTTGCCACAGGGGTGGCATGGTGGCACAGCGCTATAGGAGCTGCCTTACAGCGCCAGAGACCCGGGTTTGATCCCGACTACGGGTGCTATCTGTATGGTGTTTGTATGTTCTCCACGTGACTTGCATGGGTTTTCTTCGGGAGCTCTGGTTTCCTCCCACACTCCTAAGACGTACAGCTTTGTAGGTTAATTGGCTTTGATAAAATTCTAAATTTTTGCTAGTGTGCAGGGTAATGTTAGTGTGCGGGGTTCGCTGGCCGGCAGGAATTTGGTGGGTCAAAGGGCCTATTATCTCCAAAGTAAACTAAATCTAAACTCAGTTGATGCATTTAGAATGGTTCCATTCATTTAAATGGGTAACAAGTTTAGTTTAGTGTAGTCGGGATCAAACCCGGGTGTCTGGTGCTGCAAGAACTGTAAGGCAGCAACTCAATTGCTGCGCCACCATGCCACCCTTAAACTACTACATTTTCTTTTCTTTGTATATTTATAATTCAATTAATTATTGAAGTTCAATATACTTTCAAAATATATTTAATTTACTTCATCTCCTTTTAAAAACATTTTGTAACTGTTTCCAAACGTCTCTGATCATCAGAACCACATGGAAGCAGTAAAAAGGATCTGACTGAGCAGGCAGTCAGAGTGCCAGCAGGTCAATCAATCTGTGAATGGGAATGTAATCACCTCCACCTACATCCAAGCTACCACTGTGCCCACTGCCAGGTCAAACACAACCTGATCCAATGCTTTCTCTATTATTGTTTTATTTTTAATTGCACTAACTTTACTGAACTCCAGTCCTTGATTCATGATTAATTTTCCTGCAATGTCAGGTGTACTCATTCACTGGGGAAGCTAAACAAAGTAATTATTCTACATCATTGGTACTTCTTTGCTTGCAAATAGATCTGCAAAGCTACCACACATTAAACAATGTTTTTTTTCTCTTTTATGATCTTAATATACATTGCTCAATATAGCTCACATAGAAAGATTTAATACTAACCTGAGGGCAACTATTTTACACCAAGGCTGGTGTGTAGAACGAGCAGATGGAGGAGATAGTTGAGGCAAATACTATTACAATGTTTAAAAATCATTTGGACAAGTGCATGGATAGGATAGGTTTAATGGAATATGGGCCAAACACATATGGGCCAAGCATGTGGGACTAGTGCAGATGGGCAAATTATGCTGTTTCCATGCTGTATGACACAATGACTCTATTTAGTTCCATTGCTCCTTTTTGTATAATATTCGATTTTATTAAATTAGTAGAGGATAAAGATTTAAGGTGAGAGGGGCAATGTTTGAAGGAGATGTATGGGGCATGTTTCTCATGCAGAGGGTTGTGAGTGCCTGGAATGAGCTGCCAGGGCTGGTGGTTGAAGCATTTATGACAGTAGCATTTATAATACTTTTGGATAGGCATATGGATATGCAGAGAATGGATGGGATATGAATTATGTACAGATAGATAAGTGATAGTTTTGGCATTATAGTCCACACAGACATTGTGGGCGGAAGGACCCGTTCTTGTGTGGATGGTTCAATGTTCCATGTTCTATTTTTATCTTTTACAGTTCTCCACCTAATCCCTGGACATACTCCATCCTTTGTGCCTTTGAAATGCCCTGATTATATTATTTTAATATATTATCTGTTTTGTCTTTTGTTTACCACAGCTGTTTAGTTTCTAAATAAATCTCTTTCCCCTTTATGGGTATCATATCTCCTGCAG
Source organism: Raja brachyura (assembly GCA_963514005.1). The sequence goes on from OY740781.1 coordinate 94,653,589, forward strand.
CAAGCTGATTTTTTTGTTGTTGAACAATCAATTGTTTATCTCTGGTATTACACAAAAGCAATTTTAATTAATGTTCTTGTATCGGTCTCCATTTGCTTGTATCTGTTCTCAGTTTCATCCAGTATAGGATCCCATTCCAAATGTATTGCCTTGGTAACTTTGTTAAGGTTTACTTTTTCAAACTTAACATTGATACCTATATAACTAAAAATTTCATCTTGACCACTTCCTGTCTGCGCTGTACATTGATTTTAGAAAAGAATGCTACCGTATATCACTATGATTTTTGGCCATCTTACTCACAGTCCTCCTCCGCTGAGGCAGCCCCGATGATTTTTCCAATCAATGAAAAATAAATAAGTTATGAGTGTTTAAAAAATGTAAGCTTCCCCCCAGTCTGCTGTCAGTAAAACTGAATCAAAAGTGTGTTATAGATCATGGGGGTGGTCTCTTAATAACCCAATTACAAATATTGATTAACCCCATACATAACAGGTGTTCCCTAACCCAATAATACAACAGCTCATACATTGTGTAAGAAAGAAAGCTCTCAAAGGAAGTTTACAAGAACAAACATTGAAACATGTACCCTGGGAATCAAACAATTTCTCAAAGGCTCAACAGTTTGACTAATCATCAATTAACAGGATGACTGTTTTGCAGCATTATTTACATTATTTATAATGTATTTTCAGTAACCCAATAGAAATAATGCATTTAAGGTTAGTTTGTAAAACCACTATACATGTTATCAATTTAAGAGAAACATGAAGAACACCTGGCCCCTTACCATCCTGCATATCAGTCTGAGCCTAGATTGGCTGGTGCCACTCAAAGCTTGTAAAGTTCAGCTGACAAGGGTTAAGCAATTCTGACAAGTGCAGGGATCCTCCATTTTATGGTGTCTTTAATTTAGCCAATATTACCATTTCCCCATTTTATCATTCATTATAACCCTTCCCATAAATGATAACTAAGCAATCAGATATACATAAGTGTCCTGTACAATTCCCATCTATCAGTAACATGAGATGATGATGTTTCTTCTCAGAATCTTGTCAAGCATCCCGAGTTTTCATGGGCATAACTTCACAAGATCTGTCTGAGGAGTCTTCACCTCCTGAGTTTTCATGGGCACGAATTTCCTCCATCTGTGTTACTGCCCAGTCTTCCATCACCTTCCACATTTGAGCCTAAACCCTAGAAAATCCTAAGAAACTTGAGACAAATCATGCTCTCATGCTTTCCCATACATCCGCTATAGTTCTATTTCACTTGAACCTATTCCTATTCTATTGTCTATTGAAATTATTATATTGTGCTCTATTACTGTTTCCTTTTCCTATTCTGTTCCCTAATATATTATTTATTATTCTAGGATCAACATTAATTAGCCTTCTTCATACTCACACGATGTTATAATGTGTATATCTGATAATGGGTGATCATATACATTTTAGCTGGGTTCAGTCCAAATTCCCCTACAGGCGTGACTTTAATTTAAAGTAAACCATGATAAATGTTCCAATTTTACCAAATTCCGTCTCAACCTTCAATTTACTATTTTGAATTTCAATGCCCATTTCCTCTTTCTCATTCCACAGCATTATGGCTGACAATACAATTTCATTCCAATTCCCGTGGAATTCCTAGCTGTTCAAATTTAAACAATCAATTTCCTTTACTATGAATTTTATCCTAAATCCAATCAAAAATGCCAAATCCAGGGACAATTTCTTTCCACCTTTATAATATAAGCCTCTTTACCATCAAGGGTTAAACAATTCAAATCTGTCAGGTGAATATATATCGGCTCTGCTATTCCCAATACAATCCAAGTTTCCGCCAACAGTTAACCAAGCCTTTCCTTCAGTATCTCCTCTTATTTATGTATGCACCCCTCACTGTGGTAACACGTTACTTTGTTGAATCTACTGCTGGCTCTTTATTTTATTTGCTCTTTACTATGTTGGTTTTGTTCTCTGTCTAGGGGTTCTCGCTGGTACTAATTATTTTTCTATTAGATAATTTCCTAGATGGTTGGCATTGATCTTCCGAGGGGAACTCATTATCTAAATTTTCAATCTACCTCATCATTTAATGTACCACCATCTTGTGTTCCCATGATACTTTCTTAGCTACTAAATCAACATCACGATTTCCAATGTCCACTGGGGTCTGTCCTTTAGTATGGGCGCTAAATTTTATTACAGATATTTGTCTGGGTACTTTAAGGCCTTCAATAAATTTGTCACCAAATTGTTTGTGTGATATTTGGTTCCTGCACAAGTTAGAAATCCCCTATTGTTCCGTAATTGTCCGAAAGCATGTACCACCCCAAATACATATTGAGAAATAGTGTAAATGTTTACTTTTAGATCTTCTCCAATGATACAAACCCTAATTAAAGTGAATAATTCAGAGTGTTGTGCTGAATAGGTTGATTCAAAAGCAGCTGCTTCTACAATTTCTGTCTTTTGGTTAATAATTGCATACCCAAACAACCTCGCACTCCACGGTCCAATGGATGCACTACCATCCACATATAATGTGATGTCAGGGTCTTTCACGGGTACATCCCTCAAGTCCTCTCTCACTGATGTTTCCTGCTCTATAACAAATAGACAGTCGTGCCCTGCTTCCACTCCCTCTTCTGATGGTGAAATAAGAAAAGAGGCTGGGTTAATTAATGTACAGTTTTTAAACTGCAATTTTGGATTGTTTAGCAGGTAGATCTCATACTTATTTTGACAGGCCATTGTCAAATGCTGGGTTTGCAGCTGCCCCAACAATGCCGATACCGAATGTGAACTGTACACTACAATTTCCTGCTGGAGTGTCAAATTAGCTGCCGATTGTAAACTATTGTAAATTGCAGTTAAGATTTAAGTGCAAAGAGGATGTCCCCTCGCTAATGGATCTAATTTGGAGGAGTAATACGCAACTGGTCTATGTCTATCCCCGTGCTTTTGCATTAATACCGAAATGGCACAATCAGAATTGCACAATAGAGCTGGATTGGACAATTGTATAATGGCCTTCCCAATGTTGGGGCTCACATCAATGATCTTTTCAAGTTCTCAAATGCTTCCTGTGTCTCCTTTAAACTAACAGTTTAAATTCACCCTCCTTGCTGGTATAGGGTTTTGCTCCTTTGTTTCCATATTTGGAATCCAGGGTCTGCAATAATTGACCATGCCAAGCCATTGCCTCATTTGTTTGGCTTCTTTTGGGATTGGAAATTCGCAAATAGGTTCGAGTCTGCTCTTCTCAAGACTTATTTTGGTGGCCGGAATTATAATTCCTAGAAATGTTACTTTCTCCTGATCTACCAGTACTTTTGATGGGGAAACCACTTATCCTAGATCGGCTAGATGATTTAGTAATTGTGCAGTGTCTTCCCGATTACTGGATTCATTTTTACTAGCCACCAATAGTTCATCAACATACAGCACTAAGGTTGAATTTTTAAAAAAATTTTAAGTACTTAACTGATCCTGCAGACACCTGGAAAATAACGTAGGTGAGTTGACAAATCCTTCCAGGTATATTGTTGTCCCTTATAGGTGAAGGCAAACAAATATTGGCTGTCTTCGTGAAGAGGAAGAGAAAAGAATGCATGTTGTAAATCGACTATTGAAAAGACTTTGGCTTCAGTCGGTACTTGGACTAGGAAATGGGCGGGATTTGGCACTAGGGCATGAAGTCATTCTACAACAGACTTCATTTCCTTTAAGTCTTGTACGAGTTTATATTGACGCTCCGTTCCCGGTTTTGGAACGGCAAGACTCAGTGTGTTACAGATAGATTGGCACTTTACCAATATTCCTAGTTCTAGCAAACCCCAAATTAATTTGTCTATGCTGCTGATGGCCTGTAGTTTCAATGGATATTGTTGGATTGAAGGAAGTGTTACTCCTATCTGGCGAGCTACATTAAATTTGATGTCTTCTGCCTGTTTTAAGGGGTCTGTGCATTATTTTACCACACTCGCCAGATGATGACATAAGTGGGTAAAAACTTTTCATGGGGCCTCGTAAAATTCAACAGCATAATGATTAGACAAATTCTGCTTTTGATAATTATTCGGGTTTGCCAAGGTAATTGCCTTTCCTACCATCGTTCGTAGGTCTTTAGCTCTTAGCCATGAAATTCACCTTTCGAGTGATGTGAGGAGCAGCTTCGTCAGTTCTTTTCCATAACTCTGCTGGTATTTTAGCATATTCGGCATCTCCCTCTTTTCTTTCCACTAGTGCTAATACTTCTATTTCCCATTCCTGTCCTTCGTATGATTTAAAGAAGGTTTCCAGCTCACTGTCCCTTCCACTCTTATCGTAAGCCAGTGTCCATATATAATTCAGAGAATCGCTCTAAAAAATCATCTGCTGCTTCTCCTCTTTTGGTCTTACATCTAATATTCTGGCCAATTGATTGGTTTCTGAAGGGTGTTGGCAAGAGCTGTTAAAACAGCTTTCTCCCTTACTCCATGGTTGGCTATTATATTTGCAAGAGCTTCATGCAACGGATGTCCTAAATTCATTAGGAATCTGGCATGCTCACTTGGGGTAATTATTTGCTGGATCATCGCCCATAAATCTTGGGAATCAGCGTGATAGATGCGCATTGTAGTTCTTAAATGATTCACAAAGGAAGCAGGTGATTTTCTACGATTGAGTATTTGACTCAAAATAGCTATCATCTCATTAGGCTTCCAGGGGGAATAAACACTAATTGTGTGGGGATTATTTGCACTTACTTCATGTCTGGATCAAAGGAAGGATTAGGCATTTCCCTTACAGGGAACTGTCTAAGGTTGATTTGTTTAGCTTCAGTATCTACCTCAGCCTCTTCAATTATAGTCTCACCCCCAGATGTACCTTCCCCTTCACCAGGGGGTTCACGGTACTTTCTAAAGGATTTCCTTCCTTCCTTAACTGCTCGTTCAATTTGTCTAGGGGTATGCTTTTCTTTTTCCATAACTAATTTAGTCTTTTTCTTAGTTTGGCTTCTGGTATGCGTGAACTCTAGGAGTCTCTGTAATGGACAGAGTGGTTGGGGTTAACGAAGTTTGTACCCTGGGTACCCTTGTACTCCCAGTCTTCTAAATAATCATCGTCATCTCCCTCGTAACCAGTGCCAACCATCGGGTCTCGCGCTTAAGACATGGATGATAATCTTTTTTTTTGAATAATTTTTTTATTAGCAATAAACAATTCTCAATGTTTAAAACTGAGTTATAAACATCAACTTAAATCAATATTTGTACTCTAATGACTATTATCTTTTTTTTTTTTGAAAATAAAAGTGGGTAAAGAGAAATACCATTATTAATCAATAAAATTATAATTCCTTAATAATTATTTGGTATAAAAGAAAAAGAAAAAATGAAGAAAAAGAAAAAAGACATATTATGTATATATATCAATTAAAAGCCACACAATATATTATAAATGAAACAACTACAAATAATAATATCAGTAAAGACATGCATATATCCTGGTATACCAATACATTATTTTCATCAAATCCCGCAGGGTGTCAGTCGAGCCGTGATGCCAAGAACAGCTACTTCTCTAAATACTGTATATATGGAGGCCATATCTGTTGAAAAGAATTATACTCGTCCAAAAGGACAAATCTGATTCTTTCCAACTGCAACGTCTCCAACATCTCTGATGCCCACATTTTAATTGTTGGGGATAATGTTCCCTTCCAAAATTTCAATATTATTTTTTTCCCTAATATCAAACAATAATCAAGGAAATTTCTTTGATCTAGTGTAAATATCAAATTAGCCTCTGGAATTCCCAGTATTATTAGCTTTGGGTCGGGTTCTAATTTAACCTTAAGAACTTCAGAAATAACTTTAAAAATTTCTGTCCAATAATAATTCAATTTAGGACGTAACAAAACTGTGTGTTAAATTTGCTTCTAAATTCTTACATTTATCACAAATAGAGGAGAGATTAGGAAATATACTATTTAATTTGGTTTTCGAATAATGTAATCTGTATAATACTTTAAATTGTATTAATATATGTCTAGCATTTAACGAGCACCGGTGTATTCGTTGTAGACTTTCTTCCCAATTTTCTTTGGTTATAGGTGATCCAATTTCATTTTCCCATGCTTGACGATATGTTTCAGTTATTGGATTCTCCTTATCCATAATGATGTTATATATATAAGCTATTAATTTTTCTGTGGTTGGATGCCAGTTAAACGATTCATCTAATAATCCTGGTTCCTTATTTTTAAAATCCTGTGTATTAGATTTAATATAATCTCTAATTTGGAAATACCTAAACAAATGCTGTGAAGACAATCCGTAGATATCTTGTAATTCCTGAAATGAAAGAAATTTTCCATTTCTATAGAGGTGCTCTACCCTTGTAATTCCTAAATTATCCCAATGTCTGAACCCTCCATCCAATGTGGAGGGCTTAAATAATGGGTTATTCATAATTGGTAATCTAAATGAAAGGTTGTCTAATTGTAAAGTCTTGACTATTTGTTTCCAAATACGTCTATTATTATAAATGATTGGATTGTCCCTATAAATTTTTTTTTGAACTTCCTTTGGGGCAAAAATAATTGAATCTACGTTGAAAGGCAAACAATCTTCCTTTTCTATCTTTAGCCACGTTGGTTCCAGGTCCGTATTTACCCACCAAAAATTCATATTCTTAATCTGTACTGCCCAGAAGTAGTATAGAAAATTTGGAATGATAATCTTGCCGTGAAATATTTATTTTTCCTTTTATCTTTAACACTTTCAGGCTCTCCCCTTAGGCTATCCAGAGGTTCAAGTGCTTCAGTATCTTCTAATACTATCCCCCATTTTAAAGTTGCTTCCTTTCAACTCGCCATTCTTTCCTCTGCTCTACTTGCGTTCTGTTCCTCATAATAATTTCTCCAAAATTCAATTAATTCCTATGCCTCCGTATTATCACGGCACTGCAATATCATCTGCTCAATGTAGTTTAATCCCTTTACTGTATCTATGCCCCCTCTGGGCCATAATTTTGTTCCCTAATTCTCTATTTAGCGATCCAAAAAGGATTGTCAATTGATCAGCTTTTTGTGGAAATTCTCTTCATATTTCTTGCAGGGGACTGCCTGAGTCAGCTGTCATATCTTTATTGGCGTGGTTTCCCATTCTGTTGGATAAGGAAGCAAATCTAAACTACTCGCACCTCATAACAATTTCCCTTTATAATTTCAAAATTAACAGTAATTTTAGACAATTTTCAAATCAAAATGCTCTAGGAAACAAACACACTCATATACATTCTCGCAGCCCGTCTCTTATCCCCGATCTTAATATGAACGCATGAAAATCACGTGAGCAAAATTGAACACAAAAAATAAATTAGTCCACTGATCAGAAGTATACATAACCACACTCCTACATGAATCAAAAATATTCACTTATACAAATCGCGCACTCAAAATAAATCCTCCTCGTGGCGCAATCAATCAGCAGGATGACACCTTCCCCGACCCAGCAATCCCTGATCAAATCACCCCAATTCAGATTCTTTCAAAACAGTCTTAAACAAATACGAATATCTAACTTAAACACTATGAATATCTAACTTAAACACACTCTCACTTCAAGTTTTATATCTATAAACACTCGCACAAGCAGCAACACAAATGACAGTCCACGGACTTAACACGATCTAAATCTGAACATAATTACTTTACATATTTATTTACATACAGAGAGTATTTACAAAATCTGGATCCTATGACAATATGGACAGCTAGATTTTTACTATTTTAAAATGATTTAAAGCACAAGCGCACAACCTCTCCCTCTGAGACGGAAGATTTTCACCTTCCTAGTTTACTCTTTGCTGCTATTCCTTAAATGATTACTTTTCCTCTCGAATGTTACTATCCCTCTGTTAAGACTGGACTTCTATAGGGGGACCTCTATCCCTCCTCTCTAAGTCCAACAGAAGTAGGGGTACCCTTCGCTATTCGGATTACTTTTCATCAAGTTAGGAGGCTCCCATCTCTCAGGTACTCTTCACTATCAGGTACTAGTCAAAAATCGACCAGAGGGTTATTATTCAATGTAAATCAGCTATTATTCGGAATCGATCATGGACATGCACCAACTTTGAAGTTCTATATACAGGATTTCGAATTCCACCTTCAATATGAAATCTAGTGTTTGAAAATTTGGATGCAAATATAGACTCAGACTCGAACTCGATCTCTTAGTTTTTAGTGAATCAGCTAAAATTGCCAAATTAAATTATTGAACAAACTGGAGTATTCCGGCCAATCTATACTCATCAAGCCCGGTACCATCTCGAGGCTCTTCCTCCATCACTTCAGGGAGAGACTAAGATACCTACCTACAGATACACCCTTCTGCTATGTACAGAGGGTCCTGCGCCTAGCCGTTTCGCGCTGTGAATTATTGACGCACTTTTTCATAGCACACCTTTTCAATTCGCGCTCCAGGCAACAATCCGATCGAAGGCAAGACCTGTCTTTTAATACCCCACAAATTCAGATACCAAGTTTAACCTGGGCCACCCCTCGCCCGGTGAAGCACGTTCAGCTCTCCTTAAAGGCAGCTGCAGTCTGGCCAACTATGACAAGTTTTGGGCCTCTAATCCAGGAAAGGGCTTCAAACCGAACACCACCGGGGCCTCTAATCCCAGCCCAGTTTTATGTGCCTCCAACCCAAAGGCATGCTAACAACTCATCTGTGCTTGCTAGACTCTGTTCTAATGACCTTGACTGGACCCTTCCCAAGCCCGCAAATGTTCGATCCGCTACAACTCACGGAGTACCAAAAATCAATATGGAAACTGCAGACAAATGTAGTGTCTGGATCACAGAAATGACCAAGACACTACATTTAGAAAAATTAAGGCTTGTTTTGTCTGACAAATCAGATCAATTTTCCAAAACATGGTCTCCTTTCATTGAATTTCTTCAACAGAATGGTTGAACACAAACTCAAAACCAACACTAGGGTCGGGTGAGCGGGAGTTGGGAAGGGTAGTGGGATATATCCACGCCTCTTTTTTTCACTCTTTGTTAGTTCAGGGGTCTTTCTTTTTTCTTTTTTGTATCTTTTTCGAAACTCTTTCATTTCTTTTTCCTTTCTTCTTCCTTTCCCTTTCCTTTTTTTCATTGTGTCCAATTCATTTATTAGTTTATAAAATGTGAAAACTGAAGCTGTACGAAAATTGTATAATTGTTATGTCAATTACTTACTCCTTGTACAATTGCTTCTAATAAAATAAATATATTTAAAAAACGCATCATGGGCCCGATTTCTGCACTCGCAATCAAAACAGCTCAATACTCCTGATCACAAACTTGTGTTTGGGGGTCTTTTGAGATCCCGGACGATACCCCAATGATTATTGCTCATTCCTAAGCTTCCGCCAGTCTAGTTTCAGTAAAACCAATGAAGCAAGCACAAAACAACATATTGTATTTTAACAAAAGCGCTTTAGAACTATTGTATATATCCCACAGAGTGTTCGTTCCTAGTGTCTGCCTGTTCAAGCCCTCTAGGCCTCACTCAGACAGAGACACTCCAGAAGTTCACACAGTCCCAAGCGTTTTTCCAGTGGATCGACGCTGAGCCTCGTGATCGTGGACTTTTATATGTCCTGGGACCTTGAGGGGCCGAACCACATGGGGGTGGTCTCTTAATAACCCAATTACAGATATCCATTAACCCCATAAATACAGGCATTCCCCTAACCCAATAATACAACAGCTCATACATTGTATAAGAAAGAAAGCTCTCGAAGGAAGCTTACAAGAACAAACATTGAAACATGTGCCCTGGGAATCAAACAATTTCTCCAAGGCTCAACATTTCGGCCAATCAACAAATAACAGGATGACCACCTTGCAACATTATTTATACTATTTATAATGCTTTTGCCTTAACCCAACAGAAATGATGCATTTAAGGTTAGTTTGCAAAACCACTATACATGTTATCATTTTAAGAGAAACATGGAGAACACCTGGACCCCTTACCATTCTGCATATCAGTCTGAGCCAAGACAGGCTGACGCCAATCTAAGCCTGTAAAGTTCAGTTGACAAAGGTTAAGAAATTCTGACAAGTGCAGGGATCCTCCATTTTATGATGTCTTTAATTTAGCTAATATTAACACTGACAGCCCACCAGGCCTGAGTGACTGAGCTGCCATCCCATCAGGCCTGAGTGACTGAGTTGTCAACCCAATAATCCAATTGGTCCACAATATGCATACTAGCCCTCTGGAAACCAGTCCTTTTGGCCCACAACATGCATACTAGCACTCCAGAAAGCCCCCCCCCCCCCCCACTAGCCACCAATATTGGAATGTGTGGAGAGGTGGAATATTGCATTGGGGGACCAGCCCTCCCATATGAACATGAGGTGGTTGTTGGACAGCTATCAGTCTAATTTTATTTCTCAGTTTTAAAGCATATTGATTGACAGTCACATCTCAATCCTGTTATTCCCCCTTTCTGCATATGAACCTTAAAATTATTTATTTCCTGTACACGTTGGTTATGTTAACTCTGTTATAAACAGTACATTTCCTCTGAGCCCATTTTGGATCATTTTTCCTGGCTCACATTGTTGGTATCCTTCTTCCGGTCTTGCTCCTGAACATCATCCATGTCACATACGTTGTACCTTTTTGATGGGGCGGCACAGTATCCCAGCGAAAACCTGCTGTCTTACAGCGCCATAGACCTGGTTCAATCTTGACTACGGGTGCTGTATGTACGGAGTTTTGGCATTGTACTGAGATGAGGAAAAACCTCTTCACCCAGAGGGTTGTGAATCTGTGAAATTGTCTGCCACAGAAGGCAGTGGAGGCCAGTACACTGGATGTTTTCAAGAGAGACTTAGATTTAGTTCTTAAGGCTAAGGGAGTCAAAGGATATGGGCAAAATCATGAATGGGCTACTGATTTTTGATGATCAGCCATGAGTTTTCTCAAGGTGCTCCGGTTTCCTCCCACAGTCTAAAGATGTACAGGTTTGTAAGTTAATTGGTTTATGCATATTGTCCCACTGTGTTTTTAGTTTGTTGTAAAATGTATGCTTTAGCTTATCTTTAGTTTTTGTATTTGTGGGGTGTGGTGGGGTGGGTGGGGGTTGACTTTTTTTAATCTCTTTCCTCGACGCATATGCAACTTTTTCTGTGTTGCATCTCCGTCGGCACTGCAGCCTAACATTGTGGAGCTGGCAACGTCTTGTTTGGGACTTCTAGAGCTCCAAAACTGCAGAGCATGCAGACTTTAACATCTTGGAACGCGTGCTTCCTTGCCAAGGGTCGGCCTTTGGTGCTCCAACCTGCGGGAGCTGTGGACTTTAACATCGTGAAGCTCGCGGTCCCTAGTTATGGACCGATTTTGGGAACTCCCAGCCGCAGGAGGTTTGACCGTTCGTCTCCCCCAACTGCGGGAGGAAAGGAGGAAGAAAGATACGACTTTATTGCGTTCCATCACAGTGGAAAATGCAAATTTTCTAACTACATGTACATTTTATTAAGTAGTTTTGTTTCTTGTTGCTTTTTTGCTATGATTGTATGGCAAAACAAATTCCTCGTTGTTGCAAAATGTACTTGGCTAATAAATTATGATTTGATTATGATTATGATTAAATTAGTGTATGCAGACTCGGTAGGCGAAAGGGCCAGTTTCCACACTGTATCTCTAAACTAAACTAGACTAAGGCTAGACCAATATCCATGGAATACCTTCCCTTTCTGCACCAATGTGTCCCTTTGAAATATGACCAGAATCTGGAGACAACTCTGCAAGTAGTACTCTCATGTACTTGTGTAACATTATCTTCCTTCGTTGCATTCAATTTCAAGAATCTTCCGTGCACATAGCAATAGATTCTTAAGATCTGAAGAATTCTGAAGAAGGGTCTCGGCCCGAAACGTCACCACTCCTTCTCTCCAGAGTTGCTGCCCATCCCGCTGAGTTACTCCAGCATTTTGTGTCTGCAATAGATTCTTAACTATCATTATCAATTAATTATCTCCATCGCTTTAAACTATTATGAATGAATGCATCAATAAAATAAAGATGTGTTATCATGTACATTCGTAAACAAACTTAGCATGAATTTAATTTGTTTTGTAACTAGTCATGTTTTTGTTTATTAACCACTTATTCATTAATCATGCATTGATTTATTTTTGTTGAATATGTTTTAAATGTGTTTAATCTTAGTATCCAGTACTTAACTCATTTTAATTTCCTTCCTGAAATCTACTTAATTATTTTGATTAATTATGTACGTCTTTACTTACTACCATTGCCCTTGATTTTAACTGTCCTTTTCTACACTTTCATCGTTCTCACCAAATTCCCTTTGTCACTCATTTTAATACACAACTTTTTTAACATTCTTATAATTCTGTAGAGATATCTATGCATTTGAAATAAAAATATGATTTCTGATTTATTATATAAGTACAATACTTTTGCTGATTAATGTAATTAACACAGTCCAAAATTTCTACATCTGCTATTCAAATTCTGTGCATGAAAGTAAATGGGTGAATATCTACACACAGGGCCAAAGACCCAGGTTCAATCCTGACCTTGAGTACTGTCTGTGTGGAGTTTGCACTTATACCCTGGTAACCATGTAGTTTTCCTCCGGTGATCTGGTTTCCTCACAAATGTCAAAGATGTTTAAATTTGTAGATTAATTGGCCTCTGTAAGTTGCCCCTACTATGTAGGGAGTGGTTACGATAGTGGGATGACGTAGAACCAGTGTGAACAGGTGTTCGGTGGTCGGCGTGGTCTCGATGGGCTGGACAGCCTGTTTCTATGCTGTATCTTCATACTAAACTAAATTGATTTCCATCAAAAGGAAAGTTCATATGAATGCATTGCCTGTACTTCAAACTGTACTGCTTTGCAACTTTTTCTGTTAATGTCAATGTTCTTACAATTATATGACGTGAGTTTAATATATATTGTTAAAAATGTATTAAATTATATCAAGCAAATATTCCTATATAATTGATATTATATCAAAAACTAAATCTAACATTCCAATATCTAGTCCTTTGAGTTCTTAATCATTTCTTAAAAATCTAACTGGAGTTGTTTCTTTAATCTATTCCTCAGTTTAAATTCCGATGATTGAACCTCCCTTTAGAAACATAGAAACATAGAAAATAGGTGCAGGAGTAGGCCATTCGGCCTTTCGAGCCTGCACCGCCATTCAATATGATCATGGCTGATCATCCAACTCAGTATCCTGTACCTGCCTTCTCTCCATACCCCCTGATCCCTCTAGCCACAAGGGCCACATCTAACTCCCTCTTAAATATAGCCAATGAACTGGCCTCAACTACCTTCTATGGCAGAGAATTCCAGAGACTCATCACTCTGTGTGAAAAATGTTTTTCTCATCTCGGTCCTAAAAGATTTCCCCCATATCCTTAAACTGTGACCCCTAAGTTTAAATTTACTTCCAAATGTTTTTGCGTGAATTATTCATATCCCAATGGTAACACCTTTCAAAGGTTCAACAGTTCAAAGGTTCTGCCGGTGAAGTGCCGCCCCTTCTACCTTCCGAGGGAATTCCCCTCCATCATCTTGACCGTGGTCTACATCCCACCCCAGCCGAACGTTTGTCTGGCACTGGAGGAGCTGCACGCCAACAAACACCTGACGCCTTACCCCGAGGCATTTACCAGCATTGCTGGGGGCTTCAATAAGGCAAACCTAAAGAAATCACTCCCCAACTTCCATCAACATGTCTCCTGCTGCACCAGAGGACCAAACACCCTCAACCACTGCTACACCATGATCAAGAATGCCTATCGTTCTATTTCTCGCCCTCACTTCAGTAAATCCGACCATACCGCTGTGCTGCTTTTTCCTGCCTACAGGCAGCAATTAAAGAGCACACCCCCTGAGGTGAGGACAGTACAGAGCTGGTCGGGGGTGGGGGGGGATGGCAGAGGAACAACTTCAGGTCTGTTTGGAGTCTGTCGACTGGGCAATGTTCAAGGACTTGGCAATGGACTTGAATGAATACACCACAGTCGTTACAGATTTCATTAAGAAATGTGTGGAGGACCGCATCCCCACAAAAACCTTCTGAGTATTTCCCAATCAGAAACCTTGGATGAACTTTGAGATCTGCACTCTTCTGAAGACCAGATCCCGGGCATTCATGTCTGATGATACAGTGGTCTACAAGAAGTCCAGATACAACCTTGGTAAGGCCATCAAAAAGGCCAAAGGGAGTTCTGCTCCAAGCTGGAGGATGAGACAGCAACTGTGGCAGGGCCTGAATGCAATCACCTTCTACAAGGTGAAATCATGAGGCGGCTCGAATGTCGGCAAAACAACACTCGCTGATGAGCTCAATGCGTTTTACGCACGCTTTGATAGGGAGAACTCAGATGTGCCTTCCCGAGCCCCCATTCGCTGTGATGTTATTTCAGTCTCAGTCACAGAGGCCGACGTCAGTAAATCCTTCAGAGGGGTGAACCCTCGAAAAGCGCCTGGACCTGATGGCATACCTGGTCATGTTCTAAAAACCTGTGCGGACCAACTGACTGGAGCTTTTACGGACATTTTCAACCTCTCACATCTGAGGTCTGAGGTTCCCACCTGCTTCAAAAGGGCATCAATTATACCAGTGCCCAAGAAGAGCAAGGTGTGCCTCAATGACTATCGACCTGTGGCACTAACACCTGTGGTGATGAAGTGCTTCGAGAGGTTGATCATGGCACAAATCAACTCCTACCTCGACAAAAACCTGGATCCACTGCAGTTCACAACAGATCAATGGTGGATGCGATCTCGCTGGCTCTCCACTCCGCTCTGGACCACTTGGACAACAAAAACTTATATATTAGTCTGTTATTCATTGATTACAGCCCGGCATTTAATACTATCATCCCCTCCAAGCTGGTTACCAAACTTGCAGAACTGGGTTTCTGCACATCCCTCTGCAATTGAATCCTCGACTTCGTCATTCACAGACCACAATCTGTTCGTATTGGTGGAAATGTATCAGACTCGATAACAATCAGCACGGGAACACCTCAAGGCAGCGTGCTCAGTCCCCTGCTGTACTCATTCTATACTCATGACTGCCGGTCATAGTGCGAACTCCATCATCAAGTTCACTGACACCACCGTTGTGGGACGTATCACTGATGGGGATGAGTCAGAATACAGAAGAGAGATTGAGCAACTGTTCAGTCCATCATCGGCTCTGACCTTCCTTCCATCTAGGCGATTTATCGGAGTCGCTGCCTCAAAAAGGCTGGCAGCATCATCAAGGACCTACACCATCATCAAGCACCCACACCATCATCAAGGACACACACCATCATCAAGGACCCACACCATCCTGGCCACACACTCATCTCCCTGCTGCCTTCAGGTGGAAGGTGCAGGAGCCTGAAGACTGCAACAACCAGGTTCAGGAATAGCTACTTCCCCACCGCCATCAGGTTATTAAACCTGGCTCAGACAAAACTCTGAACATTAATAATCCATTGTCTGTTATTTGCTCTTTATCAGTTTATTTATTGATGTGTGTATTTATGTATATAATGATATATGGACACACTGATCTGTTTTGTAGTCAATGCCTACTATGTTCTGTTGTGCTGAAGCAAAGCAAGAATTCCATTGTCCTATCAGGGACACATGACAATAAAATCACTTGAACTTGGACTTGAAGGTATTTTATTTGTCACGTGTACCAATTAAGGTATAGTGAAATTTGATTTATCATACAGCCATACTAAATAAAGCAACAACACACACAACATAAAAGTTAACATAAACATCCACCACAGTGGATTCCACTTTCCTCACTGTGATGGAAGGCAATAAAGTTTAATCTTCTTATCTCTTTATTCTCCCGTGGTTGGGGCAGTCGAACCATCAATTGAAGCTCCCGTGTGGGAATGATCGAAGCTCCCTCGCCTGAGCTATCGAAGCTCCCGCGATTGGGGCGGTCGAAGCTCCTGCTTCCGTAGTCGGTCCTTAACCACGAGCACTACGGTTAATGTCTGAAGATTCCCGCGGTTGGAGCTTCCGAAGTCGGTCCCCAGCAAGAGGCCGCCAGCTCCTCGATGTTAGGCCGCAGTGTGGACGGAGATACGATACGGATAAAAATTGCATCTCAGTCGAGGTAAGAGATTAAAAAAAGATTCCTCTAACCCCCACCTCCACATAAAACAAACCTAAAGAGCACTAAAACATACATTTAACACACACAAAAAAACAAAAAAGAAGTAAAGGACGAAACAGACTGTTGGCGAGGCAGCCACTCCAGCCCCACCTGGAGTCACCCGCCAATCTTGCTTCTGAACCTAATATTTTGTGCCTCGTCCCATTACACTCATCCGAGCACAATTCTAGGTTTCTACTTGGAATGCTCAACATTTTCTGGACCTTTGTTTGGGGATTGGGAATGTAGGGGGCAGTGGGGGGGGGGGGAGGTTGGGGAGAGAGGTTTAAACAATGGGCCCTGTTTTTCTTATCAGATAAAAAATAATAATTCCATGTCACTAATTTCAGTTGCACCAGAGCTCCAGGTAACGCACAATCTTCTGCATTAAATATTAGAATATCTCGCCATCTCATGCTCTTGTTTGTGGGATATCGCGTGAAAAATTCACTGTGGCCTATCCTACAGTATAAGCATGACTGCATGTCATTATCTGTGAAACACCTTTGGACAGAGAGTCACAGAGTTGTACATCACATAAACAGGCCTTTTGGACAATGTCACCCATACCAACCACGTTACTTATCTGAGTTAGTTCCATTTGCCTGCATTTGTCCCATTCTCCTCTGAAACTTTCCTTTCCATGTACCTATCTTTTAAATGTCATAACTGTACCTGTCTCTGCCATTTCCTCAGGCATCTTGTCACATAGACCCACCACCCTCTGATTGCCCTTCATGTCACCTTAGCATTTTTCCACTCTTACCTTAAATCTATGCTCTCAGGTATTGGACTCCCCAACCCCAGGAACAAAAAGCCAGCCTATCCAGCATCCAGTTGTAATTCAAGCTCTCTATTCCTAGTAACATCATTGTGAATCTTGTCTGCACCATTTCTAGCTGAATGACATCCTTCCTGCAGCTCAGCAATCAGGATGCCATATAGTTCTGCAAGTGGGGTCTTACACAATGTCTTGTACAATTGGCACGAGACATCACAACTTTTGTACTCAGTTCACTGTAGCCTAAAATCCTGAATCTAAATATATGCAAAAAAATATATCCCAATTATTATTCAAGCACATATTTGGATATGTGTGTGTTACCTATTTGTCCATTCACATGAAAGCTTATATTTGTACACTGCTGCCACTACTTTATTAAAAACCACATGGGTCCCAAGCTGCCGTATGAAAGCTAACATTTCTGTTAACCAAATGTTTACGTCAGCACAATGCTCATTCTGAAAGTTATTATTCAAAAGGTTTTCACACTAAATCAAGAATGGTGGACTTAATTTAAATAGTTTGTGTTAGGCAGGCCAAAGGTTTTAATTCTGAACAAATTGTTTTCCTTTTTTTGCAATATTTACCCAAATATCATTGATAATAAAGAACATGCAATTGAACAATAAAAACATTAAACTCAGCCAAAATTCATTTTTAAATACCTGTCCTATTGCAAAAAAACCTAATTATTCTCAAAACCTCCATTCATCACTTTAATCTCCAATATATTCCAGATAATTAAAAATATGCCAATAAGATCATCATAAGTAATAGGAGCAGAATTAGGCTGTTTGGCCCATCAAGCTTACTGTGCCATTCAATGGCACAGTATCTATCTTTTCCTCCAATCTATCTTTGGATAGCTGATCTATCTTTTCCTCCAAACTCCATTCTCCTGCCTTCTCCCCATAACCTTTGACATCATTAATCTATCTGCCTTAACAGCCTCCACTGCCTTCTGTGGCAAAGAATTGGCCTCCACAGCCTTTAGTGGCAAAGATTTCCACAGATTCACCACATACATAATTTCAAGTTTATATATGATTAAAATTCTTCAAATTTTAAGATTGAAAGAATTTATCTTGCAGTAAATATAATAATTCCCATGAGGAACTACTCTGCAGCTTTACACATCACCATTGACATTTGGGCTGCCTGCACTATAAAACTTATTTGTAGTTGATAATACATGGGTTTTACTTCCAGCCATAATCTGCTGGTGGTTCATTAGTCTGCAAGACAATGATTATTATTGATTCCCATATTTGAATTTTACTGTATTAATATCTGTCAGTGTGCATGCAGTTGTCAAAATCATTTAAAATTTACCCTGCTTCTTGGGTGACTAGATTTCTTTCAATATTTGGACAGTTGCATAGATTATAACAGACTATGGTGCAAAAAGCATGAAAGTACTGCCTCAAATAGGGAGACACAAGAGACTGCAGCAACTGGAATTGTGAGCAAACACAAAATGCTGGAGTAGCTCTATGGGTCAGGCAGCAACTGTGGAGGGAAAGGACAGACAATGTTTCAAGTCAGGTTTGTCCCTTCCTTTCCCTGATGCTCTCTGACCCACTGAGGTCTCCAGCAATTCTTACAAAAATATCTTGGTCATCATGCATTTTTGTCCAGGTCATATTTTTCTGCGGCCCAGAACACTGTAGAATGCTGATGCATACCTTTCTCCTTGGTTAGTTCATGCCAGATTTAACTGGGCCTCTATACTGGTCAGGAATTAGATAGTGGTTGATGCAGGCACACCTCATGATTCCTCTCAAGCCCTGCCCTCTGCAAAGAGCTATCGTTCTGGCATGGCTGAAGTAATGCATGTCCACATCTATCTGAATAAAGTTTAGTTTTTATTTTAAAGACGCAGTGCAGAAACAGGCACTTTGGCCCACCGAGTCTGCATTGACCAGCAATCCACGCACACCAACACTACCCTATTTACACTTGGGACAATTTACAATTATACCAATTAGCCTACAAACCTCCAAGTCTTTGGAGAGTGGAAGAAAACTGGAGATCCTGGAGAAAACCCACACAGGTCATGGGGAGAACGTACAAACTCCATACAGACAGCACCCATAGTTACAATCGAACCCTGGTCTTTGGTGCTGTAAAGCATTAACTCTACCACTGTGTCACCATGTTGACCTTCATAAAAATTAGGTGCAGGTAAGATATAGAAACAAAGAAATGCAAATGCTGGTTTACAGAAAAGTACACATAGTGCTTGAGTAAGGTAACATCTCTGGAGAATATGGATAGGTGACATTTTGGGTTGGGACCCTTCTACAGACAACAAGGGTCTCAACCCAAAATGTCACCTGTCCATGTTCTCCAGAGATGCGGACAGATCCACTGAGTCACACCACCTGTGTATCCTTTTGAATAACAGGCAAGCCGGCAGCGTGTTCATCCTTTCGACATTTTTTTGTTTTTTAATATATCTAAATGTATTTTTTAGAGTGGGGGGTGGTGGGGGGGAATAGGGGGAAACCGTTTTCAGTTACTTACCTCATCAGAGATGCAACTTTTTTCTTTGTTGCATCTTCGCCCCCCCCCTCGTGGCCTAACAACTGGTTTGGTGCGGCCTTTCTCGGAGACCAGCCCAGAGCTTCAGCAGCAGGCATGGCGGACTTACCATAGTGGAGCGGGGCATTCCCTTGCTGGGGATCGCCAGAAGAAATGCTCCGACCTCCGACCTGCGGCCTATGACATCGTGAAGCCGCAGTCTCCGGTAAGAATGTGGCCGATTCGGGTACACCAATCGGAATTTCGATCATCCCGACGAGAGGGCTTGTACATCGGGACATCCGTATTGGCGACTACGGAAGGTTCATGGCCCCGCCCACGGGTGAACGTAGGAGGAAGATTGACTGAACGTTAATGCCTTCCACCACAGTGGAATCAGTGTTGATTCCACTGTGGTGGATGTTTATATTAAATTCTATTGTGTATTGTGTTATTTTTGATTGTATGCTTGCATGGTAACTAAAATTTCACTGTCCAAATTTGGTGCATGTGACAATAAACACAAACTTGAACTTGAAGTTGTGTTCCTCCATTTATTTGCATTACTTAATTATTTAAATCTATTGGTAATGTCTGAGATAATCAGAGACATAGATACATCATTTAAAAGCCTTTGACAGAGCTCCCTTCCAGGAACTCAAGATCTGGCAGCTGAGGCTTAGACATTGTTTGTGCACATTCCATTTCGAAAAACTGCTGGACCTCCGGGTCAATTGGTGTCACTAAACCACAGAATGCAAGCGCAGTGAATGGTCTCTAGGGTGAGAGTACTCTGACCCACTCAATGTCCTTCTGCAAGATTGTATTGTATATATAGCATTGTATTGTTGAAATTTTATAAAAGCCAAAAATATTGTTGAATATATTTTGAAGAATACCATCCTATAAATGGAAAGAATTTGTGCGAGGGAGAATCGAGTAAGAAATGCTTGTCAAAGTGACTGCCGGTAATTTAAAACTCGCTACATGTCAATTTGCGAAAATAAAATAAAATCACTTCATTATTGCTTTTCAACCCAGTAAGTTGGTTTAGTGTGTACCTCAGTGAATGATGGGCCATTTTAGATTAAAACATTAAGTCACACAACAATCATTATCAGCCTTGTAGCCACAGACAGGATGTCACACACCCTGACAGGCTCAGAGGACACTGCCAGAGTGGTAGGTTCTGGCTCTTACCCGTCCAATTGCACAGATGAAAGAGTCGTAGAGTCATAGAGAGATGCAGCTGGAGACAAGATGTCAAATATCCTGACAGGCTATGTGGTGTGACCTTGAGAAACAGTATAAATAAGATAAAAGTGTCTGGGAATGGCCATTTGATAAAGGGGCTATATAATGAGAAGTGAAATACAAACAGGCAACTATATACAGGTAATTAAGAACTCTCTTGCCTGATAGGGGGAAAAAAAGTTTTGTTTACTCAGTCCCTCGATGAGTCACAATTTGAAATCATTGAGTGCAAAGTCATGAGAGTCTTGGGCTATATAATTGTTCATATCAATGATTTAGCTGAGAATGTCGAAGGCACAAATAGTAAGTTTGAAATGACATGAAATAGTAAGATTAAATGAGAACTTACCAGTTTGAAGTTTGATCTTTATTTTATGAGGAGTTACAATGAGCGATTACGTGAAAAACCCCGCCAGTCGGCATGCGCGTCAATCTTCAAAGCAGCGGTGTGAAATCACAGAAGAACTACAAATTGAAGTATTATAGTAAGATTATAACTCTAGAAATACCAGATGAGCTTCGTGATATGAGGGTTGGGAGCAGTGGGCACGTAATCGCTCATCGTAACTCCTCATAAAATGAAGATCAAACTTCAAACTGGTAAGTTCTCGTTTAATCTTACTATTTTACTTCGGAGTCACGTGGGTGATTCCGTGAAGACTTTAAATTCTGTGATTTCACACTGATCCAAATCCAGGTGTTTCACACTGCAAGCAGTTGACTCAGGAGGAGTGAATTAGTAACAACATTGATTCATGATACTGATTAACATGTTAAAGCTTAGTTCACAAATAACAAAATATATACAATAGCCACTCCTCTCTCCCAGGGAGAAGCTATGAACCAAAACTTAACACAGAGTGGGCGAACCCCCCGGATTCAACAAGACTTATTGTGGAACCTCTGAAAAGTTGATTTATTTGACCATCCTGCGGCCCCGAGGAAATGGTCTAGAGGGACGTTCATTGCCCCCGCCGCCGAAGTTGATGCCGCCCTGGTGGAGTGAGATGTAAAATTTTCAATATTAACTCCTGCACACCCCAGGACTTGCTTCAGCCATCGTCAGATGGTCTGAGATGACACTTGCCTATGTGACTTTTTGCGGCTTATAAATAGTGTTACCTCAGAGCCTCTGAGGCTCTTCATGACATCAATACATCGTTTTAAGTGCGCCACTACACACAGCCATAAATCTGTAGGATAAGCTGATAATACAAGCTTATATCCCAACACCCCTGGTCTGCTCAGCTTGAGTAAGTCATAAATGTGAAATGTAACGTCATTCTGTGATATCACCATCCTGTCCAGACGCACTTGTGGAGAGTGGGTGGGTGGACAATGAATCCTAGCCTCTGATAATTCAGCTTTGTCAAAGGTGTTTCCAATGATTAGAATGTCATCCAAATAAGCCATGATGACCCAGAAACCCATGTAGCCTCCCTCCAACTGGTAGGCAATTTTCTCTCAAATTGTTTCGACAAGAGCCAGACCCACCTACCTCCATGGTTACCGGTAGAGCTCTTTGCCTGGTTCTGGGTGGTAAAGGCATATTTCCCCTTGCTCCTGCTGGGGAGCACCAGTTGCGGACATTAAACGGTCGGCTTGGTCCTTGCCCAGCCCTGGTCTCAACAAACCGCTTGTAGGGATACTGCCGTCGGAGGGTTCTGCTGGTCACTGGCGCCTTGATAAGCCTGATGGTTTTGACCTCGTTGTCCAGCTCCTTTACTCTTTTGGCCAGGTCTTCCCCAAATAATAGCTTCGGCGGCTGGATGTTGCCAGGCTTGCATAGGGCAGCAAATCTTGGATTAATGGTGGGGAGGATGGTGCTCTTTCTGAGACATTTAATCTCAACGTGCACATTGCACATGAGAGCTAGGGCATCCTGCTGAACTTCAGTCAAGAGCCCACATTCATCAACCTAACAAAAGCCTTTATTCCCAATGCCAGCAGCTTGAGCACCCGCTGCAGTTCAATCTCCTGCGCTCGGATGCCTACCCCCATATGGCCCCAAATGGCATTGTTTACTTCAGCACCTTACCTGGCACCTTCAGCAGAATACAGTTCTCTGGGGTCTCATATTTTTTGGCAGTAGTGTCCATGGCCAGCTCCTGGAGCTGGTGGGAGACCAGGTAATTTATGCTGGCAGCCAACTCCTCTCCAAGCAGCTCGCCAGAGTCTGTAGGGATGGAAAACCTGGCTGCCAGGAATGGAACCTCTGGTGCTTGCACCTCATCCCGTTGATGGAGCATCCTCTCCTACATCCTGGATACCCGTTCCGCGGTATCCATTGTTAGGGTCGAACCCTCTCGGCCTGACTCGTCTGAGTCTATCGGCCGGACAGACTTTCGGGTAGCCATAAGCCCCTCCGGCGTAGGCACAGTGTTCTCAGACACCAAGTCTGTGGTTGTTGGTTTGGTAACCTGCGTCTCCATGGATGAGATAGGTGACCGCCCACTACCCGCACTCCCGCGGGCTTGAGATATTTTTGCCACGGCTCGCCTTGGCGAAAAGTTCCAACTTTTTTCATGTTTGTACTTGCCCTCCTGCAACAAGAATTACCAAACGCAGAGACCTCGCACAAGTTTAACACTTACCTGAGGCTTTTTAAACTTACCGCCGGAGAAGCGCTGCTCCTCTCAGCCGGTCATTGCGCCATGCGTCAGACATAATGACGCACATGCCAACTGGCGGGGTTCTTCACGGAATCACTCACGTGAATCAGAAGTAAAATTATGGTATAGAATGTAGCAAAGATGGTTATCAAAAAATACAGCAGAACCTTGATCAGTTCGGATAATTATCCTGGAGAATGGTTAATGATGTTTAGTTAACTAAACCAGAGTACTTGGAGAAAACACATGCAGTCACAGGGAGAACGAACAAACACCTCGCAGATAGCACCCCTGGTCTGGTTCGAAGTATGAGGCAGCAACTCTACCAGTGCGTCACTGTACCGGCTCATTATCTGTCTGCATCTAATACATATCCCTCGACTCCCTGCATATCAATATGGCTATTGAAAAGTCTCTCAAATGCCACTATTGTTTCTGCCTCAATCACCACTCTAACAGGGGATTCCCGGCACTCACCACCCTCTGTGTAAAAGCCTTGCCCCACACACTTTAATGTGAGGATGGAAAGATTTAATAGGAACCTGAGGGGCCCAACTTTTTTACATAAAGGGTGATAGGTAGATGGAAAAAGCTGCCAGAGGAGGTAGCTGAGACAGGTATTATCACAACAGTTAAGAAACATTCAGCCAGGTACATGGATTGGATAAGTTTAGAGGGATCTGGGCCAAACACAGGCAGGTAGGACTAGTGCAGATGGGTATTGTTGAAGGGCCTGTTTCCACACTGAAAGTCTCTATGACACATCTTCTCTAAATGTTGTCCCTCTCATCTTATAGCTATGCCCTCTATGGTACATGGTAAATGGTAGAGAATTGAAGAATACAGTTGAACAGAGGGATCTGGGAATAACCGTGCATAGTTCCTTGAAGGTGGAATCTCATATAGATAGGGTGGTAAAGAAAGCTTTTGGTATGCTAGCCTTTATAAATCAGAGCATTGAGTATAGAAACTGGGATGTAATGTTAAAATTGTACAAGGCATTGGTGAGACCAAATCTGGAGTATGGTGTACAATTTTGGTCGCCCAATTAAAGGAAGGATGTCAACAAAATAGAGAGGGTACAGACGAGATTTATTAGAATGTTGCCTGGGTTTCAACAGCTAAGTTACAGAGATTGGTTGAATAAGTTAGGTCTTTATTCTCAGGAGCGCGGAAGGTTAAGGGGGGGACTTGATAGAGGTCTTTAAAATGAGATGGATAGACAGAGTTGATGTGGACAAGCTTTTCCCTTTGAGAATAGGGAAGATTCAAACAAGAGGACATGACTTTAGAATTAAGGGACAGAAGTTTAGGGGTAACATGAGGGGGATCTTCTTTACTCAGAGAGTGGTAGCGGTGTGGAATGAGCTTCCAGTGGAAGTGGTGGCGGCAGGTTCGTTGGTATCATTTAAAAATAAATTGGATAGGCATATGGATGAGAAGGGTATGGAGGGTTATGGTATGAGTGCAGGCAAGTGGGACTAAGGGAAAAAAGTTGTTTGGCACGGACTTGAAGGGCCGAGATGGCCTGTTTCCGTGCTGTAATTGTTATATGGTTATATGGTTATAATTGATTTGTCCATCCACAAAAATGATTCTGAGTGTCTACTCTATCTATGCCTCTCATAATTTTATAAATTTCTATCAGGTCTCCCCACAACCTCTGGCATTCCAGAGAAAACAATTCAAATCCGTGCAATCTCTCCCTGTAGCTAATGCCCTCTAATTCAGGCATTATTCTGGTGAACCTTCTCTGCACCCTCCCCAAAATCTCTACATTCTTCCTGTACTAGGGCGACCATAACTGCACGCAAGACTCCAAATGCGTCCTCACCAAACTCTTATAAAGCTGCATCACAACTTCCTGACTCAAACATACCATATCCCTTTTT
Organism: Raja brachyura; assembly: GCA_963514005.1. The sequence continues at coordinate 94,678,878 of OY740781.1, forward strand.
TAACATTCTATCCACATGTAATTTTGGCACCATCTTGTACTATCGAGTTCTTTAAACATTATCATCTTATTACTTAATTGAATAGCCCGGTACAATATTGATTTAATTTTCCCCTCAATTTACCTTTGGTTGGGATTCTGTTATTTCTGTGTACAACTTCTCCAAATTCAATTTTCATTTCCTTACTCATTCAAACACTATTCCTTTTATGCCTTGCACACACACTCTTTTTGTGTTTATCTCTGCCTTCCATTCTTTCACAGATCTTGCCTTTTACTCTTTCTTCTGCTCCTTATTCTCATTGCCTCTGCACTTGTTTAAGCATGTTATACCTATAATTTTCCGTGGATCATACAAGTATAACTTTATATATTTATGAAGTACAGAATGTGGAAACTCTTATCCCATTATTAAATGAAAGTATGGGAGTGGGGAATCTAACTGGGAGAAATGATAAACATTTGAGGATGCATGAAAAATATATATAATCAATTAACTGTTCATGAGTCTTTAGAAATAGCTTAAGGCCCTCACTAAAATAATCCAACATTAAATGTTCCAAATAAATCTTTGTTTAGGAAAATCTGTGGGTCAAGGGACTAAGATTATTACATAGAACATAGAAAAACACAACACATGATTAGGCCCTTCGGCTCACAATGTTTGTGCAGGACATGATGCCAAGATAAATTTATCTCATCCACCTGCACATAATCCACATCCCTCCATTCCTTGGATATCTATGTGCTTATCGAAAAAACTCTAAAACACCATTATTGTATCTGCTTCCACAACCATCCCAGGCAGCTTGTTCCTGGCACCCACCACACTCTATGTGAATCTTGCCTTGCACAAACTTTGCCCCTTTGACCTTAAAGCTATGTCCTCTAGTGTTTGATGCTTCCAAACACTGTTGGAAATAAAGCTATCCAAGTTGCCTTAAGCAAACCCAGAAAATGTTGGCATAGACAAAAGATCAGATCTTTGAACAGAAAACATGGCATGACATTTAAATTATATGCCGAAGTAGGCATCTTAATAATCAAACAGAAGTCTAATGATATGAAAGATCATCAGTGAGATGAAGGGAAGAAATTAAAAGGACAAAATAAAGATAAATGAAAACACACAATGTGTTTGATGTTCCAGATATTCTTCCAATAGAAAAACCCATTGAAAAGGACAGTAACATTTCAGGGAATATATAAGGTGAAAACCCCGTCCAGCCGTTGGTGCATCATTACGTCAGACGCATTGGTGCAGTCGGCCGGTTGGAGCAGCAGAGCTCCTTCAAGCGGTAAGTTTAAAACACAAGGTAAGTTTCAAACTTTTCTTGCGTTCACTTCCTGTTTCAGCGATAGAGTGTACACCGTTAAAATGTTACAGAAAGTGAAGGTGTCAGCAAGACGATCCGCAGGGAAAAGGTTCGAGGACCGCGATAGTATTGTTAGCGGATGCCCGCCTAGTCCGACGCCAGCAATGGAGCTAGCGACACCGGACCCGCTGCCTGTGAGCAGCGTAGCCATGCTGGTAGGGCGTAAGGCTACTGCAAAATCAAATAGGCCCGTGGACCCAGAGTCGGGCTGGAGATTTTACCTTCAAAAGGAGAGATTGTTTGCTCACGGCTCTCCCAGGTCGAAGTCTTATTACAAAAGATGCTTGACAGGGACAAACTCCATGAGGAGGCGTGGTGGCCACGCCACGCTAGTGGAGAGCCTGTGCTAGCAGCGCCTGCAATAGGGCTGCAAGAATTCCCAACTTTTGAGGAGGAGGGTATACCGGTGCAGCAGTTTACTGACGCCGAATCAGTGGCTGGGGAGAGCCACAAGGTAGTGGAACTTGAAGTGAATCCGAATATAGCGGAGAAATGTGCAGTCCCGAGAGAGGCAGGAGAGCCGTTAGGGGAAGAATTGGCATCAGCCATCCAATATATGCTCTCTCATCAGCTGCACAAATTGGCCATGGATGAGGCTGCTAAAAAATATGAAGCCCCTATCAATTGCAGTTTACTAAAAGTATCAATGGTAAACCATCTCATATGGACACAGTTGGGTGTGTCAGCAACATCCCAAGAACTGAAATGTCAAGAAGTATTGAAATTACTTTCAGCAGGGCTTACGGCATTTGCTATTACAGTAGACAAGGGGCATATGTCGGAAGCTCACCAAAATGCACTGGGACCTCTGTGTAGTGCCTATTTTGAAATTAACAATATAAGACGTAGTGCTATTCGGCCAATTATTAATCCTAATCTGGCATCATTTTGTAAACCGCCCAGTGTACAACTGCCTAATCTTTGTTTTGGCGGAGATCTCGCCTAGCGAGTTATAGAACTCCATGAGGACGCTAAAACTATGGGCCTCATCAAGCCGGGTGGCAAACTTGGAAAAAGGGTTTTCCTTACCGGCGGGGTGCCATTACGGACGCCGGGGAAGGGACCAACCACTCAGCTTCGCAATCTCGGAGCTGGCAGCCTGCCACAGGCCTGAGGAGAAGGATTACTTTCCCTACAAAGGGCCAGGGGCAACAAGGGCAGCCAGGATGTATGCAGGTGAGTAATTTTCCTCCTAAAGAAAATAAATCAAGTGAAATAGATGTTTAAATTGGGGACAGATTACACTTGTTTCTCAAACAATGGCAGGAGATAACATCAGATTAATTTATACTGAGCAGTATAGAGGGGGTTAAAATTTCATTTTACTCTACTGTGCGTCCACCTAATCAGCATGTTCCAAGTCGGAAACATATATTTTCAGAAGAAGAGAATATGCACATACAAGCAGAGCTTAACACATTACAAAAAAAAAGGGATTATTGAGAAGTCAGTTTGTCAAAACCGTCAGTTTGTGTCAAGTATTTTTCCTAGGTCTAAAAAGACTGGGGGATGTAGAATAATTCTGGACCTGATCAGTTTGAACTCCTATGTTTGCTATAGGCATTTCAAAATTGAATTTTTTTCTACAGCTAAATATCTGGTTTCCAAAGGGTGTTATATGGCCAGCATTGATTTAACAGATGCATATTATTCGGTGTCTATTCATTGTGATGATAGAAGGTATTTAAAATTTATCTGGATGATTCAGTTGGGGCAATTCAAAGCATTGCCTAATAGAAACAAGGAACTATGCACGGTTATTCCCAGATCCATCTGTACAGTTGAACAGAGGGATCTGGGAATAACCGTGCATAGTTCCTTGAAGGTGGAATCTCATATAGATAGGGTGGTAAAGAAAGCTTTTGGTATGCTAGCCTTTATAAATCAGAGCATTGAGTATAGAAGCTGGATGTAATGTTAAAATTGTACAAGGCATTGGTGAGACCAAATCTGGAGTATGGTGTACAATTTTGGTCGCTCAATTATAGGAAGGATGTCAACAAAATAGAGAGGGTACAGAGGAGATTTATTAGAATGTTGCCTGGGTTTCAACAGATAAGTTACAGAGATAGGTTGAATAAGTTAGGTCTTTATTCTCTGGAGCGCAGAAGGTTAAGAGGGGACTTGATAGAGGTCTTTAAAATGATGAGAGGGATAGACAGAGTTGATGTGGACAAGCTTTTCCCTTTGAGAATAGGGAAGATTCAAACAAGAGGACATGACTTTAGAATTAAGGGACAGAGGTTTAGGGGTAACATGAGGGGGAACCTCTTTACTCATAGAGTGGTAGCGGTGTGGAATGAGCTTCCAGTGGAAGTGGTGGTGGCAGGTTCGTTGGTATCATTTAAAAATAAATTGGATAGGCATATGGATGGGAAGGGTATGGAGGGTTATGGTATGAGTGCAGGCAGGTGGGACTAAGGGAAAAAAGTTGTTCGGCATGGACTTGAAGGGCCGAGATGGCCTGTTTCCGTGCTGTAATTGTTATATGGTTATATTGTTATATGGTTAGGTTACCTTCAGCTCCTAGATTATTTACCAAATTGTTAAAACCTGTTCTAGGATTACTCCGAGCTCAGGGGCATGTTGCAATGGCCTAGTTAGGCAATATTTTAATTGTCGGGAAAACTCGGGCTGTAGCTGAATCATCTGTTTCAATCGTTAAACTCACTTTTGAACAATTAGGGTTCATCATTCATCCAGATAAATCCAAATTATCACCAGTTCAAATCATTGATTATTTGGGCTTTACCATTAATTCGAATCGCATGTTAGTGACTTTGCTTGGGGACAAATGGCAGAAGTTAATTGAGGATTGTGTTAATCTCCTTAGTGACCAACGACCTTCAATTAGTCAAGTAGCCAGTTTAATTGGTAAATTGGTGGCTGCTTTTCCAGCTGTTTGGACCTCTGCATTATCAATAATTGCAACAAGCAAAAGAACAGGCTCTGAGGCCAATGTGGGTCATTTTGATAGGCCTATGCAATTGTTAGATGAAGCAAATTCAGACATTCAATGGTGGATCATAAATGTCTCAAAAAGCTCCAGGGAAGTTTTGGTTGAACCACCTTCCATAATATTACAGACAGATGTCAGTACACTGGGTTGGGGTGCTACAGATATGTCTTCCAGTTGTGGAGGCAGATGGAATACTGATGAGACATCCTTTCTTCAATTAAGAGGGATCAATTATTTAGAGCTTTTGGGAACCTGGTGTGGGCTTAAAGCTTATTGCTCTGCCTGGAGTGACTTGCATGTGCATGTTCAGATTAACAACACTACAGCAGTGGCATATGTAAACCACATGGGTGGAGTCAAGTCACAGTCTTGTGATAGACTGGCTAGTCAGATCTGGGGCTGGTGCATTGACCAAAATATCTGACTTTCAGCAATATATTTACCAGGTAGATTCAACACAGTAGCTGACATTAGGTCTGTTAATTTGCAGATTTTAAGGAGGATATACCTGGGGAGAGGACTGTCTGATCGTACCGTGGATGTTCTCATGTCGGCCTGCAGGGATAGTACTCGGAAGAAGTAGATCACCTCGATAAGGAAGTGGGAGGTATTCTGTCTACAGCAGAATATCTCATATCAAACTGCAGGCATCCCAGGCTTACTAGAGTTTTTTTCCACTCTTTACATTGATCAAAAATTAAGCTATAGTGCGATTAATACAGCCAGAAGTGCTCTGTCTTCTTCTTTGCCCATGAGTTCAGGGTTACATTCAGTAGGGACACATCCATTAGTTTCTCGATTTATGAAGGGAGTTTTCCATTCTAATCCTTGTAAACCAAGGTATGCCAGTATTTGGAATGTGAGCAAAGTTCATATGCTTCTTCGCCAGTAGACTCTTGTTGCAAGCCTATCTCTAGTCAAACTAACCATGAAGATGGTCATGCTTATGGCGTTGGTATCAGCCCAACGTGTGCAAACATTGCAAAAGCTACGGCTAGACAGAATGCACGTATCAGCAGATGCCATTACTTTTTATGTCTATGATCTGCTCAAACATAGTAGAATAGGCATGACAGGATGTAAAATTGTTTTTTCAGCATTCCCCACAGATGCTCGCCTGTGTGTAGTATCACATTTGTCCCGTTACATTGCGGCTACCAGAGTCCTACGAGGAACATAGTCTGCATTATTTATTATCCACATAAAAACACACATTAAGGTGTCGGTGCAAACAATTTCAATGTGGCTAAAGCAGGTTCTGGTAAGTGCTGGGATTGATACTGATAAATTCAAATCTCATTCCACCAGGGCGGCATCAACGTCCATGGCAAAGGCGATGAACGTGCCTATAGACCATATCCTCGCGGCCGCAGGATGGTCCAGTGAGCTGACCTTCCAAAAATGTTTTCATAAGCCGATTACAAGGCTGGGGGTGTTTGCTGATTTTGTTTTGAGTTCTGTTATAGTTTCCCCCTGAGTTAGAGGGGTTGTTATTGTTTCGTTTGTAAATAAACCGTTATTCATTTGACAATATTATGATTGATGCATTATTGATTATTTCACGACTTTGAGTCAATCAATACAGTGTGAACGCCGGATTTGGGTCACAGAGCTTTGAAATCTTCACGTAGTCACTCACGTGACTCTGAAGTAAAGAAGTAAGATTAAACGAGTACTTACCAGTTTGAAGTTTGATCTTTATTTTATGAGGAGTTACGATGAGGGATTACGCGCTCTCCGCTCCCAACCCTCATAAATATCATCTGGTAGTTCTAGTCTCTGTTATGGAATGAGATTTGAATTTATCAGTATCAATCTTACTATTATACTTCCGTCATTATTACCTGTGATTTGACTCCGCTGCTTTGAAGATTGACGCACCAACGGCTGGACAGGGTTCTTCACATAATCCCTCATCGTAACTCCTCATAAAATAAAGATCAAACTTCAAATGGTAAGTTCTCATTTAATCTTACTATTATATTGCTAAACACAAAAATTAATTAAATTGCTACACCCCGTTGCTAAACACTTTGATTTTTCTTCCCATTCCCACACAAATCTTTCTATCCTAGGTCTCCTCCAATTGTCAGAGTGAGATTAGACGCAAATTGGAGGAGTAGCATCTCATATTTCGCTTGGGCAGCTTACAGCCCAGTGGTGTGAATATTGATTTCTCTAAATGTGTAAGAAAGAACATGCAGATGCTGGTTTAAACCACTGGGTTTGAATCACTGGGTGGCGCCAGCAATGGCTGCATCGCCAACAGTCAGTCTGTCCCTTCCTTCTTTGTTGTTTTTTTAGTATGTGTTAAATGTATGTTTTTAGTGTTCTTTAGCTTGTTTTATGTGGGGGGGTGGGGGAGGAGGTTGGGGGAATCTTTTTCTAATCTCTTACCTCAACGGAGATGTGATTTTTTTCCATATCATATCTCCGTCCGCACTGTGGCCTAACATCGAGGAGTTTGCGGTCTTTGCTGGAGACCGACTTCGAGAGCTCCACCGTGGGGAGTCTACGGGAATTTAACATAGCGGAGCCCGCAATCTCTTTGCCAGGGATTGACCTCTGAGCTCCAACCACGCGTGCCTGTGGACTACAACATCGTGGCTTTGACCGCCCCGACGCAGGAACTTCGATCACCCCGACGCAGGAGCTTCAATCGCCCCGACACGGAGCTTCAACCGCTGGCTGCGGGTGCTTCGATCGCCCCGATGAATGATTCGACTGCCCTGACCGCAGGAGAAAAATTAGGAAAGTATTTTAGACTTTTTTGCCTTCCATCACAGTGAGGAATGTGGGGAATCCGCTGTGGTGGATGTTTATGTTAACCTTTATGTAGTTGTGTGCCTTGTTTCTTTTTTTAATATGGCTGTAAGGTAATGTGTATATCACTGCACCTTAATTGATACACCCGACAATAAAAAACCTTTGAAGCCTTTGAAACATTTGAAACTGAAGATGGACACAAAAATCTGGAGTAACAGCAGGACAGGCAGCATCTCTGGAGAGAAGGAATGGGTGACGTTTCAGGTCGAGACCCTTCTTCAGACTGGTTACGGATAAGAGAAACAAGAAATATATAGATGGTGATGAGGAAATAGACTATTGACAGACATCTATTACAACCCCTCTGACCCCCACAACTATCTTGACTACACTTCTTCACTCCCTGCTTCCTGCAAAGACTCTATTCCCTACTCCCAATTCCTCTGCCTACGCCACATCTGCACCTAAGATGAGGTGTTCCATACTAGAATATCGAAGATGTCCTCATTCTTTAGGGAACAGGGTTTCCCTCTCCCATCATAGATGAGGCCCTCACTCGTGTCTCCTCGGTGCCCCACAGCTCCACCCTTGCTCCCCCTCCCCCTAGTTGCAACAGAGTCCCCCTACTCCTTACCTTACACCCAACCAGTCATCGCATACAACACATAATCCTCTGAAATTTCCGCCACCTCCAATGGGATCCCACCACTAGTCAGATTTTCCCATCTCCACCCCTTTCCGCCTTCCATTGAGACCATTCCCTCCGCAACTCCCTGGTTAACTCATCCCTTCCCACCCAAACCACCTCCTCCCCAGGTACCTTTCCCTGTAGCCACAGACGATGCGACAACTGTCGCTATACATTCTCCCTCGACTCTGTCCAGGGACCCCGACAGTCCTTTCAGATTAGGCAGAGGTTCACTCGCACCTGCTCCAACCACATTTACTGTATCCGTTGTTGAGATGTGGACTCGTATTCATCGTATACAAACGCAGATTGGGCGATCGATTCGCAGAACACCTTCGCTCAGCCCTCCTGAACCAAACTGATCTCCCGGTTGCTAAACACTTGAATTCTCCTCCCATTTCTACAAACACCTTTTTGTCCTAGGTCTCCTCCATTGTTTGTGAGGCTAAATGCAAATTGGAGGAACAGCATCGCATATATTGCTTAATGAATGTGATATGAATATTGATTTCTTTAACTTCAGGTAGCCCTGGCATTCCCTCTCTCTCTATCTCTTCCCCACCCAAGTCACACTAACTTCTCATTTTCCCCGTACAAACAGCTCACAATGGCCTATTTCCTTTATCATTGTTACTTTTTTGCATAGCTTTCATTCATTGTTCTTTATCTCTCCACATCACCGTCTATATCCCTCGTTTCCCTTATCCATAACCAGTATGAAGAAGGGTCTCTACCCGAAATATCACAGATTCCGTCTCTCCAGAGATGCAGCCTGCCTCGCTGAGTTACTCCAGCTTTTTGTGTCTATCTTGATTAAATTATTTCTGTGTTCTAATGGATTCTGTTTGATTCTCTGTCTCTTGATAGACTATTTCTGAGGCTTGGAAATGGAGTCAAGAGAAAGATACCCTTCCATCATATTAGCTCGTTATTTCCACAAAAAAAGACAATCTTCAAATTATTACTTTAATTGTGTCAAAGGGTTGAACTCTGAATTATTTACAGACATCATTATTTTTTAAAGACTGAAGAGGCCTTAATATAAATGATAGAATGGAATGACGGGGGTATTTCAAAAAGCTTTGGACCAATTTTTTAAATTTATTGGTTCTGCCTCATTTAGGCTAAAATAGGTAAGACCTGTAAGGGTGAGTTAGTTTACTTATAGTAAATAGGGCTAATTATCTAGTTTGTATGTTTCAAATCATATAATCACTTCCGTGTGTGGGGAAATATATTCCTTATTTTCTGTGAATTTACTTCAGGAAACTTCCTGTGCTTAGCACTGACGAGTTGTTATTCCCTGCTCCCACGGCCAAACTTCGCACCTAATATTTTTCACACAGAGAGTTGTGACTGTGGAATTCTCTGCCTCAGGGCAGTGGAGGCCAGTTTTCTGGATACTTTCAAGAGAGTGTGAGATAGAGCTCCTAAATATACTGGAGTCAGGGGATATGGGGAGAAGGCAAGAACGGGGTACTGATTGGGGATAATCAGCCATGATCATATTGAATGGTGGTGCTGGCTCAAAAGGCCGAATGGCCTACTCCTGCACCTATTGTCTATTGCCTATATTCTTCATACTCTAAAAAAGACACAAAGTGCTGGAGTAACTGGTGAGTTATCCAATTGCACTGTTGTACAAGCCTATCCATAATCCAGCTGAGTTACGGACAAACTGAGTTACCAATCCATTGCCTGTATATCAATATACCTATTCAAAAGTCCCTCAAATGCCATGATTGCATCTGCCTGAACCAGCATCCTGACAATTTATTCCAGGCACTCACCACCCTCTGTCTCCAAAACTTGCCCCGCACACCTCCTTAAAACTTTGACCCCCATGCCTTAAGGCATATCCTCTGGTATCCTGGAAAACGATTCAGACTGTCTACCCCAATGCATGGCTTTCCTAATTTTGTAAATTTCCATCATGTCTCGCTACAACCTCCAGCACTTTGTAAACGAGAATCTGCAGTTACTTGTTTCTACATTCTTAATCTCTTCTTTCATTGCAGCTCCATCATTACAGCACTATATCCCATAATGTAAGTCCAAGATGTGTAGGAAAGAACTGAAAATGCTGGTTTAAACTGAAGATAGACTCAAAAAGCTGGAGTAACTCAACTCTTCAGAAGAGTCTCAACCCAAAAGGTCATCCTTTCCTTCTCTCCAGAGATGCTGCCTGTCCCGTTGAGTTACTTCAGATTTTTGTGTCTATATAAGTTCAGGACATCTCTGTTAACTATTTTTTTCTTATAAAGGTTTAAAAGCAGACCCTGCATGTTTGCAGGAACAAAATCACGATATATTATCTGTGGCCACATGTTTTAATATATTACTAGACCAAGTAAGACCTGTTGGGTCCCTGTCACATGGGAGGGCTGGTCACCAAACGCAATATTCCACCACTCACCCATAGCCCCCAACTGCGCAGGCGCGGCTAACATTTTAAAAGTTTAAAATTGCAATAACGTAAAAAATTAAGATCAATGTGAGTGCATCTCACTCTGCCCCTTCAGTCCCTTATTCCCATCCTTCATTATCTCCCCCTCTCCACACCCTCCACCTATCCTCCTCTGCTTCCTCCCCTCACCCCCTCCGTCCCCTTCTCTCTCTTGCCCCTCCACTCCATTACCTCGCCATCCCTCTTCCTACCCATATCCTCCTCCATTCACCATCACCCCTCTTCATCCTCCTTTCCCCTCTCCTCCTCCACTCCCCCACTCACTTCCTCCCTCCATAACCCTTATCCCCTTCCTACCCCCTCCTTTCCCGCTATCCACAACCTCACCTCCCCCTATCCCACTTTCCCCTCCCTCTCCCTCCCTACCCCCTCCTCTCCCTCAATCCCCCCAGGCTCCCTCTAAACCTCCCCAGGATTTTGATGTAAACCACTGCTGGCCCAGTTTTCTCCACCACAGTGATGAAGTTCTAGATGAGGTGGGGGCTGTTGGGGAACGGGCCGAGCAGTCTGGAGCTGTGGGAGGTGGAAGGAGAGGCTGATGTGGCGGTCTTGAGCCACGGATGAGGGAGGTCGACGCTGTGGTCTGGAGCTGTGGGAAAGGGAGGAACAGGCTGAGGCTGCACGGGAGGGCGAAGGAGGCTGAGGCTACAGCCTAGTCCAGCTCCTCTCCCTCCCCATGGGCCCGGAGCAGCAGCCCCCGAAACCCCGCACTGGCTCGAACCCTAGCCTAGGGCCCAGAACCGCGCCCAGGGCCCAGTCCATATCTGTGTCCGTATATGTCCAGCGTGCTTTTATTGGGAACAGCTAGTTCATTTTAATGTAAATGAGATCCCATTGTGATGTCATTGCACGGTGGAACACTGCCGACGGGCAGTTTATGTAAATGAGATTCCATTGTGACATAATGCGCTGTTCTAATTATAAGTATTTTAAGTGTAAAATCTCAATAACTTGTAAAATATACCATTAATCTAAGCAAAACTTGATAAACCACACACCAGGACAATGTTGAGTAAGGTGGGCCAAAACTTGTAGCGTTTTGCTGTAATTTCAGGATCAGACAGACAGACAAACAAACAGACACACAGACATACTAACAACCAATATAAGAGTTTTAGTAATATACACTAGACCAAATACGGACCCGTTGTGCCCATCCCCAACACAATATACCACCACTCACCCATAGCACCCACTGCGCAGGTGCAGCTGATTGGTTCCCGTTGTGACGCCAGAGCTCCCGGTTGTGACATGAGTCATGGCAACCCTCTCAAGTGTGCCTCACCATTCCTCATCCTACCCCTAATCTCCTCCATTCCCCCTCATCCCCAGCATTTCCACCCCTCCTCTTCACTCTCCTACTTCTTTCCCCTCTCCTCCTCCTCCCCTCCCCCACTCCCTCCCCCAACTCTCCCTCCCTCACCTCTCCCTTCCTCTCCTTTCCCCTGGCCTCAGTCACTCCCTCCCTCCATCCATAACCCCTCTCCCTTCCCTAACCCCCTTGACATCATTGTGAGATGGAATGCTGCTGTGCTTTTAATGTAAATGTGATCCTATTGTGATGTCATTGTGGGGTGGAACATTGCTGATGGGCAGTTTATGTAAAAGAGATCCCATTGTGATGTTGTAAGCTGCTAACTGCCAGTGCAGATGGAAGAGATTTTTGTCAGTGGTAAAATGTGAATAACTTGTAAAATATACCTTCAATCTGAACGGAACTTGATATAGCTCACCACAGGACAATGGCGAGTAAGGTGGGCCACAAATGGTAGTGCTATCGTGTATTGTTTTGGCATAATTTCAGGATCACTTGAACAGACAGACATAATAACAAACAAGATGAGAGTTTTAGTAATGTACTAGACTGAGTGGGACCCGTTGGGAGGCCTGGTCCCCCAACACAATATTCCACCACTCAGCCATAGCCCCCAACTGCGCATGTGTGGCTGACGGGTTCCTGTTGTGACACTCCTGATCCTCCATCGTCCCCCCTCCCACTCTCCCCTTGCCATTCCCCACATACACACACACACACACACACACACAATTTCACTCCTGGCATTAATAAAGTTCTATCATATAGTATCGTGTGTGCAGGAAGGAACTATATATATATTATACACACACACATATATTTATATAGTTACATATTCATATATAAATATACACCGTTTTGTTTTCTTGTTTATAACATTGTTTACAGAGTACTATATTCTGTTGTGCTGCTGCAAGTAAGGATTTCATTGTTCTAACTGGGACGTGAGAGAATAAAACACTCTTGACTCTTGACTTACTCCGCTAATGTGTGGGATAGAACTAGTGTACGGGTGGTTGGCGTGGGCTCGGTGGGCCGCAGGGCCTGTTTCCACACTGTATTTTTAAATTAAACTAAAAACACTAAAACCAGAGGGAGTCCAAAGAAGGGGTTCTACCTGAAACGTCACCCAATTTCTTCTATCCAGAGTTGCTGGCTGCTCCATGGAGATCCCCCACACAATTAAAGCATGGAATAGTCTTCACCCTACCATAGTTACCCAACCAGATGCAACTAAATTTAAGGTACCACTTTTTTTCCCCGAGAACCCTTTTTTGCTTAAGTCCAAGTCAAGAATCAAGAGACTTATTTTCATGTGTCTCAGATAGGACAATGAAATTCTTGCTTGCTGCCGCACAACAGAATATGTAAACATAATACAGAACAGGAGATAGCGGCGACCAGTTGCTGCGGCAGTGCGCATGCGCAGGGCGGCCGATTATGTGCTGGCCGTGGTTGTGTGCATGTGCAGGGGGAGGATGTGCTGGCCGTAGCAGTGCACATGTGCTAGGCGGCCTGCTGTGCCAGTGGATGAGGAGCGGCCGGAGAGCGGAGACCCGGCGGCCCGGACACGGATACAGATGATGGGCGGAGACAGAGATTGACAGACAGAGATAGAGAGATAGAGAGGGGGGCCCGCTCAGAGTTGAACAGCAGGTGTCCTGCCTTGGCCGGAGGCCCCCTAGATTTCGAGGCCCAAGGCTTCAGCCTATGAAGCCTAATGGTAATTCCGGCTCTGCGAAGCTGCCCTAGATCTCAAGGCCCTAAGCTTAAGCTTGTGAAGCTTATACGTAAATCCGGCCCTGATGATGAAAGAAATAACAATGAATATGGAGCCAGAGAGTAACTTGTTTAAAGGCAGTGTTACGACATGCTATGAATTTTCGAGTTAGCTATATAAAATATACTCATACATTTCATTTAGGTCTAAAGCCCCTGTCCCACTTAGGAAACCTGAACGGAAACCTCTGGAGACCATGTGCCCCTCTCAAGGTTTCTGTGAGGTTCCCAGAGGTTCCCGTGAGGTTCACAGAGGTACCGGTCATTCTCCATGAGTCACCAGAGGTTCTGGTCAATTGCCTGGAAAGCCTCAACCGAAGCGTGAGCTGCATCTACTGACCAAAGCCGACCGTGCTCGCACGCACACACACACAAACACATCGCGAAGGTGGGGGCCGGGGATAGCGGAGGAACATTTTCTCTGTGTCAAGAGGAAAGTAAACGGCTGCCACAGAGCACTGTAAGTCTTTTAGAGAGAAGGAGAGAGAGAGAAGGAGAGGGAGAGAGAAGGAGAGAGAGAGAAGGGAGAGCAGGAGTGGAGACAGTTTTAGGATCTTTAATAAAGTTAGCGGGCTTTTTACCTTCCAGCGGATCTTCTAGGTCCTGAAAACTAAATAAGATGTATTTGCTGAAAACTTCAATGAGCCAATCAGAATGGCCGGTCAGTGAAATGCGACCCCACCACTGGCTTTGACAAAATGGCAACCTATTTTTAGTTGTGGCCGGTTTTGCTTTTTTTTTAAATAATCGCAGGAACATAGCATAAGCCGCGATTACGCGGAAACCACTTTCTACAATTAGGGAGAATGACAGGAACCTCCGGGAACCTCATAGAAACCTTGGGTCTCCAGAGGTTTCCGTTCAGGTTTCCTAAGTGGGAAGATCAGCCGGAACGTAAAATGCCTGCTAACTTTATTAAACTTATTAAAACTCTCCACTCCTTCTCCCCCCCCGTTCTCCCCCCGTTCTCTCTCCCCCTTCCCTCCCCCCCCTTCCCTCCCCCCCCCCCTTCCCTCCCCCCCCTTCCCTCCCCCCCCCTTCTCTCCCCCCCCCTTCTCTCCCCCCCCCCTTTCTCCCCCCCCCTTCTCTCCCCCCCCCTTCTCTCCCCCCCCCTTCTCTCCCCCCCCCCTTCTCTCCCCCCCCCTTCTCTCCCCCCCCCTTCTCTCCCCCCCCCTTCTCTCCCCCCCCCTTCTCTCCCCCCCCCTTCTCTCTCCCCCCCCCTTCTCTCCCCCCCCTTCTCTCCCCCCCCTTCTCTCTCTCTCCCCCCCTTCTCTCTCTCCTCCCCTCTCTCTCTCCCCCCCCTCTCTCTCCTTTACACTTTACAACTGAAGTAGAACCTCCCTGCTCCTATACTCAAATCCTTTTGCTTAAAGGACTTACCATGCTCTGTGGCAACCATTTACTTTCCTCTTCAATACGCAGAAAGCGCTCCTCCACTGTCCCTGGCCCCCACCTTCGCGATATGTTTGTGTGTGTGTGCGTGGTCGCTTTGGTCAGTAGATGCAGCTCACGCTTCGGTTGAGGCTCCCCAGGCAATTGACCACAACCTCTGGTGACGTGGAGAATGACCGGAACCCCGGGAACCTCTGGGAACCTCATGGGAACCTTAGGTGGGCCACACGGTTTCCAGAGGTTTCCGTTCAGGTTTCCAAAGTGGGACAGGTGCATAAGACACAACTTAATATTCCATCCAGTTCAGGTTATCAAGATATCCTGTTCCAAAAAAGAGTAAAGGGAAGATTTAATCAAATGGGTGACACTCTGGTGAAATGGATAGAGCTGCTACCTCACAGTGCCAAAGACATGGTTTCAAACCTGTCCGCAGGTGCTGTATGAGTAGAGTTTGCACATTCTCCCAGTGATAACGTGGCTTTCTTCAGGGTACTCTAGTTTCTTCCCAAATCCCAAATACGTGCGGGCTTGTAAGTTAATTGGCTTCTGTAAATTACCACTAATGTGTAGGGAGTGGCAAAGTGGGATAACATAGAACTCGTGTGGATGGGTGAATGGTGGTTGTCATTGATTTGGTGGGCCAAAGGGCCTGTTTCCATGCTGTATCACTAAACTCACTAAACTCTAAACTCTGAATGGTTTCAGGCCTGAGAGGTCTTATTTTCCTCAGAGCAATAAATGTTAAGATGCAATTTTGGTAGATGTATACAAAACCTTGATTGATTTAGGTAAAATAAGTAGAGATTGGCTGTTTCCAGTATCAAAGATGAGGGGTATAGATTAAAAGGATGATTTTTAAAAATGCAGGAAGAAAGTGAGATTTTTTGTGGCAGAGTGGTTATAATCTGGAATTCACCGACTGTTAGGATGGTAGATTGAGATATAATTAGGAGTTTTGGCTGAATTAGGATAGGCACGAGGAAAACTATTTACAGGGTAATCGAGAATGAACAGTGGAATGGGAATGGCTGGAGTGTTCTTTATAGAACCACCATGGATGCAGTGGTGTGGATGCTCCTTTTGTGCTTAATGGAGTGGCGCCTCGAGCAGCAGCCTTGCCAGCAGTGTTTCAGTCATTTTGACTTTATTTTGTTTTTTTAGTATGTCTAAACATATGTGATAAGTTTCTCGGTATGTTTTTATGGTGGGGGGGGAATAGGGGGAAACCGTTTCCAGTCACTTTCGTCGGTGGAGATGCAACTTTCTCCTAGTCGCATTTTTGCGTCCCCTGCGGCCTAACAACTTGAATTGGTGTGGCCTTTACTGGAGACCGGCCCAGAGCTTCAACAGCACTCGTGGCGCGGACTTCCATCGCTGAGCCAGAAGTAAGGCTCCGACCGCCGGCCTGCTGACTTTAACATCATGAAGCCGTGGTCTGCGGAGCTTCTAGCAGCAGGTTTGGAGTGGTCTTTTACCATTCCAGAGCCAGGGATCCCTTGCCTGGGATCACCAGAGAAGAGCTATGACCGCTGACTGGCCTTTAACATCGAGAAGCCGCCGTCTCCGGTAAGAAAGTGGCCAATTCGGGCACCCCAAGCCACGGAGTGTGTTTCATCCATCCCGACATTGGAGCTTTGATCATCCTGACAATTGGGCCGTCCGTTGTGGCAACTACACGGGTGAACAAAAGGCGGATGATTGACCGAACTTTATTGCCTTCCATCACAGTGATCACTGTGGTGGATGTTTATATTAAGTTCTATTGTTCTTTTAATTGTGTTGTGTTATTTTAATTGTATGGCTGCATGATAATAATCACTGTACCTTAATTGGTGCATGTGACAATAAATGTGAATTTGAATTTGAATTTATTTGCTGTATTGCTTCTATGATTCCATATCTCCTGCACAGCAACGTTTACTTCAGAGCTTGAGGGATGTTGTTGCAGAGTTATGCATTATTTTCCTTCTAAGTAGCCAGCAATAAGTATTCCTAGGTCAAGTACATTCAGATCAATTTCAACATTCGTCTTAACCTTGAAGTCAGAAGTGAAGTCTCTCACAAACCAATCTTTACGCTTTCCGTTTTCTATGCTTACTGTCTCGCTTGATGAGAGTGGCAATTTAGTTCTTCTTCGAGATCACCTCTGACTAGATTGTGCCATTAATCTATTATCGCAAGAGTTGCGCAGAGACTAATAAAACTAAAATTCAAGGTAAGATCTCATAGTCAAAAACAGTACACCCTCCTGCCTTTTACGGTGCTGGAGTTGTGCTACACTAATAAAAGAAAGAGTGAGAATTTCAAATCAGGGTTGTTACTTAGTCAAAACCCAGTGTACATCAGTATGCACTGTGGGTATGGATGAACAAGAGTTAATGTGCATAAGGACATGGGGGGAAGGAGTTGGTGGGGGTGGGGATGCTGATGATGATGATTCTTTATTGTCACTCGTACCTAGGTACAGTGAGATTATGTGTTTTTCCATACAAAGTACACAAAAGAGTCACCACAAAGGCATCGCCAAAGTTACAAACATTACTCGTCCCTTCTTCGTCATCCCACCCCACCCCACACCACCGCCGCCCTTCTCAGCAGCGCCCCCATGCCAGGTCCCCCTTTGATCTCGGCAACCCCCCACACCGGGTCCTCCTTTGTTCTCGGTAGACAGAGGGGAGTCATAGTTTTAGATCGGTTTACGGAGACTGGATCAAAGCTGGCCAAGGGTGCACTGGAAATCGTTAGTGGTAACAGTCATGAATGTTGTTTTAGCACCAAATAGAATAAGTTAGGCAGTTTTATTAAGTACATAAAAAGTTAGTACTACTATAGTAGGATAGAGTTTAGAGATACAGCGTGAGAAAAGGCCCTTCGGCGCACCTAGTCTGCACAGACCAGCAATAACCCTGTACCGACCATCAATATCCGACACACTAAGGACAATTTACAATTAACAAAAGCCAATTAACCTATAAACCTGAACATCTTTGGAATGAGGGAGGATACCAGAGCACCCAGAGAAAACCCACTTGGTCACAGGGAGAACGTTCAAACTCTGTACAGAACAGAATCCGTAGTCAGTATAGAATCTGGGTCTCAGGCACTGTAAGGCAGTAATGCTACCCCTAACGACACTGTTCCATGTTACATCATTTGGTGATGAGTGGAACCAGATGAGGTAGTATGATGGGCAGATGGAGCCAGGTGGTAGAGAGGATAGAAGAAGTGAACCATGTGGTCGTATTTATATTTCTTCTGCTGTTGTCAATGCCCATCTAAGTCTATTTTGGCACCTAATGGCTCCCCCATCTTTCAATAAAGTCATGGAGTCACTACGAGATGTAGCATGAACCTGGCTCCTAGGACCAAGGGGCCCATGGTGACTATCACGGCCATCAATTTACACTATTCTACATTAATCCCATTCTTCTTGCATGCCATCAATTCCACACAGATTTCATTTCGGAGTCACGTGAGTGACTTCGTGAAGAGCCCGCCGGCGCGCATGCTCGCCATATCGTCGTACCGCGTTGCTGCGACGGCTGGCGGTGGAGCGCGCTCCTCGCCAGCCCTTCATAAGGGGCCACGGAGGTAAGTATCCTACCTTTAGTTGGTGGTCCTTGTTGTTGGTTATGTCTTGCAGCAAGGACATGGATGGGAGTTCCAAGGGCCGGAGGACGTCAGGACGAGTTCGCCGGTCAACAGTTCCGGGGCCTTTACCATCGGCAGTACCTGCAACGCAGGCCGGGACTCAGGCGGAGATGTGGGTAAGCCCTGTGATTACAGGTCCAGATCCGCCAGCACACCACAGCTCGGAGGAGTTCGACGAGGAGGAGTGTGGTGTGCCGCCAGAGCAGGGGGACCCTGCCATGGCAGTCAGGTCGTCAGCGGGCTCGCTGGCGACCTCGAGCTGGGTGCGTGCAGCTGCACGGCCCGTTCCACTTAGCCCTCCGAGTAGGGGAAGGGCAGCAGCCCAGAAGCCTAACCCTGCCAGGGCTAAGGCATTGCCTGACACGGAGGAGCGGTCAGGTTCCAGGGCGAGACCCGGGGCGGCTGTGAGGTCCAGCCGGCACACCCCGACTCTCGACGCCGGGACGGGTCGGTTGAGTCGGGTCTCGTCACGGTCGCCGAGCCCCCCATGGATGGGTGGGCGAGACCATGTGTTGGCAAAGTCCACGATGTGGGCAGCCGGCAAGCCTGCGCGGGCTTCAGGCAGCCATGCTTCGGCTGGTGCCGACACCACGCCGCAAGTGCCCTTAGTGGCAGCGGCTTCAGCTCCCGCTAAACGAAGGCGGTTGAACACGCCCACGCGGGAATCGCGCAGTTTCGCCTCGGCGGCTGTTAGCGACAACTGCCGGCACCGGCTGGGCCTCGATGAGGTGCGGGCCGATGATAGGAGCCCGGTTTTCTTTTCAGAGCCGGAGGACTCCGACCACCTGAGTGTTCAGGGTGAAGGGCGTATTGACCGTATGGAGCGGCTGCTGGAGCTCCTGCTTCAACGTCAACTACAGCAGGGCAGCAACAGGCACAGGGCGTCATCACCAGCCTCTACCATCAGCCTGGAGCAGCAGGAGGAGGAGGTTTTGGTGGATTCCATACCACCTCCGTTGGAGGTGCCAGCGGAGGATCTTCTGGATGTGGCGACCAAATTTGCGGCCCCACATTCACCTGGACTTCCTTTAAACGCAAAGCTGGCAGCCACTGTGGACTTTCTTAACAACCAGCAACTACAGGAAGAAGTCCTCATTCAGGCAATGAGCCGTCTCAAGGCTCCATCCAATTCCAACTCCCTCAACGTGCCTGTGGTCAATACGCCGATATGGGGCAACATCAGTGCGGCTATCCGTCACCAAGAGGTAAAATTGCAAACCACCGCCGCCGCCGCCGCCCCGTCAACTCTTTGGGGAGGACCTCTCGAAGAGAGTCAAAGAGCTTGACGAACAAGCCAAAACGGTGGGGATCATGCGCTCTAAGAATGCCCCCACACCGTCAGGCTCAAAAGCTCCATACATTCGCTCACGAGGGTCTGCTAGTACCTCGACGAGGACCCACCCTCAAGCTCCACAATGACAGCAACATCAGACCCAGCACCAGGGGTCTTTTTTAGGACAGGGTCGGCAGAGACCCTGGTGGAAAACGAAGACGCCGCGCCCTCAAGCCAACCCAGCACCTCCACGTCCACCCACACGTGTCAAGGACCGCCGGTAACCACGGGGGTGAGGGGGTCTGGTTCTCTCTTTTCTCTTTGTTTAACTTCACATGTTGGTGGTCGCCTTCGGCTGTTTTTGGGTGCATGGGGTAATTTTACTGGTGACGAGTATGTGTTGCAGAATATTCAGGGGCATAAAATTGAGTTTATTAATGGCGACATTCCTCCATCCCCGCACATGCCCGGTCGAACGTTTAAATTATCTGCTGCAGAACAGGCAGCAGGCTACAAGGAAATTTTAAGGCTTGAACAGAAGGGAGTGATTGAGAAAGCGGTGCATGAGCCAGTTGAATTTGTTTCGAATATATTCACCAGACCTAAGAAGGATGGAGGTTGTCGTGTCATTATTGATCTAACCCGTTTGAATACTTTTGTAACATATACTCATTTTAAAATGGATACGTTTGAAACAGCCATATCATTGATTTCTCATGGTTGCTTTATGGCATGCATCGATTTGAAAGACGCATACTATTCAGTATCCATCCAGAAATACGACAGGAGGTTTTTGAAATTCATCTGGATGGGGCAACTCTGGCAGTACAAGGTTTTGCCTAATGGGCTCACCACAGCCCCTAGATTGTTCACTAAATTAGTGAAACCAATTATGGCTTATTTGAGACAGCGACATCATATAGTTATGGCCTATTTAGATGATATCTTAATTGTGGGCCGCACCCTGGAATTGGCTGAACAGGGAGTTGCAGCTGCTGTCAATATATTTCAACAATTAGGGTTTATTGTCCATCCAGAGAAATCAAAGTTCTGCCCTGCCCAGGTGATTAATTACCTAGGGTTCACGGTGAACTCTATGAGCATGCGGGTTACCATACCAATTAACAAGATTGAGGAGGTTACCCAGGTGTGTCAAGGTTTAATCCGCACCAATATACCATCGACTCGGCATACAGCTACAGTAATTGGTAAGCTTGTAGCTTTGTTTCCGGCAGCGCGATATGGACCTTTGCATTATCAGAGTTTGCAAAGAGCTAAAATTGCTGCGTTAAAACAGGACGCTGGTCATTATGATCGATCAATGCAGCTGCCGTCCGAAGCGATAAATGAGTTGCAATGGTGGGTGTGCCACATTAGCAGCTCATTCAAGCCTATCAGGGAGACTAATCCGGTGGTATATTTGCAGACTGATGCAAGCTCCAATGGCTGGGGAGCTACGGATAATTGCTCTAGTTGTGGGGGCAGATGGGACACTCTTGAGTCAACGATGTTGTTGACTCAAGGGATTAACTATTTGGAGTTGCTGGTAGCATTCCACGGACTTTGTGCGTATTGTTCCAAGCTTGTTGGAGCACATGTCCGTCTCCAAATAGACAACACCACAGCAGTGGCATACTTAAACCATATGGGTGGTACCAGGTCAGTTTCGTGTGACAAATTGGCTAACTCAATTTGGCTCTGGTGTGTTCAAAGAGACATTTGGATTTCAGCTACCTATTTGCCAGGTGAGCTTAATACTGTGGCGGACACCAGGTCACGCAAATTTAATGACAATATGGAATGGATGTTGCATCCTGAGATTTTTGCTAAAGTCACAGCCAAATTTGGTAAACCGGACATTGACCTTTTTGCGTCACGGTTGAACCATCAGGTACCAACCTACGTTTCATGGGAACCAGATCCTGGGGCTATAGCACTAGATGCATTCTCGCTGGATTGGGGGAATTGGTTTTTCTATGCCTTCCCCCCGTTTTGCCTCATCAGTCGGGTATTGCGTAAGATTCAGGCAGATGCTGCCAAGGGCATCCTTATTATACCCGACTGGCCCACACAGCCTTGGTATCCGGTGGTCTTTGACATGCTCAACGAACCTTGGGTCCTTTTGAAGGGTTGCCCACAATTGGTTACTCACCCTGTCTCAGGGGAGCCACATCCCTGCCATGGCTATTTAAATTTGTTGGCTTGCAGGTTCTGAACAGGCCGTTAGTCCAATACGGCCTCTCAGCTCGGACCATGGATACCATCGGGGCGTCGTGTCGAGAGTCAACAAGGCGAAGATACCGCTCGCATATTAAGAAGTGGGAAGCCTACTGCAGCCGCTCTCGCATCACGTACGATCACGTGACAATAACCGACGTCCTGGAATTCCTCGCGGGGTTGCACCACGATGAACACTTAAGTTACAGTGCCATCAACAGCGCCAGAAGTGCGCTCTCATTCTACCTCAATATTGAGGTAGGATCCAACAGGCTAGTGTCCAGACTCATGCGGGGTATATTCAATATGAATCCGCCTACACCACGCTATAATATCACCTGGGATGTCAGGGACGTATTAAACCTGCTCAGGACGTGGTCTCCCATGGAAGGGCTCCAACTGGACAAACTCACCATGAAGCTGGTGATGTTACTAGCGCTGACTTCAGCTCAGAGGGTACAGACACTACACAAACTTCGTGTCGACAGAATGACATCTACCCCTACAGAAGTAGTCTTTTTCATTGACGAGCTACTAAAGCAGCATAGACCTGGGTGCACAGGGCTGCAGCTGAAGTTCCCGGCTTACCCCGCAGCTGCTAGGCTATGTTTAGCCTCACATATCCGCCACTATGTCAAGGTGACGGCACGCATCAGAGGAATGGAGAGATACCTGCTGGTCACTCATAAGAGACCTCATCATCGAGTGACAGTCCAGACGATATCCAGGTGGCTTCGAGTCGTCTTGGGTAAGTCAGGTATCGACACTAATGTGTTCAAGTCTCATTCCACCAGGGCTGCATCGACGTCAGCGGCGAGGATTATGGAGGTGCCTATGGACCAAATTCTCGCCACAGCAGGATGGGCTAATGAAGCTGTGTTCCAGCGTTTTTATAACAAGCCTGTTGCTGCTCCTCTACAGTTCGCAGAAGCCGTGCTGAATGCAGGTCAAGAACGTGGAGATGTCCCCGCATGAGGGGTTTTTGATTTGTTATTCATAAATATGCTCTTGTTTTGCAGTATGAACTATTGAGCAAGTTTGTTCCTCCCATCCATCCCTGGTAGTGGTGTGTCAGCATGGACGTGGTCCAGGGCGTGTAATCACAGAAGCTTTGAAGTCTTCACGAAGTCACTCACGTGACTCCGAAATGAAATAGTAAGATTGAACGAGAACTTACCAGTTCGAAGGTTGATCTTTATTTTATGAGGAGTTGAATTGAGGGATTTCGTGCCCTCCTCGCCCAACCCTCAATCACCTTCATCTGGTAATCCTAGTCACTTCAATCTTACTATGCGAAGTCATTTCTATTGTTGGTTTCTGTGATTCCACGCCGCTACTTTGAAGTATGTCGAGCATGCGCGCCGGCGGGCTCTTCACGAAATCCCTCACTTCGACTCCTCATAAAATAAAGATCAACCTTCGAACTGGTAAGTTCTCGTTCAATCTTACTATTCTACCACTCACCTACACATAATGGGCAATTTACAGTGGCCAGTTAACCTACTGACACGCACATTTTAGGTATGTAGGAGGAGAGCAAAGGACTTGAAGGAAACCCATTCAGTCACAGGAAGAACGTATAATCTTAATTTAGATAGCTCCAGAAGTTAGAATTGAACCTAGGTTATGAATGGTGTGAGGCAGCTGCTCATTTCAGCTTGTCATAAGGTATAAAACATTTCCATCTATGCTCCTCTCCCCTTCTCAATATCACTCCTATTGCTCAACAGACAGAAGGGAATGGTGATCAACCATTTGAATTGCATTTTCCTGCAGAGGAAGGAATGATGACATAGTGTTAGTGTGCGGGGATCGCTGGTCGGTGCGAACTCGGTGAGCCAAAGTGCGTGTTTCTGCGCTGTATCTCGAAAACTAAAACTAAAAAAGATCACAGATGCAGCTTATTATTTATTTATTATTATTAAATCATTGAAAACATTAGCGACACAGTCGTGCTAGTTTCCGACGGGCAGCTTCATGTGCCCTATATATAAAAAATAAATCACCTTTAATCTTGCACCAAAATTGTTTTGCCTTAAAAGTGAGAGTTTCCATTGCTTTCCCTATTGTTCACCCTATCAGTAATTCATATACAAGGATACCTGAAACACTGAATACCAACTCCTTTCCATCTCAAAAGAATGTTGTTTTATTTCTTCTTCCAAAGTGGATAATTTCACATTTTTCCACATTATGTTGCATTGCCATGTTCTTGTTCTTTCACTGATCCTCATCTAAATCATTACATAGTTTAGATTAGTTTAGTTTAGTTTCAAGATACAGCCTGGAAACAGGCCCTTTGACCGAGTCCATGCCTACGATTGATCACCCATATGCTACTTTTATGTCCGACACACTAGGGACAGTTTTACAGAAACTAATTAATCTACAAACCTGCACGTCCTTGGAATGGGGGAGACAACCGAAGCACCAGGAAAAAAATCTACAGGGAGAATGTACAAACTCACAAATACGCAGACAGCACCCATAGTCAGGATCAAACCCAGGTTTCTGGTGCTGTGAGGCAGCAGCTCAATCGTTGCACCACAGTGCTGCCCCTGTGAACACTGGTGGTCTCAGCACCGATCTTTGCATTACTCCAGTAGTCACAACCTCCCCATCTGAAAATGGCCACTAAAATTCCTACTAAAGCTAAAGATAGGTGTTGGCAGTGGACTACTATAAACCATGACAATATATTTCCAAATGAATTTGCTAATTGTAGAGATGTTGTTGAGCTGATATGGGGGAGTGGTCTGAGGGGAGAAAATGATGGCAGGCATCAAGAGATGAGGACAGTTTAAGGATTGGAGCTAGGCGTGAGAGAATGTACTCCCAAAAGATGAAGGTCATGTATTTTGGGAGGAGTAATAATGCTAGTATGTATATGATGAATGGTAGCAACCTTGAGTGTATTGAGGAACTGAGGGAGCATGTTTTTATAATACCCCAAAACAGAGGTGCAGGTAGATATGATGGTTAATAAGGCACACAGAATACATGTCTTTATTATAAGGAACGGAACTGCAGGAACGTTATGGTACAATTGTGGCATCAGCTGATAGTCAGACCACTTACGGTCGAACCCTCATCAGTGGATACGAGGGCTATCACATGATGTCATGGGTTAAGGGGAGTGTCCTGCTACCTACGCAGATCTCACCTGGAGATCATCAGTGTACAGGTAGCTGAGCTCAAGGCAGCACCCTCGCTCAGCAGCAGTAGCAATGACTTAGTATGTAAGAGGACCAAGCTTGCATGTACACCAACCATGTAACATCTGAATAAATCAACTGTTTGTTTACCACGTTTGGTACCATTACACATTGAAAGAAACATTGTTCAGGCTACAGCTAAAATACTGTGTGTAGTTCTGATTGTCGCACTAAGGGAAAGATGTGATTGCACTGAAGTGGGCGGAGATTTGAATGTTGCCGGTCATGTTTTGTGCTGACCTTTCCTTGACTCCAGTTTCCTCCCCACACCTCCCCCACCCCCCCCTCCCCATTCCTCTCCATTTTTCTGTCTGACAAAGGACCTGACCTCGAAGCATCACCTATTCCTTTTCTCCAGAGATGCTGCCTGACCCGCTGAGTTACTCCAGCATTTTGTGTCTATCTTAAATTGGATGTTGCCTTGAATGAAGTGTTTGAGCTATGAGTAAGAATGGAAAAGGCTGGATATGGTCTCTGTGGAGTGGAAAAGGTAAAGGGGAGACTAAATATATGGATTATAAATTATGAGCAGCATAGATAGGATAAATAGTAAGAAGCTTTTTCCCTTGATATAAATAACTATAACGTGAAAGCATAGAATTAAAAAAAACAAGCTGATGTAGGAAATCAAAAATGGAAAATGTTGGAAATACTCAACTAATACTTACTATCTAATGAAGTGGTGGAGAAACATGTTTTCAGAACATGTCAGAAGTATTTCGATGAGCACATTAACATCAATGACATTGACAGCTACTACTGTAGGTGTGGGATGTAAAATGGAACAATTGCAGATGGGAATGAAGGCTGTTACAGACCAGTGGCCCAAATCCCTGTTTATGTGTTGAATGACACTGTAATTGTATAAAATGATGGCAGGTGTCCTTAGTTAAACAATAGCGTGAACTAAATCTAAGGTGAGGAAAACAAGATCAAGGGCAAATATATGTATGGCTCTTATTTCACTTGGATGGTCTTTATGAGAAGAGCTTCAAGGAAATGTGAGACAAGAGAACCATTGAAGAATTTGGGAAAAATGTTTAGGAGTCCCGGAATACATCAGTTTGGATGAACAGCATCCCATATTTTGCTTTGGCAGCTTACAAGGCAGTGGTATGAATATTGATTTCTCTCACTTCAAGTCACTCTTGCACTCCCTCTCCCTCTATCCCTTCCCCACTCAAGTCGCACCAAGTTCCCGTTCTCACCGAGCAACAGCTAACAATGGCCTGTTTCCTTGATCATCGTAACCATTTTGCATACCGAGAGTCCGCGCTGCGCCCACCGCTGAAGCCCCTGGCACGTCTCCAGGAAAGGCCGCCCGATCATCGATGTTAGGCCACGGGGGAGGCGACCTGGAAAAAGTTGTCTCTCCGTGGAGGAAGCGACCAAAACGGTTTCCCCCTTACCCCCCCTTACACCCGCCCACACCAAGACACACAGAGAGACATTAAAAACATACATTAAAACACACTAATCTGGAAAGATGAGATGAGAGCATAAGATGAGAGCATAGGCAGGCTGGTAAGGTTGTTTGATGATATTGGTTGCCGTTTTGAGGCAATGGTTCCTGCAGCTCCCTTTCATGGTGGGGAGGTCAATACCATAATTGACTGGACAATGTCCGCCACTTTTTTGCAGCCTCCTTTGTTACTGGGTGTTCAAGTTACCAGATCAGGCCATGAGACAACAGTTCAGTATGCTATCTAACATACATCTGTAGAAGTTTATTTGAGTATTCTATTGAGTGTTTCTCAGAAAAAGGCTGAGATTCAAATTTCCAGAAGCATAAGATTGGATGTGTTGTGGTTTGTGGAGGAGGGATACAAGATTGTTTCAATCTTGTGCAATGCATATTACTAGGAAAATAAAACGAGAACTTACCGTTTGAAGTTTGATCTTTATTTAATGAGAAGTTGAAGTGAGGGATAACGTGAAGAGCCCGCCAACCCGCATGTGCGTCAATCTTCAAAGTAGCTGTATGAAACCACAGAATAGTTGCTGACCTAAGCTATAGGAAGATTAAAGGGCTAGAACTACCGAATTATCTTTATGAGAATAGGGTTGGGAGGGCACGTAATCCCTAACTTCAACTTCTCATAAAATAAAGATCAAACTTAAAACGGAAAGTTCTCGTTTAATGTTTCTATTTTATTTCAAAGTCACGTGAGTGACTACGTGAAAATTTGGAAGATCTGTGGTTTCATGCAGTGACACAATCTGTGTGTGAAACACTTAAACAGATAAACCATTAGTGGTGGGAAAAAACATGAGTTATTAATATCATGATGCTAACTTGCATACATGGCCAGTGTTCTTAACTGGACCGTAGTCCCAATAGGTTGTTGAGTTAGACAATAACTCATGTAACTGTGCATAATATGATCTGCAAATATCCAGACATATTCCACCAAATTTTATAATTTATTAATCTGCACTATGCAAACCTCATGCTGTATGATGAAAGGAAAATCCATTCTATTGGCTGCTAATGAGCCATCAACAATGTCTTGAGACTATTGAATAACAAAAGAACTATCTTCCATTTCATAGGAAGTTGCAAATAGTGCACTTGTATACGCAATCCTGCTCATTTGCATATGAGATTATTTCTATAGCAAGCTACCCTAATGTCAGTATGATGTAGAGACTAAGCCAGAGATTGAGTAAAAGTTGTGTTTTTATGCTGAGATCAGTTGCTGAAAGCATAATCATCTTAAGATACTGGTCCCATTAGGAAAATTAGAGGAATATTTGCAAAACAATTTACTGATATATATCGCACATTACAATGAGTGTAGGCTATTAGAGTGGTCAAATAAAAGACACCCTGCATAACATTAGAGAATAGTGGGTGCAGAACCAATCATTTATGTCCCACTTATGGTACCACAGAAATGATAAAGCAGAAGAAGCAATGTCAATTGTGCTTTCACATAAAAGCTTCTTTCGGCTCAAACTGGGAGCCATACAAACCTCTATTACTTCCGTTTAAAATGGAGTCACATATGTTGTTCACAAGCTTCTCATACAATCATGCAGAACTAGCTGCCTGAGAAGACATAATGCCCTCTAATCTGAGAAGGGGCAGCATGGGCTTTCACCACTAACTTTGTTATCAAAACAGCAGAATCTGTGCCTTATGTGTGTAGATATCACAGAGTATGCAACTACAAGATTGATTTTCTGAGTCAGTTAAATTGCAGAAACCCAATCATCCATCTAAACTGGGTAAGTAAACCCATAATCCGACTAGCCTAATGCTAACCCAATTTGGCCTGCATCATATTTCTGTAATCTTGAGAAGTATCAGAAATATACCCCTCTAGTCCTTGGCCAGACCACTCATGCTCGGATGAGCTGTCACTAATTGCACTCGGAACCGCTGTTCCTCTATTGATCTTACGGACGGAAACATTTTTTGGCATTCCATTAGGGACGGATATGCATTATCTAGTTATTTATACATATCACTAATAACATATAATCAGCAGTTAATGACCAGAGCTGAAACCACAGTCTCCCTAGATGTGGGAATACGAGTTCCCTGTCAACTCTTGACTCAACTCACCACGAATACTCAGCGTTTTCCTACAGAGTGGAAATTAGTTAATGCAAGGCTGAATCAGGAATGCCTCGCAGTCCTTTGACTGAAACCACATGTCTAAGTCGCCAGAGTGCACAACGCAATCTCTTCGACCCGCCACTCAATCAGGAATACTGATATTGAGAGCCTGTGGATTATTATAAATACATTGTTGATTCACACCATGAACCTGCAGGTCAGATAAAGTTATATTATATGCCAGATGAGATTCCTGTTGGTAACTACCAGTCCCAGAGAGGATGGCAATGATGATTGCAATGAACCAGTAACTCTACTAACTGAGGAGAAATAAACCATATGTTGAGAAAAACTTCAACTATTTTATTCTATTGAGCAGTCTGATAACCTCAATCACAGATGATGAAGCAGTGCTTCCCTGGTACTATGACTCGTATAGCCAGTCAGTTCCATGATGGTCTACCCCGATCCATGGAACCAAAACTGTTCCTGCTTGGAACTACAGAGGTTACTATGTAAGGCACCTTGCCAATGTCTCTACATCAACCTGACCTATCCCAGAGACAGTGAAACCAGCATGGAAGTTTTAAGTAAGGGGTTGTTTACAATAGGGAGACAGAGTGGTATATTATCCAATTTTAAGGCCCTTTTTAGTTGTTTCCAGATTTGTGTACCACTATATATTATAGGGTTTTCCCTATAGGTTTTTTTTGTGCAATTTTGTTGGTGCAAATATAATCAAACCGATTTCAAAAGGTAAACAGTCCTCCTTTTCCATCCTTAACCAGTCTGGTTGTTAATCCATTTTTTCCAGCCAAAAATTCATGTTTTTAATAGGGACTGCCCAAAAATAAAACAGAAGATTTGGAAGAGCTAAGCCTCCATTTTACTTCGGAGTCACGTGAGTGACTACGTGAAGAACCCCGTACAGCCGTTGGTGCGTCATGACGTCAGACGCATTGGTGCAGTTGGCCGGTTGGAGGAGCAGCGCTCCTCCAAGCGGTAAGTTTAAAACTCGAGGTAAGTTTTTAAAATTTTTCAGAGTTCATTTTCTTCGACGGTTGGAGAAAGTTTTGGAGAATGTTGCAGAAAGTGAAAAAGGTGGCGGCGAGGCGCTCCGGAGGGAAGAAGGTTGGCGACCAGGAGAGTGTTGTTGGTGGAGGCCCGTCTTGTGCACCTGGTCCGATGCCGGCTATACAGCCAGCGATTGCGGACCCACTGCCTTCGAGCAGTGTAGGCTTTGCCAGTTGGGCGGAAGGCCACTGGCAAGTCAGAAAGGCCCGTTGACCCAGAGTCGGGCCTGGAGGTTGTACCCTCTACAGGAGAGTCCGTTTGCTCACGGCTCTCCCAGGTCGAGATTCTATTGCAAAGAATGCTCAACAGGGACCAGCTCCGGGAGGAGGAGTGGTGCCCAAGCCAGGCTGTTGGAAAGCCTGAGCCAGCAGTACCTTTTACAGGGCTGCAGGAATATCCTGCCTGTGAGGAGGATGTTCCAATGGTGCAGTTCGCTGACACCGAGTCTGTGGTGGGGGAGAGCAGTAAGGGAGTTCAGTTGGAGGTAATTCCGAATATTGCTGGTTAATCTGCTATGCCCAGAGAGGCAGGAGAGCCGGTTGGTGAAGAATTGGCTGCAGTAATTCAGTATATGCTCTCCCACCAGCTACAGGAGTTAGCCATGGATGAGACCGCAAAGAAGTACGAGGCTCCTATTAATTGCGACCTTCTGAAAGTACCAGTGGTGAATCATCAGATTTGGACACAGTTGGGGGTGTCAGCTAGGGCTCAGGAGATTAAATTTCAAAAAGTGCTCAGATTGTTCTCGGCAGGGCTTACGGCTTTGGTGAAAATTATTGATACCGGGAATATGTCTGAGGCCCATCAAGATGCACTAGGACTGTTTTGCAGTGCATTTTTTGAAATTAATAATATCAGAAGAGCCGCTATAAGGCCGGTAATTAATCCTAATTTGGCGGCTTTGTGCAAACCACCCAGTGTACCGCCAAGAAACTTGCTGTTTGGAGGGGATCTGGTTAAAAGAGTGAAAGAGTGTCATGAGGACGTAAAAACTATGGGCCTCATTAAGACAGCTGGTAAACCAGGGAAAAGGTTTTATCCTTATCAAAGAGGTACCAGTTCGGTGGCAGGTGAAGGAACCAGCCATACAGGTCTCCAATATCGGAATTGGCAGGCTGCCACCGGTATGAAGGGCAAGGTGCCTTTCTCAAGGGGCCGTGGACAACAAGGTCTACAAGGACATATGCAGGTAAGGAATGTGCCTTTGAGTGAGAATGACTTAAGTAATGTTGCTGTTGAAGTTGGGGGAAGGTTAAAATTGTTTCTCAAACAATGGCAGGAGTTGACGTCAGATGTGTTTATATTGAACAGTATTGCAGGGGTAAAAATTGAATTTTACTCTAATGAGAGACCACCCACTCAACATGCTCCAAGTCGGAAACTTATATTTTCAGATGAAGAAAATCTGCTTATACAAACAGAAATTAGTTCATTACACAAGAAAGGGGTCATTGAGACATCAGTCTATCAAAGTTGTCAATTTGTGTCAAGTATTTTTCCTAGGGCTAAAAAGACTGGGGGATGTAGAATTATCCTGGATTTAACAAGCTTGAACAAGTTTGTCTGTTATAGGCATTTCAAAATGGAAACATTTTCCACGGCCAAACATCTAATTTCCAAAGGGTGTTATATGGCTAGCATTGATTTGAAAGATGCATATTACTCAGTGTCTATTCATGGTGATGATAGAAGATATTTGAAATTCATTTGGATGACTCAGCTGTGGCAATTTAAGGCACTGCCTAATGGATTAACTTCAGCCCCTAGACTATTTACTAAATTGGTAAAACCTGTGTTAGCATTACTCAGAGCTCAGGGGCATGTGGTAATGGCCTATTTAGATGATATCCTGATTGTTGGAAAGACTCATGCTGAAGCTCTGTTGTCAGTTTCAGATGTTAAGTCCACTTTTCAACAATTAGGGTTCGTTGTTCATCCAGATAAATCCAAATTATCACCAGTTCAAATCATTGATTATTTGGGATTTACCATTAATTCAAATCACATGTTGGTAATTTTGCCCAGGGACAAATTGCAACAGTTGATTGAGGATTGTGTTAATCTCCTTGGGGAACAACGACCTTCAATTAGACAAGTAGCTCAGCTGATTGGTAAGCTGGTAGCTGCTTTTCCAGCTGTGCAGTATGGTCCTCTGCATTATCAACAATTACAACGTTTAAAGGAACAGGCACTGAGAATACAAATGGGACATTTTGACAGGCCTGTGCAGTTGTCAGCTGGGGCAATTTCCGACATACAATGGTGGATAGTAAATGCTCCAAAAAGTTTTAGGAAGGTTTTGGTGGAACCGCCTTCAATGGTGTTACAGACTGATGTTAGTGCACTAGGTTGGGGTGCAACAGATTTGTCTTCCAGCTGTGGAGGTAGATGGAATGCGGAAGAGACATCCCTGCTTCAATTAAGAGGGATCAATTATTTAGAGTTGTTGGGAACCTGGTATGGACTTAAGGCTTATTGTTCTACCAGTAGGGACTTGCATGTGCATGTTCAGATTGACAACACCACAGCAGTGGCATATGTAAACCACATGGGTGGAGTCAAGTCACAATCTTGTGATAGACTGGCTAACCAGATTTGGAGCTGGTGCATTGACAAAAATATCTGGATTTCGGCAATTTATTTGCCAGGTAGATTTAACACGGTAGCTGACACTAGATCACGTCAGTTTAATGACAACATAGAATGGATGTTAAATCAGGATGTATTTAATCAAGTGGTTGTTCGGTATGGAATGCCAGACATTGATTTGTTTGCATCTAGGTTAAATCATCAGTTGCCCAGATATGTTTCATGGGAACCAGATCCTGGTGCAGCAGCGGTAGATGCTTTCTCGCTGCATTGGGGAGGAATGTTTGTGTATGCAATTCCTCCATTCTGTCTCATCAGTAGATGCTTGCAAAAGATCTAGCAGGATTCTGCTTCAGGGATATTGGTAGTGCCAGATTGGCCTACACAAGCATGGTTTCCTCTGGTATTACAAATGGCTAGAGAGCCTCACATGATTATTCCCAAGAATGAAAATCTACTGGTGAATCCAGTAACTGGGGATCAACATCCTTTACATGATCGTATTGATCTGTTGATTTGCAGATTTTAAGGAGGCCATACCTGGGGAGAGGACTGTCTGATCGTACTGTGGATGTTCTCACGTCGGCCTGCAGGGATAGTACACAGAAGCAGTATGTCACCTCGATAAGGAAGTGGGAGCAATTCTGTCTACACCAGAACATTTCATATCAAACTGCAGGCATTACAGATGTATTGGAGTTTTTGTCCAGTCTTTATTTTGATCAAAAATTAAGTTAGAGTGCGATCAATACAGCCAGAAGTGCTCTGTCTTCTTATTTAGCCATGAATTCAGAATTACGTTCAGTAGGGACACATCCATTAGTTTCACGATTTATGAAGGGAGTTTTTAATTCTAATCCTCCTAAACCCAGGTATGCCGGTATTTGGAATGTGAGTGAAGTTTTTATGCTTCTTCGCCAGTGGGCTCCTGTTGCTAGCTTATCTTTAGCCAAATTAACTTTGAAGGTGGTCATGCTTATGGCGTTGGTTTCAGCCCAACGTGTACAAGCATTGCAAAAGCTACGGATAGACAGAATGCATGTGTCGGCAGATGCCATTTTTTTTTTTTTAAGTCTATGATTTGCTTAAACATAGTAGAATAGGCATGACAGGATGTAAGGTTGTGTTTTCAGCATACCCCACAGATGATTGCCTGTGTGTAGTCTCACATTTATCTCGTTACATTGAGGTTACTAAAGCCCTAAGAGGAACAGAGTCTGCATTATTTATTAGCCACAAAAAACCACACAGTAAGGTGTCGGTGCAAACAATTTCAAGGTGGTTGAAGCAGGTTCTGGGAAGTGCTGGAATTGATACTGATAAATTCAAATCTCATTCCACCAGGGCGGCATCAACTTCCGCAGCAAGGGCGATGGACGTGCCTATAGACCATATTCTCACGGCCGCAGGATGGTCCAGTGAGCTGACTTTTGAAAAGTTTTACCACAAGCCGATTTCAAGGCTGGGGGTGTTTGCTGATTCTGTTTTGAGTTCTGTATAGTTTCCCCTGAGTTAGTGGGGTTTGTTGTGGTTTCGTTTGTAAATAAACTGTTATTCATTTAAGAAGCGTCATTATTGATGTCTTATTGATTGTTAACGACTTTCAGTCAATCAATGCAGTGTGAACGCCGGATTTGGGTCTGCGGCGTGAAATCACAGAGCTTTGAAGTCTTCACGTAGTCACTCACGTGACTCCGAAGTAAAATAGTAAGATTAAACAAGAACTTACCAGTTTGAAGTTTGATCTTTATTTTATGAGGAGTCGAGTTGAGGGACTACGTGCCCTCCGCTCCCAGCCCTCATAGATTTCATCTGGTAGTTCTAGTCTTCGTTATCTTACCATTATACTTCAGTTGTTGTTATCTGTGAGTTCACTCCGCTGCTTTGAAGATTGACGCACCAACGGCTGTACGGGGTTCTTCACGTAGTCCCTCAACTCGACTCCTCATAAAATAAAGATCAAACTTCAAACTGGTAAGTTCTTGTTTAATCTTACTATTAATCATTGATTTTACACAATGGAAAAACCATGGAATCAAAAAGATGGAACACCTTTATAAGAAAGGCATTTTTCTTTTATTTCAGGAATTACACCAGATTTACGGATTACATTCAAATAATTTTTTCCGATATCTACAACTCAGAGATTATGTTAAATCAAATACACAAGATTATAGGAATAAGGGACCAGAAATCCTTGATGAATGTTTGAATAAGCATCCTAATACAGAAAAACTAACAACTTATATTTATAATATCCTTTTAGATAGCGAGATACCAACGACGGAAGCATATAGACATACATGGGAAAATGAAATAAACCAACCCATAACAAAAGATATATGGGACAAAAGTTTACAATATATACACCAATGCTCGTTAAATAGCAGACATGCTTTAATACAATTTAAAGTATCACATAGATTACATTACTCAAAAGTTAAATTGAATAGAATCTACCCACAGATCTCCTCTATCTGTGATAAATGTCAGCATCCAGAGGCTAATTTTAACACCTACTTTTGCAAATTGTATAAAAATTAAGAATTTCTGGACTGAGCTTTTTAGAATAACTTCTGAAGTTATTAAGATTAAATTGGATCTGGACTCAAAATTAATAATACTTGGAATATCAGAACAAAGTCTAATACTCTAATACAAGTCAAAGAAATTTCCTAGATTACAGTATAATAATTTCGAAGAAATTAATATTAAAATTTTGGAAAGGCCCTATATCCCCCACAATTAAAATGTGGATTACGGAAATGTCGGAGACCCTACACTTGGAAAGAATCAAATTTGCCCTAATGGACAAACAAGAAGTCTTTGTTAGAATATGGTCTTCTTTCATTGATTACTTAAAAGGGTAGATCGGTTCGGCAGGGAACCCTAACTGAAACTTGGACTCAGGATTAGATGAAAGGTTATATTCTATATTCCTTGATCTTATCTCCAATGACGTATTAATGGTAAATTATTCCATTCTTTATGATTTCTTTTTGACATATTTTATTTTCCTTTCTGTTTCTCTCTCTTAAAAAAAAAAATTATTAGAGACAAAATGATTCATTTGATAATATTAATAATGTATGATTGTTGCACACAAAATATTACCATCATAATATGTGTTTACTAATGTACTGCTTACCTACTCTAATAAAAAAATATATATTTAAAAAAGAAAGAGACAGTGAAACTGACTAGACCGCTCATGCTGGCCGTAAACCCAACCTGGGTTGACAGACAGCTCCATTTCGGAGTTTATGGCGGTTAATAACGAGACCTTACTTACCAGCATCTCTAACCCCGGGTCGATTTTCTTTGTTGGAGATTCAGTGAACTTCCAATTGCAGACCCTGTCTATCATGTTTGTCATTTTTGTTAGATAGCTGATGCCGCTGGCCAATTCTTCTTGTAGTGGCTTGTCCGTCCCTGAGGGAACAGCAAATTTAGAGACAAGAGCACGCAGCTCTTCCTTATGTGATTGTCGCACATCATGCATTAAAGAATGGGACATAGTCATGTTCGGGGTCATGTTTGGAGTCAGTCCATACTGATCTCTGACACTTTCTTAGAGTGGGAGAAATATTGCACCCTGAACCAGGTGTTGCCATGTGCATGTGGCTCAGACTGCCTGTGCATGCTTCCATAAAGCATATTTTGTGACACCACTTCAAAAGTTTTTCGGTTGGGAGGAACACACCAACCCTAAAACCAGGGGCAGCTACAAGCATATGACTTGAACTCCCTGTGCATACTTCCGGAATACAGAGCATAATATCTATCTATATATATATATATGTGTGTATGTGGTACCATCTCCATCACTTCATACATCCGAGTGGGAGGAATATTGCAACCCTGAACCAGGAGCTGCTTCAGGCTTTTGTGCACATATTTTGGCACCATTCCCACTACTCCTTAGATCTGAGTGGGAGGAAAATGCAACCCTTAACTAGGAGCTGCTGCTTGACATGCCTTCGTAACACGGAGCATTTCTAGTGCCACCATCTGACTCATCAGATGTTCTAATTGAGACAACCACCCAATCACATCTGCCATAGATGTCCCAAGATTTGGTTATGACTGTGCCGCAACTTGGGGTTGGCAGGCTGCTTCCTTTAGCAGTCGAACCGAGACTAGCTGCAGATCAGTGCTCCGTTGGTATCATCATTTACAAAACAGATAGCACCTGCAAGCACTGAGCCCTTGCTCACTTCTGGAGCCAATGGAGTATTACAGGGAAGGACTGGAGCACCAACCCTGCCAGGTGTTGTCATAGGCAATCACGTTTACATGATTAGAAGAAGCCTATCCCTATTAAATCGGAGATTCATCTACTTTATTGATATGCAGATAGTTGGAGTCTCTTGTAAAATAATCTTCTAACCCTCTAATGAGCAGAAATTATCATGACGCCACCAGGTGTAGCTCCCATAGGTGGCTGATAGGCACAGCTCAACGGAGGCTTCCTAAGCCAGTAGCTCTGGACTGCAATGGCAAGTCCAAATTGCACTACACCATTGGTGTAGGTGATAATAAATGTCCTTTGTAATTATCTTCTTTTTATTTTATTTTTTTTAAACATAAACTTTATTGGCATGATAAGACATATTTGTCAAAGAATTAAACATGACTTAAGAATGCTATCAGCTACGATAGTCACAAAAGTGACCGAGTAGCAACTGTTATTAATGCCAACTCTATTATACCCAAAAATAAAGTATACACTATATGCTGTTGCAGCATAGCTGTAGCAGTAACTGTGTTAAAACCGTTCGGTGCTGCGGCATCTGAGCTTACCTAAGCGGTAGCTCTAGGCCGCGGCTATTTTTAAACTCACCTGCTGCTGGAAACCTCCTGCAGCGAAAATAGACCTGGCTGCCGGCAGCCGCAATTTATGAATTCTAGCTCCTTATGGAGCCCCACGCTGCCTCCAACTCTGGTTGCCTGCCCCCCATATGGAACTCTGATGCCGGCAGCTGTAACAACTTATCCAAGCCGGCGGTCACCTATTTCGGCTGTCTGCTGCCGTGCAGACTATAACGGCAAAAACCGCAATCCAGCTCCTTATGGAGCCTTACAATTTCAGCCGCCTGCTCCCATGGAGAGCCCAAACTGCAGCGCAAAAAATTCTACTTACTCTAGCACCTATGGAGCTGTCACGGTGGCCCAAACCCCCGGCTGCCCCCATAGCTACTCTGGGCACGCTTATAGAGTGGCCCGGTGAAAATTGACTTACCTGGTCAGAGCAGTTCGAAACTGCTCCAAGTAGCGCCATGCGCTAGACAAATTGACTTGCATGCGGGCTGGCAGGCTCTTCACGTAGTCACTCACGTGACTTCAAAATAAAATTTCCTGTCCCTACTCAATATGGCAGACGCCACATTTCTGCTACAAAAAAGCACATTCTTCCAATACTTCGTCTTGAGGAGGAGGAAGTGCAGTTACTGAACAATAAGGTTTTGAGCTATTCAATTCAACCCAACTGCATTATTGTAAGTGAACCAATTTTATGTAGTTTAAAATATTTGGTAGTAGATTACAGCTACAATTTAAAGGATTGTTCCTAAGATATAACATTTGAAAAAATTTTAAAAACTTTATTTTTGTTGCAGCTAATGGTTTCAGATTTGGAGCCCTGTGAAGCTGTGCTATTCTCATTAAAAAAAACGTCTCAATACTGTGCATGTGGAAATCAGCAGGATAGAAGGACTTCATCAATAACTTTATTGATTAAAAAAGTACCTTAAAGTGATGGTTCAATTCAAAATCTTTTGCTTACCGCTGTGGGAGTAGCACAGAGAACACAATGGTATTATATATAGAAATTGAGTGGAGAGTCAAACCAATCTATCAGCATGTGGCTATGACTGTCTATTATTGGCAAGTCACAATAAACATGTTTCTTCTTAGGCACAACTTAAATTAATTTTAAATGACTTGGCAAGTAAGTGGGAGAAATATGTTTTGGTTATTAGTGCACTGGCAGTTTGAATGTAATATTACAACATTTTGATTATTTTCATACTTTCAATCCATATAATCTTCCTATTTTACTTTATTCAATCTTGTTTGTGATTAGGAATAGAAAGATGGTAGTGGACTGGTTGTTTTGTGAAATTTAAAATAATTACTTTGAATGTCATGACGTGTGCAGGTACTGTCGTTTAAGAATCATTTAGACAGGTTCATGAATACTGTAGGTTTAGAGGGATATAGGACAAAAGCAGGCATGCGGGACTAGCTTAGATGGCACATATTGATTGGCGTGGGCAAGTTGGGCTGAAGGGCCTGTTTCCACGCTGTATGACTCTACGATCTCATTGTTCCAGATTACATTTGGATGAAAAGTGAATTAGTCATTAAAACTAAACAAAGAAAACTATATCAATATCTCACTGAGATCAGGAAGTGGAAGTGTTCGAATTATATTACAAATGAAGCTTAAAATTGTTATTAAAGTGTCAGATCCCTGAAAACTGTATTTATGTGTTGAAAATTAGAGCTGCAAGTGGGAATTCATGTTCTAAGAGGTTTATTATGAGGGAATTGCATACTTCCGAAATTGTCGTGCCTTCTGCCTTGTGGTAGACATTTGAAACTTAATACAAAAGTCTGCAACTTTGTGCTTTAGTTAAATTTATGCCTGTCATGAAATGAGCTCCCGGTTGTCAGGCCTGGCTATGCACAGGGCTGTCCAAAGGGATCAAGCTGTGATGTGAATCGGGAGAGCTGCCAAATGAGTGACATTTCCTGAGAACATCCACAGAATTTTAAGAAGTCATCTTTGTTCTTCCATAGAACAGGGTTTAGTGGAGGCTCAACATAGAAATCTGGGATCTGCAAAGGAAAAAAAAAAGAATTAGAGTAACACATGATTAATCAATTTTCCAGAAATCTTCATATCACTGTCAATAATCACAACGTATCTACAATAGTGCTACAATAGTTTTCTTTGGTGTTTTCCTTATAGTTACTAGATTATCCTGGGCTGGCATTAAAAATCATTTACCAAGTAAATTCTCTGACATCAGTGCATAATCTTGAAGAATGGTGGAGTTTGCAAAATAAATCTTCATCAACAAAACACAATTTTGTTGGAAGCAGCAGGGTTGCTTTGGAGTAGTCTGACATTACTCCACAAACATAAACTCAAAGTAGAAGGCACAGAGATATAAACATTTGAATTGAACCAACCTATTCAGGGAAGGTAGTGCATCCGTGGATAACAAGGGAAATCAGGGATAGTATCAAAGCAAAGGATGATGCATACAAAGTAGTGAGAAAAAGCAGCATACCAGAGGACTGGGAGAAATTCAGAGACCTGCAGAGCAGGACAAAAGGCTTAATTAGGAAAGGAAAAGTAGATTATGAAAGAAAACTGGCAGGGATCATAAAAACTGACTGCAAAAGTTCTTATAGATATGTGAAGAGAAAGAGATTAGTTAAAACAAATGTAGGTCCCTTGCAGTCAGAAACAGGTGAGTTGATCATGGGGAACAAGGATATGGTGGACCAATTGAATAACTACTTTGGTTCCGTCTTCACTAAGGAAGACATAAATAATCTGCCGGAAAATAGCAGGGGACCGCGAGTCAAAGGAGGAATTGAGTTATCCAGGTTAGTCGGGATGTTGGGTAAATTGAATGGATTAAAGGCCGATAAATCCCCAGGGCCAGATAGGCTGCATCCCAGAGTTCTTCAAGAAGTAGCTCCGGAAATAGTGGATGCATTAGTGATAAACTTTCAAAACTCTTTAGATTCTGGAGTAGCTTCTGAGGATTGGCGGGGAGCAAACGTAACCCCTCTTTTTAAGAAGGGAGGGAGAGAGAAATCGGGGAATTACAGACCAGTTAGTCTAACATCGGTAGTGGGGAAACTGTTAGAGTCAGTTATTAAAGATGGGATAGCAGCACATTTGGAAAGTAGTGAAATCATTGGACAAAATCAGCATGGATTTACGAAAGGTAAATCATGTCTGACGAATCTTGTGGAATTTTTCGAGGATGTAACTATTAGCGTGGATAGAGGAGAACCAGTGGATGTGGCATGTCTGGACTTCCAGAAGGCTTTCGACAAGGTCCCACATAAGAGATTCGTATACAAACTTAAAGCACACGGCATTGGGGGTTCAGTATTGATGTGGATAGAGAACTGGCTGGCAAACAGGAAGCAAAGAGTAGGAGTAAACGGGTCATTTTCACAATGGCAGGCAGTGACTAGTGGGGTTCCGCAAGGCTCAGTGCTGGGACCCCAGCTATTTACAATATACATTAATGATCTGGATGAGGGAATTGAAGTTTGCGGATGACACTAAGCTGGGGGGCAGTGTTAGCTGTGAGGAGGATGCTACGAGACTGCAAGGTGACTTGGATAGGCTGGGTGAGTGGGCAAATGTTTGGCAGATGCAGTATAATGTGAATAAATGTGAGGTTATCCAATTTGGTGGCAAAAACAGGAAAGCAGACTATTATCTAAATGGTGGCCGATTAGGAAAAGGGGAGATGCAGTGCGACCTGGGTGTCATGGTACACCAGTCATTGTAAGTAGGCATGCAGGTGCAGCAGGCAGTGAAGAAAGTGAATGGTATGTTAGCTTTCATAGCTAAAGGAGTTGAGTATAGGAGCAGGGAGGTTCTACTTCAGTTGTATATGGTCTTGGTGAGACCACACCTGGAGTATTGCGTACAGTTCTGGTCTCCAAATCTGAGGAAGGACATTGTTGCCATAGAGGGAGTGCAGAGAAGGTTCACCAGATTGATTCCTGGGATGTCAGGACTGTCTTATGAAGAAAGACTGGATAGACTCGGTTTATACTCTCTAGAATTTAGGAGATTGAGAGGGGATCTTATAGAAACTTACAAAATTCTTAAGGGGTTGGACAGGCTAGATGCAGGAAGATTGTTCCCGATGTTGGGGAGGTCCAGGACAAGGGGTCACAGCTTAAGTATAAGGGGCAAATCCTTTAGGACCGAGATGAGAATTACTTTTTTCACACAGAGAGTGGTGGAACTCTCTGCTACAGAGGTTAGTTGAAGCCAGTTCATTGGCTATATTTAAGAGGGAATTAGATGTGGCCCTTGTGGCTAAGGGGATCAGAGAGTATGGAGAGAAGGCAGGTACGTGATACTGATTTGGATGATCAGCCATGATCATATTGAATGGTGGTGCAGGCTCGAAGGGCCGAATGGCCTACTCCTGCACCTAATTTCTATGTTT
The DNA here is from genome assembly GCA_963514005.1 of Raja brachyura. The sequence goes on from OY740781.1 coordinate 94,720,424, forward strand.
CTATGTTTCTATTAGTGCACGGGGTGAATAGAACTACAGTACATTTTCAAAATAGACAACACAGTAACACAGAAAACATTAATTGTTATTATCTCATTAGAGTTACTGCAGTAATAAAGCTTCCAGCCATTTGCTTTTCCCATCAATTTTCATGTCATTTGCAAACTTGCTCATCATATTGTCTCATTTGACCTATGAATATATACTACCTCTATACAAGAAGAATCCAATTAATCCCATTTCTTTGACCTCTCCAAAAGCCTGCAAATTATTTCCTTTCAGAAACTTCTGCAGGACGTTTCTGAATGCCATTAATGAATGTCCCATCATTGATACCCTCATGCATTCTAACATTCAATCACTTATTGTGACAAAGGTTAATTCTCCATGTCATTCTTGGGTTTATTTAGCAATTGCCTTTCACTACATTTTTCCTAAATCTTGTCTCTTTCGTTAATGGGAACAGTTTTTCTCTATCTACTCATGACTTTTAATACCTCTGTCAGCTCTCCAAACCATCTTCTTTTTTCCCCAAGGAGAATGACCTCAGCTTTTGCAGTCGACCCAAGTAGTCTCATTCCAGGGATCATATTGGAAAATCCTCTTTGGCATCTCCTCTAAAGCCTTAAAGATTGGTGCCCAGTACTGAACATAATTTTCCATTTGTGGTTGAATATGTGTTTTATAAAGATTTATCTTGACTTTGTGAAACAAGGAACAGCAGCTGTTGGTTTACAAAAATTGATATAGAGTGCTGGAGTAACTGAGCTGGTCAGGAATCATTTCTGGCGAAAATCAATAGGAGATGTTTTGCATCGGGACCCTTCTTCACACTGATTTGAGCAGTGTCCCAATCTGAAAAGTCACCTATTTATGTTCTCCTGACCTGCCCAGTTACTTCAGCACTGCGTTTATCTTTTCATCTTGCCTTCCTAGTTCTTGTAGTCTCTGCTGAATTTGTGACCCAGATGCTCTTTCTTGTATTTTTTATCATTTAGAAAGCACAAAATGAATGATCCCACATTTGCATGCTACAACCTAGCCCCATTATTTAGTGAAAGGTAGACAAAAATGCTGGAGAAACTCAGCGGGAGAGGCAGCATCTATGGAGCGAAGGAAAGGGTATTGACCCGAAACGTTGCCTATTTCCTTCGCTCCATAGATGCTGCCTCACCCGTTGAGTTTCTCCAGCATTTTCATCTACCTTCGATTTTCCATCATTTGCAGTTATGAAATTTAATTTTTATTAGCGATAAACAATGAACTATTATCTGAATTGGGGGATTAAGGGATCTCACTGCGAAGAATTTATCAATTTAGATTCATAGTCATAGTGTGATACAGCATGGAAACACCCTTCAGCCCAACTTGCCCACACCAGCCAACATGTCCCAGCTACACTAGTCCCACCTGCTGCATTTGGCCCATATCCCAATGTAAATCCTTGAGACGATGTACCAAAATCCTTGAGACGATGGCCCAGGTACCAATGACATAGGTAGAAAAAGAGATGTCCTGAAAGGAGAATTTAGGGAGTTAGGAGGAGAGTTAAGGAGATGGAGAGTGAAGGTAACAATCTCAGGATTACTGCCTGTGCTATGCGACAGTGAGAGTAGGAATGGAGCGAGGTGGAGGATAAATGCGTGGCTGAAGGACTGGTGCAGAGGGCAGGGATTCAAGTTTCTGGATCATTGGGACCAATTTTGGGGAAGGTGTGACCTGTACAAAAAGGATGGGTTGCACTTGAACCCGAGGGGGACCAATATCCTGGCAGGGAGATTTGCAAAGGCTACTAGAAAGACTTTAAACTAGAACAGTTGGCGGGAGGGACTCAATTAGAGAAAGCTAGTACACAGGGTGTGAGGCAGGGGGCAGAGAAGGGAAGTACTCAGACTCAACATGTAGGGGAGAAAGAAGAAAAATATAATAAACAGAGAATAAGAGGTGGTGAGTTTCTTAAATGTGTGAGCAGAGAGACAGAGGGTGTAAACTGATGGTAGAAGCAATAGGTAGCAAGGTGAAAAGTAAAAGTGGCAGGCAGACAAGTCCAGGGCAAAAATCAAAAAGGGCCACTTTTCAACATAATTGTATAAGGGGTAAGAGTGTTGTAAAAACAAGCCTGAAGGCTTTATGTCTCAATGCAAGGAGCATTCATAATAAGTTGGATGAGTTGAATGTGCAGATAGTTATTAATGAATATGATATAGTTGGGATCACGGAGACATGGCTCCAGGGTGACCAAGGCTGGGAGCTAGACATCTAGGGATATTCAATATTCAGGAGGGATATACAGAAAGGAAAAGGAGGTGGGGTAGCATTGCTGGTTAGAGAGGAGATGAACGCAATAGAAAGGAAGGACATTAGCTTGGAGGATGTGGAATTGATATGGGTAGAGCTGCGAAACATTAAGGGGCAGAAAACGCTCATGGGAGTTGCGTACAGGCCACCTAACAGTAGTAGTGGAGTTGGGGATGTCATCAAACAGGAAATTAGAAATGCGTGCAACAAAGGTAAAACAGTTATAATGGGTGACTTCAATCTACATATAGATTGGGTGAATCAAATTGGCTGGGGTGCTGAGGTAGAGGATTTCTTGGAATATATGCGGGATAGTTTTCTAAACCAACATGTGGAGGAATCAACGAGAGAGCAAGCTATTCTAGACTGGGTATTGAGTAATGAGGAAGGGTTAGTTAACAGTCTTGTTGTGCGTGGCCCCATGGGCAAGGATGACCATAATATGGTTGAGTTCTTCATTAGGATGGAGAGTGACATAATTAATTCAGAAACAAGGGTTCTGAACTTAAAGAAAGGTAACATTGAGGGTATGGGACGTGAATTGTCCAAGATAGACTGGCAATTGATTCTTAAAGGGTTGACGACGGATAGGCAATGGAAGGCATTTAAAGACTGCATGGATGAACTACAAAAATTGTTCATCCCAGTTTGGAAAAAGAATAAATCAGGAAAGGTAGTACATCCGTGGATAACAAGGGAAATCAGAGATAGTATGAAAACAAAAGATGAAGCATACAGATTAGCCAGAAAAAGCAGCCAACCAGAGGACTGGGAGAAATTCAGAGTCCAGCAAAGGAGGACCAAGGGATTAATTAGGAAAGGGAAAATAGATTATGAAAGAAAACTGGCAGGGAACATAAAAACTGACTGCAAAAGTTTTTATAGATATGTGAAGAGAAAAAGATTAGTTAAAACAAATGTAGGTCCCTTGCAGTCAGAAACAGATGAATTGATCATTGGGAACAAGGACATGGCAGACCAATTGAATAACTACTTTGGTTCTGTCTTCTCTAAGGAAGACATAAATAATCTGCCGGAAATAGCAGCAGACCGGGGGTCGAATGAGATGGAACTGAGTAAAATCCAGGTTAGCCAGGAAGTGTGTTAGGTAAATTGAATGGATTAAAGGCCGATAAATCCTGGCCAGAGGCTGCATCCCAGAGTACTTAAGGAAGTATCCCCCAAAATAGTGGACACATTAGTGATAATTTTTTAATGCTCTTTAGATTCTGTAGTAGTTCCTGAGGATTGGAGGGTAGCTAATGTAATCCCACTTTTTAAAAATGGAGGGGGAGAGAAAATGGAGAATTACAGAACAGTTAGTCTAACGTTGTTAGTGGGGAAAATGCTAGAGTCAGTTATTAAAGATGGGATAGCAGCATATTTGGAAAGTGGTGAAATCATTGGACAAAGTCAGCATGGATTTATGAAAGGTAAATCATGTCTGACGAATCTTATAGAATTTTTCGAGGATGTAACTAGTAGAGTGGATAAGGGAGAACCGGTGGATGTGTTAAATCTGGACTTTCAGAAGGCTTTCGACAAGGTCCCACATAAGAGATTAGAATGCAAACCTAAAGTTCACTGTATTGGGGGTTCAGTATTGATGTGGATAGAGAACTGGCTGGCAGACAGGAAGCCAAGAGTAGGAGTAAACGGGTCTTTTTAAGAATGGCAGGCAGCGACTAGTGGGGTACCGCAAGGCTCAGTGCTGGGACCCCACTATTTACAATATATATTAATGATCTGGATGAGGGAATTGAATGCAACATCTCCAAGTTTGCGGATGACATGAAGCTGGGGAGCAGTGCTAGCTGCGAGGAGGATGCTAGGAGGTTGCAAGGTGACTTGGATAGCTTGGGTGAGTTGGAAAATACATGGCAGATGCAGTATAATATGGATTAATGTGAGGTTATCCACTTTGGTGGCAAAAACAGGAAAGTAGACTATTATTTAAATGGTCGATTAGGAAAAGGGGAGATGCAACAAGACCTGGGTGTCATGGTACACCAGTCATTGAAAGTAGGCATGTAGGAGCAGCAGGTAGTGAAGAAAGTGAATGGTATGTTATCATTCATAGCAAAAGGATTTTAGTAGAGGAGCAGGGAGGTTCTACTGCAGTTGTACAGGGTCTTGGTGAGACCACACCTGGAGTATTGCGTACAGTTTTGTTCTCCTAATCTGAGGAAAGACATTCTTACCATAGAGGGAGTACAGAGATGGTTCACCAGACTGATTCCAGGGATGTCAGGACTTTCATATGAAGAAAGACTGGATAGACTCACTAGAATTTAGAAGATTGAGGGGGGATCTTATAGAAACTTACAAAATTCTTAAGGGGTTGGACAGGCTAGATGCAGGAAGATTGTTCCCGATGTTGGGGAAGTCCAGAACAAGGGGTAACAGTTTAAGGATAAGGGGGAAGTCTTTTAGGA